>CM035427.1:131922907-132487907 GCA_020310875.1 Ceratopteris richardii | reverse complement strand
TATTCAGCATGGTCACTAAGAATGGAAGCATACTTGCAAGGAAGGAACCTCTATGGTTACATATCTAGAGATGAGATGATGCCAATCCTCAAGAGGAAGGATCAACCAACACAAGAAGAACAAGAGGCTTAATGCATGGTGCTCAAAGGACGTTGTAGCAAGGTCATACATTCTTAACCCTATTTCTGATTTTCTACTTCCACATGTTAGGAATTGCAAGACATCACAAGAGACATGGAATGCTCTTGAAGCATTCTTCTCATCAAGCACCAAAGCAAGGACGAACCAACTATGGATGGAGTTCACCACACTCAAGAAAATGTCCAAGCAAAGTGTGACTAGTTTTATCATCAAGATGAAGGACATTGTAGACCAACTTAGAAGTATTCGAGAGGCTATTGATGAAAAAATTGTAAGGCAAGTGTTCAATGGAATAAAGGCACATGACAAATGGGCAGCCTTCACAATAGCTATGGACCTTTACATGGATATGCATGTTCCTGATTTCAACACCCTCATGGGGCAATTGTTCACACATGAGGCAAAACTTATGAAGATTGTAGACAACTCAAAAGGTAATCAATCCTCTGATCTCAATATAGATAATAATAAAAGCAAGGGTAAAAAAGGCAAAGGCAAAAAGTTTTATGATGAAGGTAGTACCTCTCAAGCTAATTTTGCAGGTAGAGCTAGAGGCTCAAGAGGAAGAGACAAGGAGGGGTAGCTCTACTCTCAGACTTGGAAGATCCAAGGAATGGACATGAAGTCCAAATAAAAGATGGTACAAGGCATCCAACTGAGAAGATACGTAATGTGAAGACTTCATATGGAAATATGAACTTACTAAGCAGAGTATTGTATGTGCCAACTATTATCAAGAACCTCATAAGTGTAGGATAGATTGCTAAGAATGGTTTGTAGGCTATATTCACCAAGCATGGAGCATTTTTTGAAGACCCACATCAAGGATTCAAGAAGATAGCAAGAGGAGAAAAATTAGGTAGATTGTTCACCTTTGAACTCAAAGACACCAAGAACATTGCATTCTTCAATTATGGTACCCAAACTCTATTAGAGTTAGAGATTTGGCACAAGAGGTTAGCTCACATAGGTGAAAGATCGCTCAAGAAAATCAATAGGGACCAAAGGTTACTTGTACTACCAACTATATCAAAACAACATAGACCTATTGGAGTTGGTCCATAAATATGTATGGGAACCTAGCAGTGAACCTTTAATTTCTATATCAAAGTATTATGTATCATTCATTGATGATTGTAGTAGATGCAATATAAAATACTTCATGAAGCATAAAGATGAAGTGTTTTCATAATTCAAAAAGTACTTAGCTCTTGTGGAGAACCAAACAAGGAATCCCAAGATGTCTTGTTATATATTTACAGAATGCAGGGGTGTTCATATTCTTGACCTAACTCAAACGGCTCGTATTTTAGTTGAAACCTATGACTTGTTGTTCAATGCAGCGGCAAAAGGGAAGGAGTTCTTAATAGTTGGTACAAAAACACTAAAAAGACTAAGGTCAGATTGAGGGAGAAAATATTTCTCCCATGATTTTGATTATTGTCTCCAAGAGAGAGTGATCAAAAGAGGCCTAATTATAAGTAGAGATGTTGTGTTTGATGAAGACAGGTCATGGTTGGAAGATGATTGGAGGAAAACCAAACTTCCCTATGACCTAGAGGAAGACTTTTCAACACTATCAAAAAGGAATGATCATACATTTGAAGCATCAAGTGATTTTGATGATGACCAAAAGACTCGAAGAAGGGAAATCGATTCTTAGAACTCCAAAGGCAAAACCAAAGTGTAGGAGTTGAGAGATGTGGCAGAATCATCTCAACAAACTATTAGAAAATCAACTAGAGAAAAAAGGAAGACCAAAAAGATATGGATATGATATTTACATTAGTCACTAAACACTCAATATATCTATCATAGGACTCAAACTTCAAGGAGCCTTCAACTTATGAAGAAGCAAAGGGGAAGCCAAAATGGATGAATGCTATGGAGGAAGAGATAGAAGCCTTACAAGAGAATCAGACTTGGGATTTGGTACCCAAGATTTCATCTAAGAAAATCATAGGTTCAAGGTAGATATATAGGTTAAAGAAGAATTTTGATGATTCGATAAACAGGTACAAAGCAGGGCTAGTAGCCACCATTAGAGTACTCATGAGTGTAGCATCTTCCAAGAATTGGAAGATCTATCAAATGGATGTTGAAAATGCTTTTATGAATGGATGGATATTAGAGGAGGTATACATGCTAACTATCAGAGTCTAGTTGGAAGCTTAAATTATGCCCCACTAACTAGAGTGGACATTTGTTATGGAGTTAGTGTATTAAGTTAATTCATGCATACTCCAAGGAAAACTCATATGGAAGAAGCTAAAAGAATCCTCAAGTATTTGAAGGGTACAATCAATGAAGTTTTGCACTATCCCTACACATCTGATATAGATATCAAACTCTTTTTTGATGTAGGTTGCATAAGTTCTAAAGATGATAGGAGCACATCTACATACCTTACTTTTGTAGGTAGAAAGTTAATTTCTTGGTCTTCAAAGAAGCAACAAACTATAGAACTCTCATCAGTAGAGGCTGAGTATAGAGGACTTGCAAATGCTACCCAAGAAGCAATGTGGATTAAGACCCTATATTTTGATCTAGGGCTTAAGTCTTCGACTCCACACATTTTTGGAGATAATATTAGTTCTTTACATCTTGCTGCTAACCCTATTTATCATGCCAGCAACAAACACATAGAAGTACATTATCATTATGTTAGGGAGAAGATTATAAGCTAAGATATTCAACTTTCATATGTGCCTACACATCAACAATGTGTAGATATGATGTCTAAAGCATTGGATGTAAGCAAACTAAATAGATTCAAATCAATGATTTGATTGTAGGAAATCTTGAAGGACTAACGACTCAAGATACTTTGGCTTGAGGGGGATCTATTGATGCAATTAGCAAACCTAAGAGGTTTTCTAATACTCATGATTATTCTCATGAAGTGAATCTACTCAAAAGAGTTCACATGGGAACATATGCTTGTGAAGTTCTCATTGTATTTACCTTGGTTAAATGTAAAAGCTAAATATTGAAGAAAAATATCATGATATTAGGGAGCCTAGTCTATGAATTTAGTTGATTGGTATCTAATTCAAATCTTTCCTAAACTATAGGATCACTTTTAGGTGAGCAAGATTCAAATTGAAATTCAAAATATGAGTATAAATATACTCACTCTTTAGTTGCGAGTAACCATGTCCAGTACTGAGATATCAAGCTACATTTTTTAGCATACATTGTGCTCACTTCATGAAGGAGTAGTCATCTACATTCACATGTATCATATGTGCAATACAACATACATTTTGAATCATTACATTGTGTAAGTTCTTCTCTAGATGTTGTTGCAATACACTCATGTACATAGTGAACTTGTTTTGTCTATATCTATGTTTGTGAGTATCCATTTGATATATTTTTCACTTGGATTAGTTAGATAGAGTGTAAAGTATACACGTTTCAAGTTTCATCATCATTGGTCGACTAGAGCTTGAGATATGAAGGTTTGAAGCTAAGCTAACTATGTCTACACATCATCTTGTTCCTAAAAAGTCTGGGTGACCCCTTAGACTTAAATTCATTTCTCATTGTATGGTTCAGAATAACTCATCAGATAACTTGCTTTAGTTAGCTATACACTTCAATTAGATGTGTGCAAAAGCTCTCTAGTCAATTCTTACTAGGTTGTGAGCTCTAAGCATAACACTGAGATCTTTTCATCCCAAAATAGAAGGGTTTCTCTACTCCTTGCAAAGTAGAAGTTATCTGTTTTGATGCAAACATTTGAAAATGATGTTCCAAATGACTTGGTGGATTATTATACATTCTTGTCAAGCTAAAGGAGTCTACTAAGCATCCCTAGAGTTACTTTGGCTAGTGTAGAGCAGGTTTGTTGCAGAACCTACTCATCTCTAGACACATCCCATCACCTCTTCACAACAATATGGGTGCTCAGATCCTCAGTTGATTACCTTCCCAAAATAAATGGACCTAAAGCAATAAAGAGTGGGATTTGGGCTTTACTTGATAATTTCTTGGTCCTCTTTGGTTTGATACTCTTCCCTAGGATGCTGACAACCTTATGGCTTCAAAACTTGACAAAAACCAAAAGAATCCCTCTAATGGTAGCCATGCCAACCTAGGTCAATCATGGTTAATTTTTTATATTTTATTTTGTCTTTTTGAACCAAATTTTATGTAAGAATAGCTTATGACTTGAGCAACAACATAATCCTCTTTCACATTTGAGAACTTTGCACAAGGACCATTTCCATGTGTAGGTTAATTGTTGGAAATATCTTGATTTTTCTTCAGCCTATGTAGGAAATTTTGGGGGACCAGACCCATTATTTTTCAAAGGAAGATATCTTCATTATAATTTGTTCAAATCATTAATGGTGATTTTAACACTCACGTAAAATATGTAATATAAGAGAAACCCAATTTTGATATGAGTCGCTCCATTTTGTGCAAGTCGAGGAGTACTCAAGCTTGAGGAGGTAAGGGAATGCTCATACAAAATTTTGTAATTTTTGTACTTCATTTTGACCTCCAAATGACCCTTAGAACCTATTTTTAACTAGACCAGACAGACGGTTTGAAATCGATAAAAAGTTGTCAAAAAACTATAAAGAGAGCTCATTTTTTGGAGGTTAGCTTGTGCAATTGAGATTTTTAAGAGCTAGTTTGAGTAATACAAGTGTGATTCTCACCTTCCATTGTGTCTCCTCTTGTCTCCACCTTGTGTGTGTGTGTATGTGTGTGTGCATGTGCGTGCTTCTCACCTTCACTTCGTCTACATCACTCCTTCATGATCTTCACATCATCCTACCTCTTCCGTGGATTGACTATTAAGGAGGTGGAGCTTCTTGATGTGGTTCTTACCCTTGTCTAGAACAATTCCAAATTTGGCACCCTTGCCAAGGACGAGCTTTAGGATGAATGTGTGATGGTAAGAGTGTTTGGAGATTAGCATTGGAAGGTAATTAATTTTGGTTTTGTTGTTGTTTTTATGCTATTTCCATCTTCTTTCACCTCCCATAGATCCTCTTTCATCCCTGCATCATCTATTTTCATTGCAAAAAACCAAAAAAATTCACCATATCCACCTTTATCTCCTCATTTCCTTCATTTGCGAGAGAGAGAGAGAGACACACACAGAGAGAGAGAGAGAGAGCAAGTGACTGTGTGCCCTGCATTTGTTTTTGAGTTTTCTTTGTAGGAAATTGCTTCAAAATAAGATTATAGCACTCCACAAGTACAATGTCTAAGATTTGTCCATTTCTATCGAATGCCTCAGACCATCGTGATGGTCTGAGAAATTCAAGCTCAAGAATTTAGCTCTCCCAAATTTCATCATTGTCAAACTTGAGGGAGAATCTCTAGAGTATAAGGTGCAAGCCTATTACATGTCACAAATAGGCAAGAGAGAATCACTTCACAAGGGGTCGAAGTTCTAAAACATATGAGCTCCAATCCTAAACCACAACAAGTTCAAGGTAGAACTGAATTTAATGATCTACCACCATTAACAATGACCATACATGTGAGCAAGTTAATTCATGATGGACTATCTCCTAAATTTTACTTTTGCAACAGATTCCAATGAAGCATTTTGGATCACCAATTCGGACATTCATGATTATAGGCATGTGGATCCAATTCTACTTTCAATGTTTGAGAACAAAAGGAATCAACCATATTTTCTAATAGAGGAAGATGTCCAATAATATTTTACACATCATGGGCTGTGAGTCTTTGCAAATGGCACTCCAAGGACATTAGTCATTTCGATCAGTGATATAAGGAATCCCAACCCCTTAATTTTTATGGTTACAAACAATCCTCTTGTCACCACTATAACACCTACTTTAAGTGTGTCATCTATCAATATTGTTATCATGATGCCAACCATCCTATCTTAGTTTCTCAAGCAATGGTAGTCTCAAGTCCATTGACAACAGTCACATTTGTACCCATGAGCATGAGTACCACATGGAAACATATGCCTACTATATCTTTTGGGATAATTCCATTGGCAATGCCAATGCCATGTATGCCACCACCCCACAACCTGCTATTCCCCCTACATTTCCAAGTGTCCACCTCAAATTTCATATCTAGTAAATTCACTAGGCCATCAAAATGCCTAATGTGCCACCACCCAATCTTGTTTCTCAAGGCTTGGCACAATAAGACCAAATTTTGGTAGAAGGCTCATATCTTCCCAAGAGGAACAATGTATGCAAGAGTATTCTTAGGGATAAGGTGATCCTCTTGCATATGATTTTGGGTTCAAAAAAGTGTTGTCGGCCAAAAGAGTGTATGATCGTTTCACTCAATATGAGGCATTTGTACTCACCTTGAAAGGAGTTACCCTAGCATGTTTCCAATCACTATGCATACAAAATTTTTAGAACATTGATCAACTATTGAGTTCATCATAGTTGAATTTGCTAAGACAAGAGTCAAGCACAACATCTCAGCAATGATTACGAGCTTCAAGTAAGAAGCCAATGAGGACTTGAGATTAGTAGCTTATCGCTACAAGTAATACATAACATGATGCACCACATGGGATTTACCATTAGAATCCAAGTTAATTTCACATTTTCTTTGTGCCTTAAAGAGGTCTTAGTTATGTACCAAATCCTTCTTGATGAACCCCTCCACTTTGGAAGACTACATACAAAAATGCATCCGTGTGGAAAATGACTTGGGTAATTCCATTCAATTCTTCTCACCAACAATATAGTCTACTAAAAAATAGTGTAAATTCAAGTTCCTTAATGATCCATGAGATTGCAAAGGCTTTCACCAAGAATTTGGGCCTCCAAGCCACTCGGCCGCCACTTAGAAAGTTCTTGCATTGTAGAGGAGATCATATGTCACATGTCCTTGATAGAATACCACCAACACAACCACAACTACAATATATAAAATTTTGGAGAAGTAGAAAAATCACTCTATTGTTGGGTGTTTCTCTAATAAGCAACAAATCATGCAATTTTCCAAATAGTAGGGCCAGTATCAAAATAGAGTATTTGTGAGAAATAATCAATCCATGAGGCCCACAACGTAACCACAATACCAATATCCATCATGATACTCATACACATTCAGACCTCAGATCCCATATCCACCTTGATCAATGTTGGAGTATCCTACATACCCAACCAAACTTCTATTGAGTCCATGGCCACCTGCTCTTGAACATGTGATTCTAATTAAGTATGGAGAATCCCAAGGGCCAATAGAATCATGGATAATTCCAATTACTCTAGTTATTATAGAGGTTACGATGTAAGAGAATGCCATTGCAAGTAGTCAATAAGCAACATCCTTAAAATAGTATAATCAAGCCATTCTCTATTAAATTTAGCAAGATTATTTGAGTAAACACAATGGCTACCATAGTAAAACATATGGGTATAGCAAGCATGTAAATAAACAATTTTATTACACAAATATTCCACCTCAAAAGCTAGGCCTCAACCCAAACCTACTTCTCTAAGAGGTCCTTGCTTTAGGTGTAATGGGGATCACTTTGTTAGAGAATGCCCACATGCTCAAGTTCCCCAATTCCCACCCATACTGACAAAGAAATCCTTCTCTAATGGGTGTGGAGAGAATCACTTTACAAGGATTTCCCTCACCATCTGAACAAGAGCAATCTTGCACTTGTTATCATGGTGACTACGATTCTCTCTAACTCTAGTAGTGAAGGGGAGAAAGAGATAACTCATATACAAGTGATCAAATGGGCACAAGCCAAAGCATAACATGATGGAAAACTCAAGAAGTTGTTTGACCCATCAAGCTCAGAGAGCAAAGAAAAGCTTCCAAAGGATCCTCTACCAACAGAGGGAACCTGGAAGACTCAACGAGGAAAACAAGTCAACAAATGGAAGAAAAAAATTATTCAAATCGAGAATTATGTCAAGTCCACACAAGATGAGATAAAACAGAAAGACAATCAGCTCATTAGGGAGCAAGAATGAACTTAAGAATGAGTCACAGTGCAATATAGTGCTGTAGCTCTGTGATGAGTAGCACCTCCTTTAATGTCAATCCGGGAAGACGTGAGGAGGGTATGAAGACCTCGAGCAAGTGGTGGCACAAGTGCGTGAGTGAGAAGCACACAAGCATGCACACACATACACACACACGCGCACACACGGCAAGACAAAGAGAGAGAATCAATGGAGTTCTTTAGATTACTTTCAAAAGCTCTTACAAGTTCGTTTCAATTACAATCTAACCCCAAAAATGAGCTCTCTAGCTCTTTTTATAGTTTTTGACTAGCTTTTGGCCCTGTCCAGACCTAGTGTCCGGCCTAGTTAAAAATTAGGTTCCAGGGCCAATTTGAGGGCTCAAACGGAGTCTAAAAAATACGAAAATTGATATGTAGGTACTTCTAAGGCTCCTCAAGCTCAAGGACTCCTTGGCTTGCACAAAATGGAGCTACAAAAATATGAAATGGTATTTACAATGATTGTTAGTGATAAGAATCACTGTTTAAAAGATGTAGATTGGAAAAATTGAAGGGCCTATCTGCCAGATTTGCGTCGACTGCTTTGTCTACTTACTCCTTCACCTTGTTCTGACTCTCTCCGTTGGCTTCCTTGTCTCGTCAATCCTTGGGTTCCCTGGCTTCCTTGTCTAGTCAGTCCTTGGGTGCCCATACTGCTCTCAACACCCCCCCCTCTCTCGCGTCTGTCGTCCCTGACAGACCCTTGTTGCTGGGGGTGTTGGATGTAATATTCCACAACCTGAGTGGCAAGCTGATGTTCTTGTAAGCGTAGTCCTCTGGCCAAATCTGTCATCATACGATCCCAATCGATTGGTCCTGGAACGTCCGGATGTGGCAGACGTAACTGATCTGCATGGATCGCTTGTTCTACTGCGAATAGATGTAGCAAATGTGTGGGTCTGGGAATGAAAATTTCGGAATTGTATTCCCAGAAGCCCGTAGAGAACATTTCCTCAAATGTTTGCTTGAAGCATGCGGGCAAGTACTTGATTCGTGCATGCCAAGCAAAGATAACAGTGACCGAGGGGGTTTGGCTCATGTCGTAGACTAAATCCTTGTTGCCTTGAGCGAATCCAGGAGCGGAGATGTATGGAGCTTGGACATTCCGAAAGGTTTTGAAGACAATGGTCATGAGCTCAAATATCTTCATACACATTTTCGCTGCTATATCAGGTACATTATTTAGGCGTGCAGACCAGTGCCGAATGGTTGATATCATGTAGGCTACGGTTGGAGGTCCTCGAGGTGGAGCAAAATACGGGTAGTTAACCCAAGCGGAGCACTCTTTATTGTTGCGTACCTTGATTGCAAATGCTTGCCAGGATCTGCGACGTACCACTGGACAATAGCATGGATTATACTTGATGTAGAGTGGCATGGTAGCCCAGGTACTCATCATCTCTGAGTAATCGGTGAGTAAACGTGCACGCCAATTAGGTTGGAAAATCGAGCCAGCACGTGCATCGGTCGGTAAATCCCCTATCTCAAATTGAGTAGCGAATGTGGGCTCCTTCCCTGTATGTCTTTTGACTTCTGCATTATAATCATGTAGTAAGACAAAATAAGGCATGTATTGCGATTCTGATGTTGTGATTAACCGTTGATGGGATAATTGTTGAAAGTAGGAAGACCGAAGGACCGTTTCTTCCAGATTCGTGAGAGATTGCATTTGCACGGCCACACGATCATCATGTGTCTTACCCACTTTCTCGACCCTTCTGACCCAATCTGGAACTTGAATTTCTAACGTGTCTTGTCCTTCTTCTGTAGTTCGACCACCAGGCGTCGGCATAGGCTCGTAGGGCTCTTCGTAGCTGTCCTCGACGGGGATTTCCACTACTGTTTCAGGTTCTGGTTCTTCAATGGGCGAGGGCGGTCGTTCATATGGTAGGAGGCGTGCTTGGAGGTCTGTCACCTGTTTCCGAAGGGTCTCCATTTCTTCTGTAGATTGTTGCAAGATTACCGGCTCCTGTTGAGCAGTGGGTACACTGGCTAACTGTTTCTTTAGATCGGCACATTCAGTCTCTAGTTTTTCATATGACTCCAGGAAATTTGCATGCTCCTCAAGTAGGATGCGGATGTCTTCTGATGGAACTGCTCTATATCTGGTAGGGCTAATGGTTGCTCCTACGGTTCCTTCCATAGCCGCTTCAAAGTTGTCTTGATTTTGTTGTTGAAGTCGTTTGTTCTCCTCTAGTGCTGCGGCCATATGCTTCCTTAATAGCCCAATGTTGCGTCTGAGTGTGGCATTAGATATCATTTGCGCTTGAAGCACTGTTTCTAGCTCCTTGACTGCTTGGTCATCTACAGTTGATGCCTTTGATTCCAATTCGGAGTGAGCCTGCTGTAGTGTGGTATGCTCGTCTAGGAGCGTCAGGTAGTCAGCCTCAAGAGTGGTGACTCTAGCTTGGAGACGTTGAGATTCTGCCTGGAGGGTAGCATTGCGTTCTTCTAATTGATGGAAGTCTTGTTGTAGCTGATGTGCACACTGAAGTAATGTGTCGAACGTACTATTTAAATTATGAGATGCAAGGGAAATAGTTTGAAATGCAGAGGAGGTGGGATTGGGTAGGGGTGTAGTGAATGCTGTGTGTGCCACTGATGTGAGTGGTGAGGTGGGGGGCAAGGGAGGGGAAGGTGGGGAAATCGTGGGGAGAGGTGCTGTGCTTGGTGAAATGTCCATTGGGTCAGACAAGGTGGTGTGTGCAGGGGCTACCATATAGGTGGGTATGGTAGGTGAAGTGAGTGTGGTGTCCGTGTAAATTGATGTCGTTGCGAACATCGGAGGAAGGTGCCTTTGAAACATGGGAGAGCGGAAGAACTGCTCCACAAAGGACGGGTATTGGGGTGGTGAGGTCCGGTTGAAAGAGGTGTAGGGGCCAGCTGGGAAGTGAGGGTTATGGAATGGAGGTACTCGTATTGGGGGATAGGTCGGGAAACACAGGGTTCCTTCCGTGGGCGCTGGGTTTCCAACTACGCTGGTAATTATGGGATGGCCAGTCATGGGTTCAGCGGATAGATGGGACGAAGTGTACAAGGGATTGGTGACGAAGGAGAAGAGGGTGTCTTGTGAGGTGGGTTCTCGAAATGAGAATGATTTGAATGAGGATGGATTATAAGTGGAGGTAGAGGTGATGACTGTCGTTTCTTCCAAGGTGGGAGGTGGTGGCGGGGGCGGAGAAGGTGGTGATGGAGGATGCTGGGGTGAGATGGGTGATGTCTGAATGAAGGTTTCAGCGGAGAGGTCAGTGGTGGTTATGGGGGTGGCTGTGGTCTCAATGGGTACTTCCGGTTCTGTGACGGGTATCCTGATAGTCTTACCTGCTCGTGGTAATGTGTCCACTCTGCGTTTGTCATACCTTACGGACTGGCGGACTGCGGTGTGGACAGCCTCTGGAACTCCTAAGGAGTCTGACACTAATTTGAGGGTGTCAATGAAATGTTGGTCCACTCCTTCATCTGATAGCATTTCTTGCATCAAAGCTTGACCTGATACCAGAGAGAGCTGATGCCTTTCTTGTACTGCTTTGATAGTGTCGTATAGCCTTCGTAGTTGAGCTGTATATGCAGGTGCACCTACAAGTTCTGGCACTTCTTGTTGCTCCTCTTGTTGCTCTTGATCATACTCCTCCTCCTCATCCCCCTGTTCTTCATCTCCGTCATCTTCTTCCTCCACTTCAACAGGTGTGACAGGTGCTTGGGAGGTTGTGGCCTGCGTTTGTACATTTTCCGCTTGTTGTGCCTCTTCTGTCTCCAGCTCTACATCTTGTAATAGTTGTTCGAAGTCTTCATTAGTGAGTTCTTCCAAAGTTGCACCACTAGGAAATTCGAGATCCGTTGGGATGGGAGGAAATATCAAAGTGGAACCATCGGTGCTGCGTCTTGGAAGTCGGAGTGTGAATGGTCGGACTCTTCGGGGTGGCGGGGTGACTTCTGGTGTTAGGGTCGCTCCACGTGGCTGAGCACATGGGACTTGGACCGTGCCTCTCATCTTCTTAGAAGGGGGTCCAGTGGATGTCCTGCCTCGAAACTGCTCTACCCGATTCCACATCAGGGCTCGTTGGATTGGGATGTCATAAGCCAAACACCTATAGATGATTCTTGTCAGAGCACAGCAACCATATAAAACCTGTTTCCGCGGCCAGCGTTTGTGAGCTAAGTGTATCTGATCAATTATCCAGTGGGGTAGGTTGATGGTGAGGCTCTGTGTCTCTGCCAGATACAGGCTAAACCAAATCTTTTTGTGCGGCATGGTGAATCTATCCTGCGCCGGGAAAGCAAAGTGTTGCATGCACATGCGAAGGTGTATTGCAATATTAGGCGTCATGGATACCATGTCCTTGAGTTTGGTGAGACTTCGATTCTTCATGTAGTCCGGTACTAGGGTTTCCTTCTCTGTAGGAATATGCATGCCGCGCATATCCAGAGCTTCTCTCACCAAATTGTTTGATAGCCTAAACCTCTTGAGCTCATTCCCCTTTGTCAGAGATGGAATCACAAATGAGCTTGCACCTTTTGGGTTCGGATTTGGAGTCAAGGTGTTGATGAGATAGTAGCATCGCATGAAGTCAGGTTTTGGGAGTCGGGCACTGAAATAGGCACTCAATCCGGCTTTTTCCCATATCGGACGTAGACTTTCCGCATTTTGTAACTTCTCAAATTCTCTTGTAAAGAAATGGTATCTGCCTTGCTTTCCATTGTAGTCCAACTCTGATTCCCATAGATACGTTCCTTCCCCCAAAGGTCCTGCTACCTCGGTAAACCAATGTGAAGTCTTTCCCACGGGCATGGTGTGGCCACGCGGAGGGTCCGCAATAGGTATGATTTTGACGGCCTGCAACTCTTCTGGTCTTTCAACTGTCTCAGGCAAAACGGGTAAACTGTCCAAGTCCACCACTTGCGGGTTTATTTCTGTGTGAGAGCTAGTTCCTGCTGCCTCCGCCATGTTGAAATTGTCGCAGCTGATTTTGTGAGAATATATGAATAAACGTTAACATTGCAATGGACACAAAAATGACATGGTGTCCCTTGTTACAATATTAACTTAAAGTTCTGGAGTGGTTAGGAGTTAATAAGTGCTCGGTGTTGGTGTGTGTAGTTAGGAGTTAGGTAGACCTAAGAGCTAAGCGAAATGATGTGAATTAAGAGTGAAGCGGTTAGTAGGTGGTCATGGATTTACAATAGGGTCAGGGGGTTTGTTACAAGTCTTGGGCTGCCAAATGCAGTGGATGAGTGTTACTCATGGTTCTGTAGAGATTCTCGAGAGCTTTATAGGTGTGTCAGCTTTAACCTGAGGCCCTTTAGGGGCCCATTTACGACTGATTCTGTTCGTGTTCATGTGCCTTGGTGTTGAAAATGAGTGGATGTAGGCTGTGCGAGTGAATGAATCATGCTGTGTAGGGTGTGTTCTTGGTGTAGCTATTTGAGCCCGCAAACAAGTCTTAGGCACCCAAATTTGTCTTGATTGTGGGCTAGCCTTCATCGACTTTTTGGGCACCCAAATAGATTTCACGTTAGCAGAAGAATTTCCGGAAGACCTCTTATTAGTGACGTGTTGATGGTTATTAATAAGAGGCTTCGCCCGTGCTGTTGGCGTGGGTGCAATCGGGTGTTCGCCTTTCCGCACCCACATTTGGTTCACTTGGTGAGACATTCTGCTACGCAGGTTCTTTTGATGTCCAGCATAGGTCGTACTCTGCTGCTTCTGCCTTTGCTCCACCGTTGGTTGTTGCCTCCTTCTGGCCTTTGGAAAAGAAGGGAATTCCTTTGCATCCCTGACTCCTTTTTTGCGAATATCATTCCTCTGCAACACATAGTTTTGGACAAGAACAGCATGGTCAACTTCATGTGCACCCCTGGAGGGACCAGGAGTCTGTGCCTTTTCTAGTTTCTTGAGTGCTCCATTATCCAACTCTACTGTAATTCGACTAAGATTGACCCATACCTGAAGAAGTCCACTTCTTAGGTTTAAGTTGACTGCTTGGTCATAGATCCAGTCTTGACCCAAGACAAGAGGTTCAGTGAGGTCCTCATCTTGACACACCAGTACTTTAACTGTCATTGCCTCATCATGAATGTAAAGGGGAAGTTCCGCCTCGCCCATGCAAGGGGTTTCCACTCCTCCCAATCCTATAAGATATGCTTCCACAGGATTGACAGTCAATTGTAATTCTTGGCAGTAAGACAATTTAACAGCACTAGTGGCTGCTCCTGAGTCAATCAAGGCTCTTACGGTCCTTGCACTCTTTCCTTGTCCTATCTCTAAGGTTACGAAAGGACGTCTATCAATTATCCTATGCGAGTTTGTTCCTGCCACTTCACACATGGCTACGGGAAATCCTTGATCTGCATAGTCATTCGTTCCAGGCTGATCTCTGCCTTGCCTTCGTAATTTCATCCTTCTAATGCGTTCTAAAGCTTCAGCTTGAGCTTCTTCTCGAACTCGCTTTTCTTCCTCTTTGCGTTTCTTAGCAGTGTTGAGTCGACTGAGCATTTCCTCCGTGAGGGGTTCCTGATACAACCTGACTCTGCAACCGCTAATATAATTTGGGAGAACATCACCCTCTAGTGTGGCTAATTGTACTGCTCCACTCGTGGAGATCCTATTGATAATCATAGGTCCGTAGCCTCTCTTTTCTAGCTTCCTCGCGTGTTGTTTCAGTGTATAGACTAGGACTAGATCTCCGGCTTTCAAGCCTTTATCCTTCACATGGGCATCGAAGTATGCCTTCTGCCTCTTTTTAGCTGCATATATTCCTGCAGCGGCTCTCAGTCTTGTTTCTCCTAATCGTTCAAGGTCAAAGATCCTAGAGGAAAGCTCATGACCTGTCCATTCATGCTCTTGTGCTACTCTCAATGTAGGAATCAGGAAGTCCAAGGGTAGCACAGCGTTTTGGCCAAATACCATCTGAAAGGGGGTGGCTTGGAGTACCGTTTTGTAGGCAACTCGATATGCCCAAACAGCATGGTGTAGCTGTTTGTCCCAATCAGAGCGTTTAGTGTTCACTAGTTTCGTCAGTACATTGCATAAAATCTTATTAGTGCTCTCAGCTTGTCCATTAGCTTGAGGGTGATAAGGGGCAGACTTCTTGTGTATTACCAAGAATTCTTGGAGTAGATTTTCAATCACTTCATTTAAGAAATGAGTTCCTCTATCACTCACAAGCTCTATAGGTAGCCCGTATCTTGTGAACACATTCTCAAACAAGAATTTGGCAGTTGTTTGAGCATCGTTCTTGGTTGTAGCCTTTACCTCTACCCATTTGGTGAGATAATCTGTTGCCACAATGATGTATTCTGCATGAGAACCCTTAGCTGGGGGATTAATAGGACCTACGAAGTCTATTCCCCACTTAGAGAATGCACGTCCACCCATCATAGGTTTCAGTGGCATCTCATCTTTGCGTATAGGATACTGAGTCCTTTGACAGACATCACACCGTTTCACATAGGTATGTGCATCCATGTGAAGTGTAGGCCACCAGAAGCCCGCAAATAGTATTGCCTTGATTACCCGATCTGGTCCAAAGTGTCCTCCTGCTACACCTTGGTGAGCAGTTTCCAAGATCTTAAGATATTCACTCTCATGGACACACAGTCTCAGGTAACCATCCTTACCGCGTTTGTATAGATTATCACCAACAAGTGAATAATCATGGGCTTCTTGTTCCAAACTCCTTTTTCTAGCTAGAGTCATGTCTGGAGGGAATGTGTTTGTCCTCAAGAATGATACTAGAGGTTCACTCCAATCTGGCGCAATGGATACTTGATAGAGAGTGGCATGTTCCACAGGTGGTTTAGTGCAACAGATTGGGCATTCCTTGCACAACTTTTGGACATCCGCTTCCATAGTTGGCCAATGCACTCCGAATCTCTTTAGAGTCTGCAACGTTCTTTGCTTTGAATGGTGTTGCTCTAACGCACCTACATGTGCTAATTGCAACCATTTAGCGTACTCATCCTCTTCTACGCAACAAGCCAAGATCCCTTGATCTGTGTGCTTGTACACGCTTCCTGCCATGATATGGTACTTTTGGGCTTTTACAATCTCTCTATTCCGTGTGTTCACCACTGGATGATTAGGCCCGTATGTTAATACTGGTACTATTGGCTTGGCCCACTGCGGCACCACTTCCAAATTAAACAAGTAAGCATCAGGAAGGTCATCTGATACTCCTTGTGGGGCTTCTCCAGATGTGAGTCTAGAGAGATGGTCTGCTCGTAAGTGAGTCCTACCTTTCCTTACCACCACCTCGAAGTCGTATTCCATTAGTAAGAGAAACCATCTTACTAATCTACCTGTATTGCATGGCTTGTTTACTAGGTACAACAATGCCTGATGATCAGTAAAAAATTTAAACTTATTTGCAAGCAAATAGTGTCTAAATTTCTTAACTGCATACACCATGCCTAATCCTTCTCGCTCTGTGGTGGTGTAATTCCGTTCAGCCGCATTCAATTGTCTACTGGCATAGGCAATTGGAAGATCCATATTACCTTCACCAGTAGGTTGTGCAAGCACACATCCAATAGCATAATTGGATGCATCCACATGAACATGGAAAGGCTTATTCCAATCTGGTGTGGTCAAGATTGGTGCTGAACATAATCTTCGTTTAAGCTCTTGGAAGGAATTCTCACATTCATCCGTCCACTCAAAGTTTGTCAGAAGTCCGTACATGGGCTTTGCAATGACCGCATACATGTGGATGAAACGTCGGTAATACCCACAATGCCCCATGAAAGCTTGTACTTCCTTGACATTCTTTGGCCTCGGTAGCTCTGCTATGGCTCTCACTTTTTCTTCGTCTGTAGATATGCCATTCTTTGACACTATGTGTCCTAGAATCTTGCCTTGCCTGACCATAAAAACGCACTTTTCTGGGTTCAGGCAGACTTGGTACTCTCTACATTTGTCAAAGAGTTGTTTGAGTTCAGGAATATGGGTTTGTCTAACATTAGAATGAGCACAGAGATCATCAACATAGACTTCTAAACTCTTCCTCAGGAACTCCTTAAACACATGGCACATCAGCCTCTGGAAGGTAGCTGGTGCATTGGTAAGCCCAAATGGCATTACTCTAAAAGCAAAAATGCCCCATTCTGTGGCAAAGGTTGTCTTGTGCTGATCTTCTGGAGCTATGGCTACTTGATTGTAGCCAGAAAATCCATCAAGGAAGCTGTACACTTCCTTGCCCGCCACCCTTTCTAAGAGATGTTCTGTGATGGGAAGCGGATAGTTATCTCGAATCGTGGCGGCATTAACCTTCTTCAAGTTAATGCACACACGCAGCTTGCCATTCTTCTTGGGCACCACTACGATGGGGGATACCCATTCAGTGTGCTCAATTTCATAGATAAATCCGGCTTCGACCAGTCTATCTATCTCTTCCTTGATCTTAGCAGCGTAATTATCGTTATATGTATAAGGCTTTTGCTTAGAGGGTTTGGCATCTGAGGTCATGGGGATAGTGTGTGAGCATATGTCAGGGTCAACACCTTTCAAGTCCTTGTAACTCCAAGCGAATACATCTCTGTATTCTCTTAGCAAGGCAATCAATTCAT
This sequence comes from Ceratopteris richardii, assembly GCA_020310875.1. Lineage (NCBI taxonomy): Eukaryota > Viridiplantae > Streptophyta > Polypodiopsida > Polypodiales > Pteridaceae > Ceratopteris > Ceratopteris richardii. The sequence goes on along the minus strand of CM035427.1, from coordinate 132,470,209 downwards.
GCTCTTCTTCTTCTGTCAGGTCATGGCCTATATACGTGCATCTCTCCTCTCCTTCTTCTATGGCCACTACTATTTTCTTGGTGGTTTCTTTGTTATCATAGACCTCTCCTGATTGTGCCTCTCGTTTAGGCATTCTTATCATGACTCTCCTGTCATCTATCTCATACTTCTTAAAATTTTCTGGGACCTCAAACAAAGATTCTTCCTCTTCTGGTAAGGCTTCTCTCTTCTTTCGTTTCTTTCCTTCTTCCTTCGGGGTCATATGTGTTGCTAATCTTACATCATTTGTAACCTCTCCATGCCTCTGGGGTTGAAATTCCACTTCATGGAAATATTCTTCATCTGATGCAAATGGTGGGTCCATAATGATTGACTCTAGATCGGAGTCACTTGCATCCTCAAATGCATCAGGGCTAGGTTCGCATTCTTCTAGAACTGCCTCTCCCATGATTGGCTCTATGGAGAAGACTGAAATGTCATAGCCATCCTCATCACAGTGAGGTGTCCATTGTTCTTCATTGATGGCTACGTCCATTGTTGCTAAAATTTCTGCCCAACCGTGAGGTTCAAATTCCTCGTCTGGAAAAACTACAGGTGCATAGGCTGGGTCTTGAATGGGTCTATGGGTTTCTTTCGCACCTACCTCTCTGGCTTCCTCTCTTTTCTCTTCTTCTACTGCTACCTTGCACATCCATAAGTGGGTGTCTTCATGCATCCATGAGGATCCAGACCCTATGGAATGCACTGATTCTGTATCATCTTTGGCCCTATGGATGGGATTCCATTGGATAGGAGGGACATCTCTATGAGAATAATCCTTGAGATTAACTTTGGTTGTAACACCCAAGTGTTGCAGATACAAAGAATTGGTTCCCCAATCCTGTACCACTTGCAACTGTCGCATGAATGGTCTTCCCAAAATCATCTCATAGGCATGATTTTTGCTGAAGTCACATATAGCAAAGCTATGCTCAAACTCGACACCACAAGTGGTGAGAGTTATTCCTTCGAGCAATCCTAGGGGTCTCTCAATATGACCATCGGCCATCTGCAATTTCATTCTCGTTGGCCTGAGTGCTGGCTTGCCCCAACGTTTCCAAAGGGACGTGGGAGATGGTGATGATGATGATGGTGATGAAGATAGTGAAGAAAGTAAAAGAAAATCGATGAGCGTGAAGAAAATACCTACAACTCCAACGCGTCAACTCTACGTCTTACCATCACACGCTCGTCCTCAAAGCTCGATCCCCGGCAACGGCGCCAAAATTTGGTGTAGCTCTGTGATGAGTAGCACCTCCTTTAATGTCAATCCGGGAAGACGTGAGGAGGGTATGAAGACCTCGAGCAAGTGGTGGCACAAGTGCGTGAGTGAGAAGCACACAAGCATGCACACACATACACACACACGCGCACACACGGCAAGACAAAGAGAGAGAATCAATGGAGTTCTTTAGATTACTTTCAAAAGCTCTTACAAGTTCGTTTCAATTACAATCTAACCCCAAAAATGAGCTCTCTAGCTCTTTTTATAGTTTTTGACTAGCTTTTGGCCCTGTCCAGACCTAGTGTCCGGCCTAGTTAAAAATTAGGTTCCAGGGCCAATTTGAGGGCTCAAACGGAGTCTAAAAAATACGAAAATTGATATGTAGGTACTTCTAAGGCTCCTCAAGCTCAAGGACTCCTTGGCTTGCACAAAATGGAGCTACAAAAATATGAAATGGTATTTACAATGATTGTTAGTGATAAGAATCACTGTTTAAAAGATGTAGATTGGAAAAATTGAAGGGCCTATCTGCCAGATTTGCGTCGACTGCTTTGTCTACTTACTCCTTCACCTTGTTCTGACTCTCTCCGTTGGCTTCCTTGTCTCGTCAATCCTTGGGTTCCCTGGCTTCCTTGTCTAGTCAGTCCTTGGGTGCCCATACTGCTCTCAACAAGTGCTCTGGCACTATCACATGCATATTCATATCCAAATCCATGGCCATGGCCTAGATCAATCCTTGCTCATCTTCTAACCAGCAAGCTAAAAGGATTATTATGATCATATCATGATAGATCAAGAGCAGGACCATCAATTGAGCATCATGAAAGATGTTACCCATGATGGGGAATCAGAAAAGGAATGATTAACAATGTGCCAACAAATGATTGAAGTTTCTCAAAAGTTTCTAGAAAAGGTTCCTAATCTTGTTCTTCCCAAATACATACCTAAAGAAAATTTTCAAAATGTGGTATAGTCCCATCCAAAGATCTCCCAAGGCCACCTACCTCATGAACCAGTCTCTGAACCCCAAGTGAGTGCAACACAACTAGAACCCTTCCAATCTAATGTTACACTTTCAAAAGGGGATATGTTGTTCTAGACACAAAGGGTTCTTGGAAAAGTGAACCCTAGAATCAAATTCTAGAGCCAAAATGGAATAAGGAGGATCTTACTAAGCATAAACCTCCATTTTCAAAGTTCCAAACATGTGGGAAATCAAACAGAATTGACTTACCTCATCAAGGGTCTATAACTCCACAATCATGGGCAGATGTAGCTACACACTTTGAGTCTTTAAGCTACACATTTTGAATCGTCATTGGCATACATTGACAACGACAAAGTAGCCTCAGAGTGTAAGAAGGCAAAATCCCTAAAGCTGAATATCAAGCCCAAAGAAAAAAAACAAAGACAGAAAGTCACACATACATGAAATAGATCTAGATAAGATTGGTGATTATAGTGAGGGAGATGAGGGTAATACATTATTTCCCATCACATATAGTGGTGTGATTACCAAAGCTATTGTATATTTTGGTGAAAGTGGAGGCATTTATACCTAGAAGTTATGGGATAAGTGGGGTAAGGCAGCCCTACAAACAACTATAATGTAGCAGATGGACACATGGAGAGACCCTTAGGTTTCCTAGAGAATGTTTTCTTGAACACATGTGATGTTGAATTCGGACACACACATTCTTGTATGAAAATTTGGCAAGGTGAGTAACTATGAATTACTCTTATGGTGGTCGTTCATAAGACAATTGAAAGTGTTCCAAGAATGCAAAGAAAACACCATTTACATTCAGGATAATGGCACAATTAGCAACATCACCATCATCAGGACATTGCTTAGTGTAGCACCTACAAGCTGCTTCAACTTTATGTGAAGAATGCTTGTCTCAATGGATGGATCAGTGAAGAGCTATACATATCACAACCCCTATGATTTGAAAGCATTAGCAAGATCAAATTTGTTGATATATTTAGGTAGTGATGGTGTGAATACACTAGGACCACTGGGGCAATTTTTTCCCTCTTTAGGAGGTTTTTTCCCTCGGCTTGTATATATGCCTATTGCCCTAACGGGTTACTTATCTTTGTACATTCTAGTGGTAATACACTCAGTATTGTGTGTTGTGTTCTAAACTTCTTCTTCCTTGTGTTGTTTGTGTGCTTCTACAAACCTCAAACTCCAACAATTGGTATCAGAGCAGGTCACCGCTTCATCTAAGGCATTGTTGAAACCCCTTTGGTCATAGTCTCAGACGTGCAAAATTTGGTGAGCATACTCAAGGTGATTAGGAGATCAAAACGACTTTGCTTTGTAGTGCCAAAATCATGATCTGAGCTTGTTTCAGCCTCCGAATGCACTATCGTAGTGCTTGAGCCTGATATTTTGTCTTTTTGTGCCAAATATATAAACAGGTTTTGGTTTGCTAGTATAAGCATCTCGAAGTCTGCTATAGGTTTAGCAAAACTCGACAAGGCAGTTTTGTTCAACTTTTTGAGATATAGTCAATTTTTTACATTAGGGTATTTTAGTCAATGGCCATGGCTGAAAGCAGTGATGTATTCCGTATGTTGGTTGTTGAGGATAAGTTACGGTACCAATTACCCATTGTGGGCTTATATGATGTGTCATGTATTGGTTACAAAAGCATTGTGGAATATTGTGCAGGTGCTGAAAAACATCCTATTACACGTGCAAACATAGTTACTGAAGGTGATGCAAATGGCATTGAAGGTGATGATATTCTTCATGTTCCTATTCGTGCTACAGTTCCTATTGCACCTATTGCAAAGCAAATTCATTAGGATGGCAAAGATGCTCAGGCACATGCATTGATAGCCTTGTTTGTCAAACGTGCCATTATTCCTCACATTCGCTCTTGTAGAATAGCTAAGGATGCTTGGGATACACTTACCACTTTATACCAGGCAAGGAATGAGGTTTGTGTTGCTTACCTCTGAAAATAGTTGGAAAGTGAGCACATGAATGAACGTGATTCCATGGATAGTTTTTTGACAAAGATCAAAGATTTGAGGGAACAGTTGATTTCTATTGATGGTCTTACGTGACAGCTCACTTGTGCAGACTATTCTGAATGGTCTTCCCAATTCATATCAGAGTTTTGCTTCCACTCTTCATTTGATGATGAAAGGCAATCCAAATGCCTTAACATTTGAGGAGTTAGTCTCTGTTCTATTGCAACAAGATCTGTCTAGGCAAAACAAGTCCATTATGCGTGTTGCAAATCAAGCTTTCCTGGCTAGTTAGAAGGGCAAAAGTAAATGGAGCTCTTCTACTCGTGAGAAGAAATCTGCCAATTCTGCACAATCAAAGAAGGATTATAGAGAAGACAAGAAAACAGAAAAGCAGAAAAATGTTTTGCAAGTATTGTAAAGCAAATGATCATGTCATAAAGAATTGTCCAAAACTGGTTGCAAAAGAGGCAAAGAAAAAAGAGGTTGGAATGGTTGTTGCAGAAGCCTCTACATCGAAAATAGAGTCTATTAATCTAGTACAAAATGAAGAGTGTGCATTTACTACTGTGTGCAGTTTTGACCCATCTTCTCCAAAACAGTGTATGTTTGCAATAGACTCATATGTTTGGTACTTTCATAGTGGGGGTACCAAATGTATTACCTTGCAGCACAGTTTCTTCACTTAACTCCAACCTGTCCCTATAGGGAATATGGTCACATGCACCAACAACTCCTCTTATCGTGTCATGGAAGTTGGTAAGATCATTCTAACTACTATTGATGGTAGTTCTTTTACATTGTCAGATGCTTTATTTGTGCCAAAGATCAAGAAGAATCTATTATCAGTTTTAGCTTTAGCCAAGATTGGCTTGGTTGTGAAATTTGTTGATGACATATGTATAGTTCATGATCTGTCAAAGGGCGACATGATTATTTCTTCTGGCATTTTATGACGTGGGTGGTATAAGCTCATAAACTATGAAAAATCTATGAATGATTCAACATGTGTAGTACATGATTCTCAGGCTATGTCAGATGCAAAGCTTTGGCATGCACACTTTGGTCATCTAAATTTTTTTAGTTTGCTACACTTGTAGAAATCTGAAATGGTGTCCTCTTTGCCCAAACTTGAGGCACCCAGTAAACATGTCTGCAAAGGCCATATTTTGGGCAAAATGTAGCGTTCCTCCTTTCCAAAAGATGGTTCAATTTGAGCTATTCAGAAATAGTGATGTCTATGGTCCTATGTAGACACCCTCTTTTGGAAACTATCTTTACTTCATAACTTTCATTGATGATTTTTCCACGCATGCATGGGTATATCCACTTAAAGAAAAGTCTGAAGTGTTTTTGTGCTTCAAAAAGTTTTTGGTTTTGGCTGAAAATATGTGAGCATGTAAAATGGGCACCATCCGTTACAATCGAGGGGGGAATATATGTCTTCTAATTTTAATGTATTTCTGGTTGAACATGGGATAAAACATCAATGTAGTGTGCCATATACACCTCAACATAATGGAGTTGTTGAATGGAAGAACAGGCCACTCATAGAGATGGCGAGGTGTATGGTCAAGAGTCACGTTTTGCCACATAGTTTGTGGCTTGAGGCTATCATGTGTGTAGCATATATACTTAACATGTGTCCCACTAAAGCATCGTAGTCTATCACTCCATATGGGGCTTGGCATGGTCATAATCCATCTGTTGCTCACCTGCATGTTTTTGGTTGTATGGCATATGCATTATTGCTTGAACATCAACACAGGAAATTGGATGATAAAGCAGTGAAATGTAATTTTGTTGGGTACAATTCTGAAAGCAAAGGCTATCGTCTATATAATCCATAGACTAAATGCATTTTGGTTAGCCGTGATGTTTTTTTTGTGGAAGATGCTATTCAGCCACTACTTTCATGTACTAAGGAGACATCTATTAGCTCCAAAGACATGTATGATACTTTGTTGCCTCTGTTTATAGGTGGACAATCTAGTGCTGGTCCTAATGAGGCAACTTCTTAGCCTTTGTAGGTTTCATGTGATGATGGAGATCATTCCATTTCTAATGCAGATTTGCATGATGCACTTGTTGATGAGAGAGCTGATATTGAGGAGGCAAAAACTATGCCCAAATGGTTGGTGCAGACTTTGTGTTTGCTACATCTTTGACTTTGGTCACATACTCTGAGATAGCTTGCTTCCTTTGAGTTGTGAATTCAATCCACAACTGATTATTCCTAGCCCTTGTGTTGGAAGAGAAATAAGAAGACAATGTTTCCCAAGTCTCTTGGGATGTCTTACAGTTCCTAATATGTGGAAGAAGAAAATCAGAGATTGAGTTGAGTAAATAAGACCTTGCTAGTGCATCCTTGGCACACCATGTGTTGAGTCTTTCATGCTCTTCCCTTGTAGGTTGTCCTTTGCTTCTAAATTTGGGCATCTCCTCATCACCTGAGATGTATCCATAGAGGCTCCTTCCTTGTAAGTATGTCTTCATCCCTAGAGACCATGCTTGATAGTTGTTCCTATACAATTTATCAATGAAAGAAGGAAAACCATCTCCCATTTTACCTTAGCTTTGCTCTGATACCACTGTTGGAAGAGATGGATGGATACTCCAGGTGATGAGTAGGTACTACCAAATCCTGCTTTGTACCAGTCCCTTGTAGCTTCAGAGTTGATATGTGGACCCTCTTATCTTTCCAATGACACCATAAAAGTGCCTATGTACTTTGGAAATGATGCATGAAAAGATTTGATCAAAACAGACTACTTCTGAATAGAAGGATTCAAGAAAACCTTCTATTTTGAATCATACATCTGCTGCTTGTAATGCTCAGTACAACCAGTACAATAGGAATTGGAAAAATTCCTTTTAGAGGTATCTAATTAGCTTAGTAAGCTAATGATTCCAAGTGGAATAACTTGAAATGATCAACTACACACAGAGAAATCAATTTAGCAAATTAATCCTTACCCCCAATTTTTTAGGACCTCTGTAGAATTTGACTAGTGAGTGCTTCGATGTAGATTTCTCTCAATTGGCTTCAAACTTTGTCAACGTGTAGATAACTTGGAGCTGATTCCAACAAGCTATAGATAATTGAGTTTGGTGGAGAAATGAGTGAGATATGAGTAGCACAAGTTGACAGTGGAGAATGACTATAACAGAGATGTCATAGATGAACAATGTAAGTATAATGTATTAATGAACAATGTTGTATAATGTCATAGGCTTGGTAATCATAGCCTTATGATGAAGAATGGTGTAGGCTACAATGTGGGCCTTACACACATACAGAATGGAAATTGAGAGCTCGGGAGATGATCACTCTAACCGTGACTTTTTCATGAGAGTTTATATAAGTGTTACATTCAATTTGAATTTGAATTCAAATTTTGGCTCTCTCTAAAAGTGAACCTTCATTCTAGGAGATATTCTCTCAATGTAGTTTTTAATTTCTAACTAATCAAGTCCATGACTTTTTGGTATGTGATTACAAATATTCTCATGTCAAAAAGAAATGACTTTTACAAAGGTAAAGAGGTAATTCTCCACTAGCAATGGTTTCCATGGAACTTCATATGTGTATGAGCTACAATCCAAATGTTTAGGCTTGTGATTTGCACCAACAAACATAAGCTCAATGCACTTAGTAGAAAATCTTGTATACCATGCAAGAACCAAACATATAGAGGCTCATTATCACTTCATCAAGGAGAAGCTCATGGCAAAGACAATTGATGTTTCTTTTGTTCCAACTGAGAAGCAAGTAGCAGACATGATGACTAAAGCTATTGTGGAGCTACACTTTGCATGTTCAAATCAATTGCAAGAATTTAGGTTATAAAAGATTTAAGACTCAAGCATCTATCCTACATTATAGGGAAAGTGATTTTCATCAGAAAAAACAATCATACAAGCAAATTTGAATTCAAAAAATTGTAAGAGAGTCGTAGACTTCACAAAGAGTCTATATAAAGACTCAAAAACACTTTTACAATATGTTAGAGGAATATACAAAAATTTCTTATTATCTCCTTGTTTATTGCTCATTTCACTACATCGTCATCTCCAAGATCTATCCACTTGCATAGGCTGGTTTTCACTTCTCAAAGATCCAGTGTTTATGAATAAGGGCTAATTGGAACTTTAATAGTATCTAATTTGCATGTTTAAATTTTTGTACCATTTTGTTTAGTATATTGTGAGAAAAAAAAATTATTGTCTCGGGGTATATCTCTTCACATCCCTAAAAAGTCGAGATCACCATCTATCAATGTTAAGCTTATAATTGAAGCATGGTTTGGTTATAAATTTTTTTCTTATGCATTATAGCTACTTAACCCTATAATCCATCATTCCCTAAAAATAATATGGTCAATTGTAACCAGGTTGGGAGCACTGAGCTTTTTCATACATAAATTGCAAGTCTCTTGAACTAGCTTATGTGCAAAACTATTCGTTTTGTATCTATCTTTTCTCATTGATCTTCAAAAGCACATAGGGTGTTATATTGCATCCGCTTGAAGTTCATAAGGTGCAGAAGACTCTCCAGAAACAAAGGGAAGGTCTTATGCTAGTTGGCTAGACCAAACTTCAACACTTTGAAGCACAGATTTCTACTACTCAAGCTTCTCCAAGTATTCACAACACTTGCGAAATAGAAAAATATCCATTCAATAGAGATCAAATTCCCTTACGGCCAATGAATGTAGGAATAGCACTTTCCAAATGGGGGATAGACTTTATTGGTCATATTAGTATTAATAGATTATCTAACTAAATGGGTAGAGGCATATGCTACTACTAAGGTTGATGCTCAAAAAACTACAAAAAAAACTATTTGAGAAGATTTTCATGAGATTTGGCCCCTGTAGTGAGATAATCAATGATCGACGTACTCACTTTGTCAATGAATTCAAAGACACTTTATTGAAAGGATTTCTAGTTTTGCATATAAAGTCAGCTCCATATCCTCCAAAAGGTAACAGTCAAGCTGAGAGTTCCAACGAAGTGCTTTGCAAACTATTAATGAAATTAGTAATCTCGTGATGCTCATATTAGGATAAGAAATTGCACATGTAGCTTGGGCTTATCATATTACTTAGAAGACTACGCTAGGAGCTATCCCTTCAACTTAGTATATGGACAACATGCCATTTTAGCTATTGGTTTCCTTGTACGGACTCTCAAATTGGAAGAAGAATATGAATGGAATGGACATGAGTAATCTATGTTAGTTGATAAACTTGATGCTCTATAAGAGTTGTGCCTTTGGGCTACAATGGGAATATATGCTCACTAAAGGCTTATTTTGATGCTCATATTAAAGATGAGAATCTTCAAGAAGGTGATCTAGTGCTTGCTTACACCCTGAAACAACATATTAAGAAGTTTCAAAAACAAGGTCATGGACCCTGCATGATACATTAAGAAGTTGCATAAACAAGGTCATGGACCCTAGTGGTTCCACCCAATTAGCCACACTTGAAGGCGATATTTTTGCAAATTATATCAATGGTAGTGGAGTCAAACTCTACTAGAAAACCTTCACTATAAACATCTTAAGATGATTACAAGTTGCTATGAATAGATGAAAAGAAGAACAAACATCAAAGCTAAAGCTCAACAAGAAGATGTAGACCATATCTATAAGAAAAGATTGGTTTGAAATCATGTGTATGAAAACATGCACTCTAATGTGCACAAAGAAATCTCAAAGGAGTCATCCATTCAACCACAAGCCCTTGCCATGGATATGTTGTTGGAGTTAGACGTCTACAGAAGCACGCGAATAGCACAAGGAAGAAGAAGAAGAAGAAGAAGCTCGGAGCACAACACACAATACTGAATGTATTACCACTAGGATGTACAAAAATAAGTAGCCCATTAGGGCAATAGGCGTATATACAAGCCGAGGGAAAATAACCTTCTAAAGAGGGAAAAAAGTGCCCCGGTGGTCTTAGAGTGTTCACACACATCACTACCTAAATATATCAACAAATCCCCCCTGGGAGTGATGCGGTGAACAAGTAGCTGGCACTCATATATAAGGAAGTGCCAAGCTATGTGGAAATCACTCCACAAAAGGAAGTAAGCCCAAAGCTTTGCGGAAAGCTTCAAACTTCTCCCTAGGCAGAGCCTTCGTGAAAAGGTCTACAATGTTCTCCTACCTGGGCACATATGCCAAGCTGATCTCCCCAACAGAGAATCTCTCCCTGCCATAATGATAATGCACCTCAATGTGCTTAGTGCGAGCATGGAACATAGGGTTTCTTGCAACTTCCAATGCGCTCTGACTGTCAATGAAGATGGTGGTGGTAGAAGACTGACCAACACCCAAATCAGCCATAAGGCGTCAGCCACACACACTCAACAGTCATTGTGAAAGCTTCCCTATACTCAGCCTCACAACTAGAAGTGGCCACAATAAGCTGCTTCTTGCTCAACCAAGATATACATGAGCTACCAAGCATGAAGCAAAAGCCACTAGTGGACACACGAGTGTCATAGCAACCAGCCCAATCAGAGTCAAAAAAAGCATGCAAATCTATTGGTAGTGGTCCCCCTTGGGATAAAACAAATCAAGTAGCCAGGTACCACTCAAGTAGCGAAAGATGCGTTTAACTGCCTGCCAATGCTTGACTCCTGGGCAATGCATAAACTTGCTCATCTGTGAGACAGTAAACAGAATATATGGCTGAGTAATGCATAAGTAAATCAGGCATCCTATTGGGGATGTAAGGGTCATGTGACCTTACCCCCATATTCATATATATACATCATATATAGAGCATTGCCTCAAGAGATATCATTATGTGGGTTTCGAGGCTCCCACGCATGTCCGCGCGTCTCTCCTCTCTTCTCTCTCCCTCCATCTTCTCCTTCCTCCTCTTGTTCTGCACACCAAAGCCCTTCATTGGTATCAGAGCATGCTCAAGGCTGGTGTGCAAGAAGCTTCAATGGAAGCTTAGGTCAGAAGGAGTAGAAGTGCAGGTCGGCATCTCTTGATAGCTGTTCAGTATTTCGGTCATAACTTGAACTAGGAAGCTAGGATTGATGCATTTTAAAGTTCTGTGCATAGCTAACATAGACAACTATAATTTTGCAGCAGGGCACAAAACCTAGTTCGGAGTTTTAGACTGCCGAAAATGCGAAAAACGAAGACTGCTGTAGAAGGCGAATCTATATTCACTATGACAGCAGGTTAGTTTTTGCATCATAGCTTGAGTTTTACAGATCGGAATGCAATGATTCAAATTGCTGTGCGTAGCGTAGAAAGATAGCTACAACTTTGTAGAAGAACTCAGATTCAGATTCTCAGTGCAAGGTTGCCGAAACTGTAAAATACAGAGCAGCAGTGTTGCAGGTGATAGTGAAATTGACAGCAGGTGCTTGTCTTAAGCATATCTTGAGCTACGCACCTCTGATTGAGGTGTTCTTTATCTCGTTACGTAGCCAAGACTCAAATATTGAAGTTTGCTGAAGAGCAAAAGTTTAGATTCAGAGGTTATCACCTCTGAAACAGCAAAACACAGAGCAGCACATTTTCACTATAAGAACTTTAATTGCACTTGGAGGTTGAATTTGCTTTGGAACTTCTTCGAGAGAGAATTTATGGTGTGCAAGCTCTTATTTTCAGAGCTTCAAAGCATTGTACATGTATGATCATTGTGGTAGCTTCTCCATATGAGAGTAGATCATGATCTTGTCACGCATTTGGCATGTAAGATGACATTGTGGTATACTCTTTTTTTGAGGTTTATGTCATCATGAGTTTGATCATGGATGTATAGTAGCATTGTGGTCTATATCTTGCTTATGCCACTTGGTTACGGATTTACTTACCGATTGCACATCTTTTATGAGAGATTATTTGGATCTAGATTAGTACTTGTATCTTTGTTTTTCTTTGTAGGTATAGGATCCAGATTCGAGCCTCAGTTACACGTTTGTTTGTCACCGTTATTAGCATTTGGTCATTGATTGCTATCTATTTGCTAGTGTGATTCTTGGCATTTGTGGATGGTGATTCCCACATGGTTATTTTGGTTCTAGAGTCCATTTTACAGAGGAGATGCTGCCGAAATTTCATCGGCTCTTATGCTAGAAGAGAGAATTCCCCAGGATAATAGGAGCATAGAATTGCTCTGGAACCAAGAAACGGATGAGGCTTTTTGGAGGTACAAGCTTGAAAAGTCTAATGAAGTGGGAGCTCTTGCCATCTATGAATTCAAAGATCCTGATAGCCCAGGCAAGGTGACCTACTTAGATGATGTGTCTGAGAGAATCTTTGTGGTCTCTGAGCATGGAAGACACGCATACACTTGGAAGGGAGAATTTGTTTTTCCCCAACCTCGATACAATGTGTCTTATGGTCACCAAGGAGCGGGAACATCTCAAGCTCATGGGACTCAAAGAGAAAGGAGTAGAGAGAGACCTGAGGTAAGCTTTGCCAACTCTTGGGGAAGGGAAAGAACGAGAACAAAAACAAATAGAGTGGAACCTGAGAGACATAGAGCCCCAGGGAACCGAAGAAATGCCGATGATTTCCCTTTGCCAAGACCGAGAGAGCACACGAGGACCTTGAGACCGACCAAGCTAGTTAAGTCCATGAAAAACTACTTCGATGGCACTGGAGACCCCTACGATCATGTAGCTGAGTTTAGGCAAGTCTTGAGAGCTGAACAAGTTGAAGATCTGTTCACACAGTACAATGCCTTTGGTCTAACCCTTAGGAACACCGCCCTAACATGGTTTCAACCACTACACGAGAGGCAGTTTAGGAGCATAGATCAACTTCTAGAGGCATTCATCATCGAATTCTCTAAAAGTGGTATAAGACATAACACATCCTCCCTGATATATAGCTTCAAACAAACATCTCAAGAGACAGTGAGACTCGCAGGCAGAAGATTTAGGCAATATCTAGAGAGATGCCCGGCCCCAGAGTTACCCACTCCAGCCAAGCAAGTGGCCTTATGTTTAGATGGATTGTTAAGCACCAAACTGAGATCATATGTGTACTTGAAGGACCCTAGATCCATAGAAGAATGTGTACGCATGTGCATAGACATTGAGGATAATCTAGGGGAGGAATTAGAGCTCTCAAAGATCTATAAAGATTCAGATAGTTTTGGTAGCCTCATTTCCTCACAATCCACATCAATTGAGGATCTAGCAGAAAAGGTAGCTCTGAAATTAGGTGTCTCTAGCAAGCAGATTCCTAGATTTGCCCCCGGAAAATGATGCTATACCTGTGGAGGAGACCATATGGCTAATGTGTGCCCCATCATGGCTCAACCCCAAGTGAACCCTAACAACCAGTACTGCACCATAGAAAGGAGGTACACCAATCACACAGCACAAGACTGTCCATATAACAAACAAGCTGTTAGACAAAATTATTCTCAGCCATATCCACAACAAGGAAAGTACCCTAATCAGTACCCACAACAACAGTATGCTAGGCCCCAGCAAATCTATCAACCACCCTATCAAGGACAACAAAGACCGCAACCAGTCCTAGCGCAGCAACCTCCTGCCCCCACCAATGTGATTCCAGTAAAGTATGCAGCGGCATAAGAAAATCTAAATAGAGCTTGAGTGCCAGTGACATCCTCGCTTTCAGAAGGTGATCCAAGTGATCATAGTTTTGACTCCACCCATGTTGAGAGCCCCCAAGCCTACTACATGCAATCACCGGAGCATAGTGAGTCATATTATTACGAAGAGCCGACTGAATCTAGTGGGGAGCCAGAATACGCAAACGTCATGTATGCGAACCCCAACTCGAGATCCCAGCCTAGGCCGATGAGACCTCCATTTCCTAGAGGGCCATGCTATCGTTGTCAGGGAGATCACCTCATTAGTGATTGCCCTCTACCTGCACCGACACAAACCCAATCTGTGACAATTCAAGGCTTTTGTCCCGATTGTGGAAAGGAGCATTTGTTACGAGAGTGTCCCAAGAACCCCGCCAATATGCCAGAAATTGCTCCTATCAATGTTATTGGCTTAGTGGTAGACTCCACAGGAAGTGTGACTTCCACAGCTCCAGTACAAGTCATCACGAGAGCTCAGGCACTTAAGCAAAACCAAGACTTAGGCCAGGAAAAGAATGTGGAGGTTAGCGAGACTGAGAGCCAGAATAAGAAGAGGAAAAGAGCTTGGAGAGATAGCCGTGAACGTATGAAAAGGCAATGGGCAAGAAAGATGAGCGAACTTGAGGAAAGCCTACGAGAAACCAAAGCCAAAATCATAGAAATCACATCTCAAACGCACTCTCACACATCCCCGCCAATACCATCCCCTTCACCCTCCATTCCTCCACCCACCAATCCACCACACGTAACCCACCCACCACCCCGAGTAGGATTAGTCTTAGCCGATCCCACTCCTGAAGATCTAGACATGATGCTTAAAGCATATCAAGCCAGAATCCAAGAAGGGCCCAATGTAACAGATCATGAGAAATGTTACCCTAGAGCTGACCTAGAGCTTGAACGAACTAAGTTGTGTGCCAAGATGGTGGAATTGGCTCAAGCCATGTTTGAGACCAGTCGCCTTTTCACTTGCTCTAGCTCCACTAGAACACCATTGCATTTTGATGGTCTGTTAGACAGATTGGAGATGTTAATTGCAAAGTCTGGAAAAGGAGCCAACTCCCAGGCTAAGGAGAAGGCAAGTGATAGAATAAGCATTGCTCCCCAGGAAGCCTATGTGCCTAACTCTATGGAGCCAGACACATCATCTTCTATGAATCGGTTCACACCCGAATTCCTACGAGAGATTCAAGAAGACAAATGGGCTAAAGAAAGTGAAGTCCCTCCTCCTATTGAACTTGTGGATGATGCACACGACCAATTCCCACAAGACATCCCATCCATTTATGAGGAGCAGGAGAGCACCCAATCTCAGGAAAGATTAGACTTTGAGTCTAACTCTCTACAAGAATTACCCCACTTCACAGGCCCATGGGAAGCTAAGTCCACCTGTATGAGAGCACCCACGGTCATGGTAAGAAACGAAGGTTCAATCATACCTAGGAACACGGAGGTAGTGAAGAACACCAAGGTGCAGTGCAATCTCACTTTGGAAGAGCTGCTTAAGGTTAGACCAGAAGTGTGGAAACATGTAGCCAATCAAGTGTCCGAAGTAGCAAAACCGCATTCCCAGGTAGGATCTCAAAGAACAGTGCCAGAAATACCCTTGGACAAGATAGGAGACATGAGCGAGGGAGAAGAAGGAAACACCTATCTCCCCATCACTCATCAAGGCTACACAACCAAGGCCATTTTGGACTCAGGTGCAGGAGTTGCAATTGCTACCACTTCCTTATGGAAACGTTGGGGCAAGCCAGCACTCAGACCGACGAGAATGAAATTGCAGATGGCTGATGGTCACATAGAAAGACCCTTAGGACTACTAGAGGGGATAACTCTCACTACTTGTGGTGTAGAGTTTGAGCACACATTTGCTATCTGTGACTTTAGCAAAAATCAAGCCTATGAGATGATTTTGGGAAGACCCTTCTTGAGGCAGTTGCAAGTGGTACAAGATTGGGGGACCAATTCTTTGTATTTGCAACACTTGGGAGTCACTACCAAAGTGAATCTCAAAGATTTCTCTCATAGAGATGTCCCTCCTATCCAATGGAACCCATCCATAGAACCCAAGATGATACGGAATCGGTGCATTCCATAGGATCAGGATCCTCATGGATGCATGAAGACACTCACTTATGGATGTGTAAAGTGGCAGTGGAAGAGGAGAAAAGAGAAAAAACCCAAGACCCAGCCTATGCACCTGTAGTATTTCCGGACGAAGAATTTGAACCTCACGGCTGGGCAGAAATTCTAGCAACTATGGATGTAGCCATCAATGAAGAGCAATGGACACCCCACTGTGATGAGGATGGCTATGACATTTTTGTCTTCTCCATAGAGCCAATCATGGGAGGTGCAGTTTTAGAAGAATGCGAACCTAGCCCTGATGCATTTGAAGATGCAAGTGACTCCGATCTTGAGTCAATCATCATGGATCCACCCTTTGCATCAGACGAAGAATATTTCTATGAAGTAGAAGTTTACCCTCAGAGACATGAAGAGCTCACTAATGATGTGAGATTAACCACACGAGTGACCACTAAGAGTGAAGGAAAGAAAAGGAAGAAGAGAGAAGCCGCACCAGAGGAGGAAGAATCCCTGTTTGAGGTCCCTGAAAATTTCAAGAAGTATGCAATAGAAGATAGGAGAGTCATGGTAAGAATGCCAAAACGCGATGCACAAGCAAGAGAGGCCTATGGTAACAAAGAAACCACCAAGAAGGTAGTGGTAGCCATAGAAGAAGGAGAAGAGAGGTGCACTTACATAGGACATGACCTCACTGAGGAAGAGGAGCATGAGCTGATAGCTTTGCTAAGAGAGTACAGAGATGTATTCGCTTGGAGCTACAAAGACTTGAAAGGTGTAGACCCTGACATATACGATTCCCATGACCACAGAGGCCAGACCTTCTAAACAAAAGCCATACACATACAATGACAACTATGCTGCCAAGATCAAAGAAGAGATAGACCGCTTGGTTGAAGCTGGATTTATCTATGAAATTGAGCACACTGAATGGGTGTCCCCCATTGTAGTGGTGCCCAAGAAGAATGATAAATTACGTGTATGCATTAACTTGAAGAAGGTTAACGCAGCCACTATCAGGGATAGTTATCCGCTTCCTATCACCGAGCATTTATTAGAAAGGGTAGCCGGCAAGGAAGTGTACAGCTTCCTAGATGGGTTCTCTGGCTACAATCAAGTAGCCATTGCACCAGAAGATCAGCATAAGACGGCTTTTGCCACAGAGTGGGGCATATTTGCTTTTAGGGTAATGCCATTCGGGCTTACCAATGCTCCCGCAACCTTCCAGAGATTGATGTGCCATGTGTTTAAAGAGTTCCTGAGAAAGAATTTGGAAGTCTATGTTGATGATCTCTGTGCTCATTCCAACATTAGACAAACACATATACCTGAACTCAGGAAAATTTTTGACAAATGTAGAGAATATCAAGTCTGCTTGAACCCAAAAAAGTGTGTTTTCATGGTCAGGCAAGGCAAGATTTTAGGACACATAGTGTCAAAGAACGGCATCTCCACGGACGAAGAGAAGGTGAGGGCTATTGCAGAACTACCTAGGCCAAAGAATGTCAAGGAAGTGCAAGCTTTCATGGGGCATTGTGGTTATTACCGCCGTTTCATTCACATGTATGCCATCATTGCAAAGCCTCTGTACGGACTTCTGACAAACTTTGAGTGGACTGAGGAATGTGAGAACTCTTTCAATGAGCTCAAATGACGATTATGCTCAGCACCAATCTTGACTACACCAGATTGGAATAAGCCCTTCCATGTGCATGTGGATGCATCCAATTATGCCATTGGATGTGTGCTTGCACAACCTACTGGTGAAGGTAATATGGATCTTCCAATTGCCTATGCGAGTAGACAGTTGAACACAGTTGAGCGAAACTATACCACTACCGAACGAGAGGGATTGGGCATGGTGTATGCGGTTAAAAAGTTTAGACATTACTTGCTTGCAAATAAGTTTAAATTTTTTACAGATCATCAAGCTCTACTTTACTTGGTGAACAAGCCATGCAACACAGGTAGATTGGTGAGATGGTTCCTCTTACTAATGGAGTATGATTTTGAGGTAGTGGTGAGAAAAGGCAAGACTCATTTGAGAGCAGATCATCTCTCTAGGCTCACATCGGGAGAAGCCCCACAAGGAGTATCAGATGACCTTCCTGATGCTTACTTGTTTAATTTGGAAGTTGTACCTCAGTGGGCTAAGCCATTAGTGCCAGTATTGACATACGGTCCTAATCACCCAGTCATAAACACTCAAGATAAAGAGGTAGTAAAAGCCCAGAAGTACCATATCATGGCAGGAAGTATGTACAAACAGACAGATCAAGGGATATTGGCTTGCTGTGTGGAAGAGGATGAGTACGCTAAATGGTTGCAGTTGGCACACGTAGGTGCATTAGAGCAACACCACTCAAAACATCGAACCCTACAGACACTAAGGAGACTCGGAGTGCATTGACCTGCTATGGAAGCTGATGTACATAAGATGTGTAAAGAATGCCCAAGCTGTTGCACTAAACCACCTGTGGAACATGCCACTCTTTACCAAGTGTCCATAGTGCCAGATTGGAGTGAACCATTAGTAGCCTTCTTGAGGATGAAAACATTCCCTCCAGATATGACCCTGACGAGACAAAGAAGTCTAGAACAAGAAGCCCTAGATTACTCAATCATTGGTGATAATCTATACAAGCGTGGTAAAGATGGTTACCTGAGACTATGTGTCCATGAGAGTGAATATCTCAAGATCTTGGAAACTGCTCACCAAGGTGTAGCAGGAGGACACTTTGGACCAGATCGGGTGATCAAGGCAATACTATTTGCGGGCTTCTGGTGGCCGACCCTTCACATGGATGCACATACCTATGTGAAACGGTGTGATGTTTGTAAGAGAACTCAGTATCCTATACGTAAGGATGAGATGCCACTGAAACCTATGATGGGTGGACGTGCATTTTCTAAGTGGGGAATAGACTTTGTTGGTCCTATTAATCCCCCAGCTAAGGGTTCACATGCTGAGTATATCATTGTGGCCACGGATTATCTAACCAAGTGGGTAGAAGTGAAAGCCACAGCGAAGAATGATGCCCAAACGACTGCTAAATTCTTATTTGAGAATGTGTTCACTCGATACGGGCTACCCATAGAGCTAGTAAGTGATAGAGGGACTCGCTTCTTGAATGAAGTCATTGAAAATCTTCTTCAAGAGTTCTTGGTGATACACAAGAAGTCTGCCCCCTATCACCCACAAGCTAATGGACAAGCCGAAAGCACAAATAAGATTCTATGCAATGTGCTTACCAAATTGGTGAATAACAAATGCTCTGATTGGGACAAACAGCTACACCATGCTGTTTGGGCATACCGAGTGGCCTATAAAACGGTACTCCAAGCCACGCCCTTTCAGATGGTTTTCGGCCAGAATGCAGTGCTACCATTGGATTTTTTGATACCAATCTTGAAAGTAGCACAAGAGCATGATTGGACAGGCCATGAGTTGTCCTCTAGAATCTTCGACCTTGAACGATTAGGTGAAACACGATTGAGGGCTGCAGCAGGAATTTATGCAGCCAAGAAGAGGCAAAAGGCATATTTCGATGCACACGTGAAGGATAAGGGCTTGAAAGCAGGAGACCTAGTCCTAGTCTACACCTTGAAGCAACATGCACAGAAGTTAGAGAAGAGAGGTTACGGGCCAATGATTATCAATAGAATCTCCACAAGTGGAGCAGTTCAACTAGCCACTCTAGAGGGTGATATTCTACCAAGTTACATAAGTGGATGCAGAGTCAAATTATATCAAGAACCCCTGACTGAAGAGATGCTAAATCGACTCAACACTGCCAAGAAACGTAAAGAAGAAGAGAAAAGAATTAGAGAAGAAGCACAGGCAGAAGCTTTGGAACGCATCCGACGAATGAAATTGAGGAGACAAGGCAGAGACCCGCCTATGCCTGACACTCAAGAATCTCTAGGCTATCCCATGGCCATGTGCGAGGCTTCAGGTGGACATTCCCATAGAATAATCGACCGACGACCTTTTGTAACCCTAGAAGTAGGACAAGGAGAGAGAGTAAGGACCGTGAGAGCTTTAATTGACTCAGGGGCCGCCACTAGTGCAATTCGACTTTCTTACTGCCAAGAACTTCAATTACAAATCAATCCTATAGAGGCATATCTCATAGGATTGGGAGGTGTGGAAACCCCTTGCATTGGCGAGGTGGAACTTCCCCTCTACATTCAAGAGGTGCTAATGGCAGTCAAAGTGCTAGTGTGTGAAGACGAGGATCTTACCGAACCTCTTGTCCTGGGCCAAGTCTGGATCTATGATCATGCAGTCAGACTCAACCTAAGAAGTGGACTTCTTCAGGCATGGGTAGGCCATAACCACATAACGATTGAATTAGAAAATCAAGCACATAGGCCACTAGAAGAGGCACTGAATCCTGGTCCTTCCAGGAGTCCACCTGAAATGAACCATGCTACTCTTGACCAAAGTTCTATGGTGCAAAGGATTGCCACTCATGACGAAGGTACAAAAGTCAACAAGGATCTCCCTTCTTTTCCAAAGAGAATTCAAGGAAATCAAGCCGAAAAATACAAGATACACAGGAGCCCAAGAACCAAGAAGAATGAACACCAACCAGTACTCTACAGAAAACCTCATGGCATGAAGCAAATCTGGATACGCAAAGGTGAACAACCCTCGGCTTTGGAGACACGATTCCAAAGAAGCATCAAGCAAGCTACAGTTTCAAGGACTACAGCCAAGGAGTACCCTAAGCATCAATCTAGACAAGCCATGTCTATTTGGGTTCCAAAGCAGTCAATGAAGGCTATCCCAAAGGCTAGACAAATATGGGTGCCCAAGACCTGCTTACCTGCTCAAATAACTTCACCTCCAATCACTAGATCAAACCAACACTCACGAGTCCTATTGGCTCCCATCCAAAGGCAAACATCTACACTCCACACCCCCACATTCTCGGTCATGCCTCGGAATGTTGGGAAATGGGTACCCAAAAGGTCCCAAACCCAACACACTCCAGTAAGCAAACCTTCACACATCATCACCAATGAAAGCAACGATTCTAGCATCAAAGTTTGGAGACCTAAACCCCATATCAAACCCCCTGACCCACCTTTGTAAATCCTTTCCCTCTGATGTAGGTGCATTCTGAGAACTTTGCACAACCAAAGTATGCATCTAGAGTGAACCCTAACCTACTAACCCACTTGTACACACATCACGAACACTTCACCTACTAACCTCTAACCACTCGAAATGTCATGTTGATATTGTGGAGGGAACACCATAACATCTTGTTTCCAATGCAATGCTAATGTGCCTCTCTCTTCTTCTAGCAGATAAGCATCAGCAACTACGAGCACTCTCATGGCAGAAACAACAGGTCCAAGCTCACAACCAAGAATAATTACTACAGGAATTGATGTGGATAGTCTACCTGTTGATGTGCCACCAACTGAACGACCTGTGGAGCTGCAACACCTTCAGCAGATCCCAGTATCGGATCCACCCACAGGGATCACAGAAAGAGTCCATGCCAATTCTCATTGGTTCAATGGCATGCCAGGCCCACTAGGAGAGGCCAAGTATATATGGGAGTCTAAGTGCGAGTATGACAGATCTTGGGTCAGATTCCAATTTTTCTCCAAGGAGTTTGAGACTCTACAGAACACAGAAGATCTCAAGACCATATGGCAATGTGCAGGGCTAGCAGAATACTTTGAAGCACCACTACCTAAACCGGATCTCCTCCGATGCTATTATTTGGTCTCCACATTACAAGCTAGTGAAGAAAAGGACAAACCAGGATCATTTGTTCTTCCTTCCTTGCTGGGCAACAACGAGTTAAAGAGGTTTGAACTTACCTTGGAGTTGGTGAGCTCTGCTTTGAATATGCACGGCACACATGTACCTTCTGAGAAGGATGCTCTCGTTCCTAATAACATGAAGGATAGGAAACTACTAAAGCTTAAAGACATGGCAGCACTCACACCAAACGTGTCCATCCCTCTCCGTATGTGCATGCAACATTTTGCTTTCCCCGGCCAAGACCGCTTCACACAACCGCACAAAAGAATTTGGTTCGCTCTCTACTTAGCGGAAACATGTGCGTTACCAATTAAGCTTCCTGTATGGATTATAGATCAGTTGTATGAAGCAAATAAAAGGTCTTCTAGGAAATTAGTGGTGAACGGTTGCTGTGCTATCACACGCATTATCTACCAGTGCCTAGCATACGATGTACCCATTGAACGTGCCTTAACTTGGGCACAATTACAAATGTTTAAGAAGCTCAAGACGTCCACACATCAATCCAAGCGCATGAGGGGTTCGATCCCTTGTGTTCAGACACGTGAAGTTCTGACTACTCCTGAAGTATCGCCACGAGGGGAGGCCACTGTACCTCCTTTTACCATTAGAATACCCAGGTCTGGATCTGAAACTACAACACAAGCTGCCCCTTTGGCTCCTCCGGCTCCACCTGAATTTGAATTTGCTGCAACTGGAGATGCTGAAGGAATGGATCCCCAGGACTTCGAAGCATTCTTACAAAGTACACAACTCTCTGATGTAGAGTTTTATTCAGATACCGAAGAACAAGGCACATCTTCACAAAGAAGAAGAAAATCCACAGACGGTCGCCATGTACATTGGAGTGACGATCAGCAAGGTCAACAATAAGGACACCTAGAAGAAGAAGGAGCATACAAAGAGGAGACCACTGAAGCCCCAGCTTATACAGCAGAACTCCGAAGGCTGTATCAGATCATGGAACGCGTGCGCTCGCAACAACTGCTCACCGAACATAGTAGTAGAGTACTCATGACTCAGCTTTTGGAAGAAGCAGGAGTTGACTCAGAATATAGTGAAGGTCTCTTATTAATGGCAGAAACATATGGGGTAGTAGAAGCGGTTCGGACCGCCATTAGGAGGTCTCCAGTTCAATATGATCCACGAAGATTCCAAACACGACCATGATCAGGTAAAACCATCCAGATCCCCATTACAACGATAGAAGGGCCGACTACTACATCCGAACCCATTAACACAACCTCCCAAGCAGCAGAAACCACTAGCCGAGAGCACCCAGTCACCCATGCTGAATCAACCGAGCCACTACCACCCACAACCCCACCGTCGCCTCCTAGAACAGAAGCCGTGGAGATCACCTCGACCACTCAACCCACTGAACAATCCTTCATCTTCCGTACTCCCACCTCTAGTTCAACCCTTTTCTCCACCTTCGAAAACCCAATCTATGAAGCAACCACCATCACTACACAATCCACCGAATCGCTCATAGAGCCTACCCTAGGACAACCAACCCCCATGCCCTCAGCCATAGGTCATCCTGACTCTAGATCCATATTCATGGGTTTCCCTACTACCACACCACCTTTCATGCCCTCGCCGCCTCTACGACCTCAACCCCCAACACCCATCTCTCCACTTCTCCAATCCCTCCATAACTTCCTTGCTAGAACTTTTCAACCCAGGTCTCAACCATTCCCTTTATTTTCAGCTCCCCACCCCACTTCTCATCTATTCACCACTTTCACACACAGACCACCTACCATTCCAATATACATGGTAGATCCCACACTCGCACCCACTCCTGAAAGTATGGACATTTTGCCACCCACGGCACCTCCCCCTCCCCCCACACTTCCACCTCCTC
Source organism: Ceratopteris richardii (assembly GCA_020310875.1). NCBI lineage: Eukaryota > Viridiplantae > Streptophyta > Polypodiopsida > Polypodiales > Pteridaceae > Ceratopteris > Ceratopteris richardii. Next base: position 132,446,606 of record CM035427.1, on the reverse strand, counting down.
CCATTCCCCCTCCACCAATTTCACCCACACACACGTCTTCAATAGACACATCATTCACTCTTCCCCTTCCCCAATTCCCTTCCCATGCATCTTCCATTGTAAACACCACCCCCTCATCTATAGGCAATGCATTGGACACCATGCTAGCTTGTATATCAAAATTAAGGACAGAGTACAATCAGCTCCAGCAACAGAATGAACTCTTGCAAGAGCACTCGGAGACACTACAACACCGCCTTGCTGCACTAGAAGAGGAAAATGCTCGCCTCCACACACAATTCCAAACTCTCCAAGAGGCTCATAGCATATTGGAGGTACAGTTACAGAACACAGATCAGGAAGCAATACAAGTGGTGGAAGGTCATCTACGGACACAGCTGGAACGCAATTCAAAGCTTCAGCGAAATATGGCCCTACTCAAGCAACATCTTGCTGCCGCTCATGAAGAGAATCGACGCCTGCAATTACAAAATCAGGAAAACCTAGAAGCAGCTATCAAAAGCACACCTGGGGCACCCATCAGCCCATCAAAGTTTCAAGCAGTGACCCCCGATAATATCAAGATCATATTGGAAGACTATGCCATGCTGCTTGAAGCACATGACCAGCTATCAGAGGAACTGGGTCAACTGAAACAGAAACACCAAAAAGAAACAACAGCGGCCTCTCAAACCACCTCCTCTGCGGCTTCACTTCTCACAGACTCAGAGGCCTTAAAAGATCTCCAAAAACAGGTCACCAAATTGCAAGCATGCCTGCTACAATATGAAAGGCCACCTTCCCCTCCAGAAGCTCCCACCGACGAAGACATAGTACAAATTCCTGTGGAACAAACATTTGAAGAAGAATACGACCCACAACCCTTCCCAGGAGGTCAACAAACGGAAGAAGCTCAGGACACATTTGAAGCACCACGACCCCCATGGCTACGACAAGTGGAGGAAATCGGGAGCACATGAAGAGCGAACCGTCGTGCAAAATCAGGCTATGAGAGTCATAGAGGAGACTGTATTACCATCCAATTACTTCAAAAACCTATCATCGAGACGCCTTATCCTCTCATCCGAACTCCAATACAGGCCTTACTATATCATTTTGGCAGATTATAACGCAGAAATACAGAGAGTCACAGGGAAGATACTGTCCTTTGCAACCCAATTTCAACCCGAAGACCTTCCCCTAGAGGTGCAAAAAGGCAAGATCCGTCAACCAACATGGCGGCAAAAACTTCTTGAAACCTATCCTGAAATGCTCCGCACCTGGAACAATGCGCCATTACATCTCCTCTATAATCCATGCTATGGCCCTGTTCCACGACACCGCTCATGGAAAGCATTCAACATAAAGGTCCAGAATAATGCACAATGCAAGGAATGGCTCAATTATCCATACATTGCGCCTCCACAGGGACCACCGTCAGTAGCATACATGATGGGAACAATTCGACATTGGATGCCACGATTGAAGCCCATGCCAGATGTGGAAGCTCAAATGATGCTTAAGATTTTAGATATGATGCAGGTAGTCCTGAAAACCTTTAGAAATGCAGCCGCACCACAGGTACGTCTACCGGGGTTTACCAATGGCAATTATGATTTGGTGTACGACATGAGCACCACCCCCAGCATTCGAGTAGCTTATGCCTGGCGTGCACGGATAAAGTATCTTCCCGCATGCTACAAACAGGCATTCGAAGAAATGTTCAGATCAGGTTTCTGGGAGTATCACTCGGAGGTCTTCACACCGAAGCCAACACACCTGCTCCACCTCTTTCCTTGTGAACAAGCCATGTACTCTGAGTACTACACCACACCGCAACCAGAGGTCCTCGGTGCAATCAATTGGGAGGCATTGGAAGCTGATCTAGCAAGAGGCTTAAGGATAGGATAACACGAACTTGCCACCAATGTCATCCAATACTATATCAACCACCCGATAGAACAGAGGTCTGTCAGGGGCGACAGACGCTAGGAAGGGGGGAGTGTTGGCATACAAGTCAGACGAAGAGCATACTAGCACAACGGAGCAGTCATGCACAATACGGCAACAAGGCCTAATCATTTTTTCCATGGACCGTTTACAACTCAAGTGATTTTAATCACTACACAAACATTGTAAATTCTGTTTTTGGTAGAATAGACTCCATTTTGTTCAAGCCGAGGAGTCCTCGAGCTTGAGGAGTATTAGAATTAGCTACATATCAATTTTCATAATTTTTAGACTCCGTTTAAGCCCTCAAATAGGCTCTAGAACCTAATTTTTAACTAGGTCGGACACTAGGTCTGGACAAGACCAAAGCTAGTTAGAAAACTATAAAAAGAGCTAGAGAGCTCATTTTTGGGGTTAGATTGTTTGTGAATTGAGCTTATGTAAGAGACTTTTTGACTAATGCAAAGAACTCCATTGTTCCTCTCATTGTTCTTGTCTTGTGTGCGCGTGTGTGTGTATGTGTGTGCATGCTTGTGTGCTTCTCACTCACACACTTGTGCCTTCACTTGCTCATAGTCTTCATACTAGTCCTCACGCCTCCACGGATTGACAATTATGAGCTGAATCTTCTCACCTTGGTACTCACCATTGTGCTAGAGTGACAATTATCATGGGGCCCACAAACAAACATGTCAACTTAGAAACTTGTGAAGTGCATTTTGTTGCTTGCTTTTACTAGTTCATATCTAAAATTTGAAAAATAACATGTATTGTTGTTACATGAGTAATGAGATTTTTTAGTGCACAGCTTCTAGTCATGCAATGTGACAAGATTAGGGAAAATATATTTTGTGGAAATAGAAAGTGCTAATGGAATGAGACAACTTGTGAGTGACAATTTCGACCAAAAAACTTCATGCTTAGATATTTTACAAGGAAAAGATCATCATAGGAAAAGCCTATTGTAATCTCATCCAAAGAGTCCATGAAGACCCCCTACAATTACCCAAAAAGAAATCACACTATAGACCAACAAATGACATATGAAGATTGGAACCTAGAGGCATGAAAGGTAATGCATTGGCTATCTATGAGTATACAAGACATCATGATTGTACATATATATGATGTAAAAACTCCATAGGACCCATGCAACAATTTGACCACATTGTATGATACCAATACAAAAGCACAAAAGCTATAAAGAATGAGTTTCAAACATTAGAGAAGAAGAGCATGCTTGTAAGTGAAAACACTTCAAAAATAAAAATCATATGTGATTCACTTGAATCCAGTGACACCATAAATGATAATAAAAAGGTATAGCTTTGCATTCAAGTAGCTTTGGAGATGATTGAGGATTGAAAAATGAGAATAGAAAAATGCAACAAACAACTATGCATCTATTAATATTCTTTGGTAGTCCTTGGTATGAACATATTAAGGACCATCTAACCACTTTCTTCACTCTCTAGGAGTTGTTTTCCCTCAAATTCTTACATACACTAGACCAATGTATAGACCCTGGCAATACCTTCATCATCCTTGGCTCCAAGGCTTTCTTGGTGTCCTTGGCTATGCACAAACCTCTTCAACCAAGGAATACCAGTTTCACCAAGGGTGGGACTTGAACCCACCTTCTAGCTGAAAACGTGAAGTGTTTTATCAACTATATTATGTTTATGTATGTCTCACTACACTTGAAATATTATATTTACTTTGAGCAAAAACCACTCTCTACCTTTTTACATTCCCAAGGTTTACCTTTCTTCTTTTTTGTAAGCATATATTTTCTTTTTGCATTCAACAAGAAATCTTGCATCTATCAATTATGGACCCTACATATACCATAGAGGACTTTGGAGAATCACCTCTACCCAACATAGAGATTATGCAACAACTTCAACTCTTGTGACATAAAATTGAAAATGTCCACAATGAAATCAAGGAACATGATGTTCTACTTCAAAAGATGCAAATTCAAGGTGGCAACCTTTTTTGTGTGGTGAAGTCTATTATCACAACCGAAGGAGATGACAAATAATCCAAGATTGGCATGAACAATTTCTAGTTTTCAAGATTTGATGAGCATAAGGATGGTCAATTTTTTTTTATCATTGTCATCTCAATTTATTGACTTTTATTATGATGATGCTACTGAGAGATTGAGAAAGTGGTTTGCCACTAGTTGTTTGGTGGGTAAGACACAACTTTGGTTGGACATATTATGGAATATTGCAGATCAACTAACAACATGGCACACATTCCAAGAGAAAGTAAAAAAAAAATATTATTTTCCTACTCAATTTCAATTATATGCTCATAATTGATGGAAATCATTTGCATGGATGGATGTTGATACTATCATAACACATGGTGAAAAATTTTGGAAATAATTACTTCTTGTTCAAATTCTTGAGACAATTCCCAAACGCACTCTATAGAGGAAGTATGAAGATGGTTTGCAGATGGTGATCCAAGTCAACCTGAACATGATCCAATCTACAAGATTTTATGCATAAATTTCTTTTGCTCATAATGTAGAGAAAGAGTTTAAATCAATTGCCAATTCAATTTTTCTCAAACAATCATGTAAACCACAACCAATGATGAAGCCCAATTTTCCTTTTAGGCAAACTTTCACTACATGTTTCAGTCCTAATTTACACTTCCAAATTTTCATAAACTATTTTAGCCTCCTCATTTCAAAATATCTAGCCTTCTAACCCACAAACTTTGACAATGGATGCTCAACAAAAGAAGCAAGGCATAACCTATTGGAGCAAACCAAAACCTAGACACATCAAAGAAAAGCGCAAATTACATCCTTCTAACATGAAACTTATAGCAACTCAAGTCCAAAATGTTGAAGTGACTCCAGAGGAAGATCTTCTTGCTTGGATGGAAGAAGCACTGGAAACAGATTTAGCTACATTGGGTAATAGAATTTCAATTCATTCTTTATTTTTTTGCATGCAAGGAACAATTATTGATTGATGATGATGATGGGAGCTCCCACGATTTTATTTAGAATACATTAGTGCATGAATTAGATTTAAATTATTTTCCTTCCGTGTATAAAGTTAATGTTTTTTTTTAAGGAAATAGGTATAATGTAATAAGAAGTGTCCTTATGTAGATTGTAGATTCACAAACATTTTTTATCGCTCCTTTACAGCCTTATGATACTATACTTGGTATACCTTTCCAACATCATTATAACCCATGCATTGATTATCATATGCATATATTCATCTTTGAATTTAAAGGCTAATGTATTTATTTGAATTTAAAGGCTAATGTATTTCTTTGTTTGCAATGCATAATTTTTAACCGTTCCCTTTAATTAGTCATAGTCAAGTCATATGTGCATTTTGGAAATTTTATAATTCATGAATTGCTTTTATAATTAATGTAGTTGATTATAGCAATACAATTTCAAATGCACATAAACCATTTATGGTTGTTTATAAATATTGTTTGATTTCTTATTACCCTTCTAAATTACCAATTTTTCAAGGACCTCTTGACCATAACATATATCTCATTCTTGGTAGTTCTCCTACTCATAAAGCACCTTATAGGCATGGACCTTCATACCAAAAGGAAATAGAGAAATAAGTAAAGGGCCTACTTTCAAAAGGACTCAAAAGGCCTAGGATATGAATTGTTCTAGCGTAAGTGCTAAGGCTATGTCCACCATGGAGGGTGAATGCCAAATTTCCTTGTGGTTTGCATCCCCAAACTTGCTTGGAGTTACATATACCTAGATGGACTCAATTGATTAGTAGTGAAGCTTAGAGATTCCAAGGGTACGGAGGTGATGTTTTGACTAGTTGTCAAGTTTGAGGCAGGTGTGTACATAGAAAAAAAGGGGAGTGTCTCTATGGTGAATGATCACCCGAAAAAAAAAAACAATGAAGTAGGCACTATTGAGGAGACCCTACAATCATCTAATCCTAGTAGTGAGGATCTAATTACCACTCTTAGGGTTATGTCATCTGTTGTCAACATCTTGAGAAGTGATCATATTCCGCAAGATGATGACTTAATTAAAATCTAATTGATTGAGTAGATAGACAAAGTGATGCATGCATCTCCACATCTCATTGGATTTAGTGCGAATCTAGCCACCATCTATGAGCTACATGACCATGAGGATCCAACTCAGGTCACATACTTAGACCAAACAAGGAGGAGATATAGGGATTTGTCAATTTGTTTGAAGACTCAATTGAAGTTCATGGGCCAACTTATGTTGTTTAAGGGGACCTACGTCCACATTGAGCAATCCAAATGGAAATCAACGCAATCCAAGGAACCCTAATTTGGGGTACTTGTCTTAGGCCAATATCCCTCCTCAATCACAGATGTAGTTCATTCCTTTGATCACTATCACAATTCCAAATCCAACCTAGAGAGGAATAGTACCAAATAGGTCATCCTTTCCAAACTAAACACCAGTGGATAAGGGTTAAGGTGTTCTTCCTGTGGTTCATGTAGTAGAAAGACCAATTGATGGAGATAGAATACTGACACCCTCACAGGTAGGCCAGTGTATGAAGAACCATCACATGGGTGAGGAGATCCATATGACCACATGACCAATTTCAAGCAAGTGAAAAATGAGTATGTGAAGACATTGAACACCACCAAGTTGCATGAATTGTTCTTTGCTCTTGATATCAATGTAAAGAAGCTAGCGACCACAACCACCACCTCTATGTGAGATGACTCTCCTCCCAATCAAGTGCCTTTATAGATATCTCTCTCCAAGGGCCTACCAACTTACGTAGGTTGATGCTAACCATCTGATTGTTGGCCGTGTAACTACATGTGCTCCTAGGGTATGAAAATTAACTAGAATTAGAACACAATTGAGTAAAATATATTCAAATTTAATTTCTTCTTGCAGGACTTGAACCCAAGATCTTCCCCTAGAGGTTCAAAAAAATTAACCACTAGGCCACACCACATCACTTGGTTTTAAGAGCATTAAAAATTATAATTAATCCAACTTTCAAGATTTAGGCCCTCATAAGATTGACCAAAAATTTTACTTTATAACATATCTCTAGCATGTGTGGTGGTTCATGGATATGCTTCCATGGTGGTCACACATGTGTGCTTCATAGATACTCTCATTAGAATTCTCTAGCATATATTATCTACTAACAATGATATAGTTATCTTTCTCGTTCACTCACTACTGTCTATTGATATTCCTCTTATGTACTTTTCCTAATGTATTGGAACATCTTGTTATGTTTTGTTTTTAGGCCATTCTTCCATATATTCTTTTGTAGTGGAAGAAGAAGATGTGTTGTCCTTGCCTTAAATCATGTGTGTTCCAATCTTCTTGTTTGTGAGTTTGTGTGTTTGTAAGAGCCTCCTTCCTTGTGACATGGTATAAGAGCCAGCATGTCTGAAGAAAGCCCTTGAAGAATCTCAATGTTGAGGGATTCGCAAGAAGGTACAAATAACATAAGTCTGGTGAAAGTCTCAAATTTTATTGGTGCGTAAGTGGAAGATATCAAGACATATGAGTTAAATTCCTCTTAAAGGAATACTTGGGGTAGCCAATTTTTCATTCAAAGGACATTTCAAGCCGCATTTGGGGTTCATTATCATGGGGCCCACAAACAAACATGTCAACTTAGAAACTTGTGAAGTGCATTTTGCTGCTTGCTTTTACTAGTTCATATCTAAAATTTGAAAAATAACATGTATTGTTGTTACATGAGTAATGAGATTTTTTAGTGCACACCTTCTAGTCATGCAATGTGACAAGATTAGGGAAAACATATTTTGTGGAAATAGAAAGTGCTAATGGAATGAGACAACTTGTGAGTGGCAATTTGGACCAAAAAGCTTCATGCTTAGAGATTTTACAAGGAAAAGATCATCATAGGAAAAGCCTATTGTAATTTCATCCAAAGAGTCCATGAAGACCCCCTACAATTACCCATTTTTTATCGCTCCTTTACAGCCTTATGATGTTATACTTGGTATACCTTTCCAACATCATTATAACCCATGCATTGATTTCATATGCATATATTCATCTTTGAATTTAAAGGCTAATGTATTTCTTTGAATTTAAAGGCTAATGTATTTCTTTGTTTGCAATGCATAATTTTTAACCGTTCCCTTTAATTAGTCATAGTCAAGTCATATGTGCATTTTGGAAATTTTATAATTCATGAATTGCTTGTATACTTAATGTAGTTGATTATAGCAATACACTTTCAAATGCACATAAACCATTTATGGTTGTTTATAAATATTGTTTGATTTCTTATTACCCTTCTAAATTACCAATTTTTCAAGGACCTCTTTGACCATAACATATATCTCATTCTTGGTAGTTCTCCTACTCATAAAGCAACCTTATAGGCATGGACCTTCATACCAAAAGGAAATAGAGAAATAAGTAAAGGGCCTACTTTCAAAAGGACTCAAAAGGCCTAGGACATGAATTGTTCTAGCGTAAGTGCTAAGGCTATGTCCACCATGGAGGATGAATGCCAAACTTCCTTGTGGTTTGTATCCCCAAACTTGCTATAGACAAAGTGATGCATGCATCTCCACATCTCATTGGATTTAGTGCGAACACCATCTATGAGCTACATGACCATGAGGATCCAACTCAGGTCACATACTTAGACCGAACAAGGAGGAGATATAGGGATTTGTCTATTTGTTCGAAGACTCAATTGAAGTTCATGGGCCAACTTATGTTGTTTAAGGGGACCTACGTCCACATTGAGAAATCCAAATGGAAATCAACGCAATCCAAGGAACCCTAATTTGGGGTACTTGTCTTAGGCCAATATCCCTCCTCAATCACAGATGTAGTTCATTCCTTTGATCACTATCACAATTCCAAATCCAACCTAGAGAGGAATAGTACCAAATAGGCCATCCTTTCCAAACTAAACACCAGTGGATAAGGGTTAAGGTGTTCTTCCTGTGGTTCATGTAGTAGAAAGACCAATTGATGGAGATAGAATACTCACACCCTCACAAGTAGCCAAGTGTATGAAGAACCATCACATGGGTGAGGAGATCCATATGAACACATGACCAATTTCAAGCAAGTATTAGAGTAGAGAAAGTGGATGAGTTCTTTGTTCAATATGAAGCATTTGGTTTGGCCTTGGTAGGATCATCCTTAGCCTAGTTCCAACCATTGTATTGAGATAATTTTCCAATATCGAGTGACTCTTGGAGGATTTTATTGGTAAGTTTTCAAAGAGGGGAGTTAGGTATAACACGTCCTCTTTGGTCCATAGCTTTAAACAAACTTGTCATGAATCGATGAGGCTAGCAGCTAGTAGATTTAAATAATATGTTGATAGGTGTCTAGAGCTAGAAAGACCTAGCTAGCTCAAAATGATTTCCTTTATTTGGATGGGTTGTTAATGGTAATATATTTTGGTAGTGATGTGTGTTCACACACTTAGGACCATCAAGGAAATGTATTCCCTCTTTAGGAGGTTGTTTGCCCTCGGCTTGTATATATGCCTATGAACCTAATGGGTCAATTACCTTTGTAGATTCACTTGATAATACAATTTTGTATTTTGTTGTGCTCCAAGCTTCTTCTTCTTCCTTGTGGTATTAGTGTGCTTTCATAAAGCTCAAACACCAATAATTGGTACCAGAGTAGGCCATCACTTCATCTAGGGCATCATTGACACCCCTCCAATCATAGTCTCAAAACAACATGAAAACTGGTGAGCATACTTGGGGTGATTAGGAGTTCAAAATAGATTTCTTATGTGGCATCAACATTTTGATATGATCTTGTTTTGGCCTCTGAATGCATTATCACAGTGATTATGTAGGTAATTTCATTATTTTGTGCCAAAAATATATACAAGTTTTGGTTCACTAGTACAAACCCCTAAAATTCTGTTATAGGTTTAACAGAGCTCGATAGGGTGTTTCTCTTCAACGTTTTGAGATACAATAATTTTTTTTCCATCAGGGTAATTAGTCACTGGTCATGGCTGAAAGCAATGATGTATTTCGTATGTTGCTTGTTGAGGATAAGTTGGATGGTACTAATTATTCGTTGTGGGCATATATAATGCGTCATGTATTAGTAGCAAAAAGGTTGTGGAATATTGTGCAGGATGTTGGAAAATGTCCTACTACACCTACAAATACAATTATTAAAGGTGATGGAGATGGTGTTGAAGATGATGATCTTAAAATTCTTGTTCGTACTGTGACTAAACGTACTACAGAGAAACTTTGTTGGGATGATAGAGATGCTTAAACACATGCATTTATAGCTTTTTCTATCAAATGTGCCAATATCCCTTGTTGGAGATAGACGTCTGCGGAAGCACGCGAACAACACAAGGAAGAAGAAGAAGCTTGGAGCACAACCACACAATATTGAATGTATTACTAGAGAATGTACAAAGATAAGTAGCCCATTAGGTCAATAGGCGTATATACAAGCCGGGGGAAAAAACCTCCTAAAGAGGGAAAAAAGTGCCCCGGCGGTCCTAGAGTATTCACACACATCACTACCTAAATATATCAACAAATCCCCCCTGGGAGTGATGCGGTGAAGAACTAGCTGGCACTCATGTATAAGGAAGTGCCAAGCTATGTGGAAGTCACTCCACAAAAGGAAGTAAGCCCAAAGCTTTGCGGAAAGCTTCAAACTTCTCCTTGGGCAGAGCCTTCGTGAAAAGGTCTGCAATGTTCTCCTGTGTGGGCACATATGCCAAGCTGATATCCCCAGCAGAGAACCTCTCCCTGACATAGTGATAATGCACCTCAATGTGCTTAGTACGAGCATGGAACACATGGTTCCTCGCAATTGTCAATGCACTCTAACTGTCAGTGAAGATGGAGGTGGCAGAAGACTGCCCAACACCCAAATCAGCCATAAGGCATCTGAGCCACACACACTCAACAGTCGCTGTGAAAGCTGCCCTATACTCAGCCTCACAATTGGAAGTGGCCACAGTAGGCTACTTCTTGCTCAGCCAAGATATACATGAGCTACCAAGCATGAAGCAAAAACCACTGGTGGACACACAAGTGTCATAGCAACCAGCCCAATCTAAGTCAAAAAAAGCATGCAAATCTGGCGGTAGTGATCCCCCCTTGGGATAAAACAACCCAAGTAGCCGAGTACCACTCAAGTAGCAAAAGATGCGCTTAACCGCCTTCCAATGCGTGACTCCTGGGAAATGCATAAACCTTCTCATCTTTGAGACAGCAAACTGAATATCTGGCCGAGTAATGCATAAGTAAATCAAGCATCCAACATCCTGCTGATAGAGAACAGCATCAAATGCATCTCCAGCATCATGAAGACTCAATCGTAAACATGTCTCCATAGGAGTGGCAATAGGCTTGCAGTCCTCAAGGCCAAAACGTTGCAATAATGTGTCAATATATTTCGTTTGACACAAAGCCATTCCACCATCAACTTGCATAAACTGAATGCCCAAATAGTGATGCAAATGCCCCAAATCAAACATCTCAAACGAGGCATGCAAATCAGCCTTGAAATCAGCAATATGCTTCTCAATAGGACCAGTGAGCAGCATGTCATCAACATAGACAACAATGATCAGAAGCACATCATTAGCACGCTTAACATATAAGGTGCTTTCAGTTGGACTGTTCTCAAAACCATGTGCAATCAGATAGGCATTTATCTTCTCATACCAAGCACGCGGTGCTTGCTTTAAACCATATAATGCCTTCTTTAACCTGCACACTTGGTTTTCATGCCCTTTCTGCACAAAGCCACGGGGCTGAAAAACATACACTTCTTCATGCAAGTCACCATTCAGAAATGCTGTTTTAATGTCCAACTGATGTACATTCCAACCATGATGGGCTGCCAGTGCACAAATGCTCCGAACAGTAGTCATACGGCATGTAGGTGCAAAGGTCTCATCAAAATCAATGCCTCTTTCCTGCGCATAACCCTTTGCAACAAGCCTTGCCTTATACCTGTCAATTGTACCATCAGGTTTACGCTTCATCTTGTATACCCACTTAGTGCCAATGGCCTTCTTGCCAGGAGGCAAGTCACATAAAGACCATGTACCATTCTTCATTATAGCATCATATTCAGATTGCATAGCAGCCATCCAATTTTTTGAATTCTGTGCTTCATCAAAGGAAACACGCTCATTCTCATCACAGAGACTAGATGCAGCCATAACATAGCAATCTGATGCAAAGGAGGCACTATGAGAGCCTGAACGAGTACGATATGACAAAGGTGCATCTAATTTGCTGTCACGCAAAGTCTGCACCAACCATTTTGGCATAGTTTTTGCCTGCTCAATATCAGCTCTCTCATCAACAAGTGCATCATGTAAATCTGCATCCGAAATGGAATGATCTGCATCATCATATGAAACCTACAAAGGCTGAGGAGTTGCCTCATTAGGACCAGAACTAGATTGTCCACCTGTAAAAAGAGGCATCAAAGTATCATACATGTCTTTGCAGCTAACAGATGTCTCCTTAGTACATGAAAGCAATGGCTGAATAGCATCTTCCACAAAGACAACATCACGGCTAACTAGAATGCATTTAGTCTGTGGATGATACAGACGATAGCCTTTACTTTCAAAACTGTACCCAACAAAAATACATTTTACTGTCTTATCATCCAATTTTTTGCGATGTTGTTCAGGCACTTGTGCAATGCCAAACATCCAAAAACACGCAGATGAGCAACAGATGGCTTGCAGTCATGCCAAGCCTCATATGGAGTGATAGACTGCAGGGCTTTAGTGGGACACTTGTTCAGTACATATGCTGCACACATGACAGCCTCAAGCCAGAAACTATGTGGTAAAGCCTAACTCTTGACCACGCACCTCGCCATCCCCATGAGTGACCTGTTCTTTCGTTCAGCAACTCCATTCTATTGAGGTGTATATGGCACTGTACACTGGTGTTTTATCCCACGTTCAGCCAGAAATGCATTAAAATCAAAAGACATATATTCCCCCCCTCGATTAGAACGGAGGGTGCCCATTTTACATGCTGACATATTTTCAGCCAAAACCAAAAACTATTTAAAGCACATGAACACTTCGGACTTTTCTTTGAGTGGATATACCCATGCATGCTTGGAAAAATCATCAATGAAAGTCACGAAGTAAAGATAATTTTCAAAAGAAGGTGACTGCATAGGACCACAGACATCACTATGTACAAGCTGCAATTTCTGAGTAGCCCGAACTGAACCATCTTTTGGAAAGGATGAACGCTGCATTTTGCCCAAAATACAGCCTTCACAAACATGTTTTCCAGGTGCCTCAAGTTTGGGCAACGAGAACACCATTTCAGATTTCTACAGGCATAGCAAACTAGCAAAAAATTCAGATGACCAAAGCGTGCATGCCAAAGCTTTGCATCTGACATAGCCAGAGAATCATTTACTGCACATGCCAAATTATTTACAGATCTCTCATAGTCTATGAGCTTATACAACCCACGACATAAGATGCCGGAAGCAATAATCACATCGCCATTTTATAGATCATGAACTGTACACCTGTCATCAAATTTCACAACCAAACCAATCTTGGCTAATGCGAAAATTGATAACATGTTCTTTTTTATCCTTGGCACAAATAAAGCATCTGACAAAGTGAAAGAACTACCATCAGCAGTAGTCAAAATGATCTTACCAACTCCCATAACAGGATAAGAGGAGTTGTTGGCGCATGTAACAGTATTCCCTGTAGGGGCAAGCTCAAGTGAAGAGAAGAAACTGTGTTGCGAGGTAATATGTTTGGTCGTCCCATTGTCAAAATACCAAACATCTGAGTCTACTGCATACATGCACTGCTCATGAGAAGATGGGTCAAAACTGCAGATAGTAGTAAACGCCCATTCTTCTTCCTGCACAAGATTTGCAGACTCTGTTTTTTTTGTGTAGAGGCCTCTGCAACAACGATTCCAGCCTCTTTCTTCTTTGCCTCTTTAGCAGCCAATTTTGGACAGTTCTTTATGATATGATCGTTCTCTTTACAATACTTACAAAACAATTTCTGCTTTTATGATTTCTTCTCATCTGTATCTTCCTTCTTTGAATATGCAGAAGTAGCAGATTTCTGCTTACTAGTTGAAGAGCTCCATTTCCCTTTGCCCTTCTGACTAGCCAGGAAAGCTTGATCTGCAACTCGCATAATGGACCTGTTTTGCTTGGACTGATCTTCTTGCAACAGAATAGAGACTAACTCCTCAAATGATAAGGCATTTGGATTGCCTTTCATTGTCAACTAAAGAGTAGAAGCAAAACTCTGATATGAATCAGGAAGACCATTCAAAACGGTCTGCACAAGTGAGCTATCTGGTATAACCTCATCAACAGAAATCAAATGTTCCTTCAAGTCTTTGATCTTCGTTAGGAAACTGTCCATAGAATCACCTTCATTCATGTGCTCACTCTCCAACTGTTTTTGGAGGTAAGCAACACGAGCCTCATTCTTAGCTTGGTACAATGTGGTAAGTGTATCCCAAGCATCCTTAGTTGTTCTTCAAGAGCGAATGTGAGGAATAATGGCACGTTTGACAGACAAAGCTATCAATGCATGTGCCTAGGCATCTCTGCCATCCCAGCGAATCTGGTCTGTAGTAGGTGCAGCAAAAACAGTAGCACAAACAGGAATCTGTGGAATATCGTCTTCGACACCATCTTCATCAGCTCCGGCACCTGTATTTGCAGTACCTGTAGTGAGAGGTGTAACTAGATGTCTTTCAACACCCTGCACAATGTTCCACAATCCTTTTGCAACCAATACATGTCGCATCATATAAGCCCATAATGGGTAGTTGGTACCATCCAACTTATCCTCAACAACCAACATACGGAATACATCACTGCTTTCAGCCATGGCCGGTGACTGAAATAGCTTGCCTAGAAAATTGACTGTATCTCAAAAAATTGAATAGAACTGCCCAGACGAGTTCTGCTAGACCTGTAGCAGACTTCGAGACGCTTAAACTGGCGAACAAAAACTGGTATATACCTTTGGCACAAAAAGATGAAATAGCTTGCAGAAGTGCTGCGATAGTGCATTCGGAGGTCGAAACGAGCTCAGATCGCGATTTCGGCACACAAAACGAAGCTGTTTTGATCTCGGAAACACGCTGAGTATGCTCACCAATATTCGTGCAATTCTGAGACTACAAACGGAGGAGTGTCGACGGCACCCTAGATGAAGCGACGACCTGCTCTGATACCAATTGTTGGAGATGGACGTCTGCGGAAGCACGCGAACAACACAAGGAAGAAGAAAAAGCTTGGAGCACAAACACACAATACTGAATGTATTACTAGAGAATGTACAAAGATAAGTAGCCCATTAGGGCAATAGTCGTATATACAAGCCGGGGGAAAAAAACCTCCTAAAGAGGGAAAAAAGTACCCCGACAGTCCTAGAGTGTTCACACACATCACTACGTAAATATATCAACATCCCTAACATTCTCTCTTGGAAGATAATAAAGGATCCTTGGGATAATTTTACAGTAGTTTTTTGACAAAGATCAAATATTTGAAGGAGCACTTGATTTCTTCTAATGAAATCTTGCCAGATAGTTCACTTGTGTAGAGTGTTCTTAATAGTCTTCTAAATTCATATCATAGTTTGTTTCTACTCTTCGATTAATGATTAAAGGAAATCCAAATGCCTTAACATTTGAGGAGTTAGTCTTTGTTTTGTTGCAAGAAGATCAATCTAGGAAAAATAGGTCAATTATGCATGTTGTAGATCAAGCTTTCTTAGGTAGTCAGAAGTGCAAAGGTAAATGGAGCTCATCCATAGGTAAGTAGAAATCTGCTAATGTTGCACAGTCAAAGAAGGAAGACATAGATGAGAAGAAAAAAAAAAGTACAATTTTTTTTTTCAAATACTATAAGGCAAATGATCATGTCATAAAGAGTTTTCCTAAACTGGCTACAAAAGAGGCTAGAATGGTAGTTGCAGAGGCCTCTACACCTAAAATAGAGTCTACTAATCTTGTTCACAATGAAGAATGGGCATTTACTACTATTTGGAGCTAAGGCCTATCTTTTCATGAGTAGTGTATGTCTACAGTAGACTCAGATGTTTAGTACTTTGATAGTGGGGCAACCAAACATATTACCTTGCAATGCAATTTCTTTACTTCACTTGAGCATGCCCCTAAAGGGAATACTATTACATGAGCTAACAACTCCTCTTATCTTATAATGGGAGTTGGTAAAAACATTTTGACTACTGCTGATGGCAATTCTTTCACATTTTCAGATGCTTTGTATGTGCTAGGGACCAATAAAAATTTGTTGTCAATTTTAACATTAACCAAGATTAGCTTGATTGTCAAATTTTTCAATGAGAGATGTATAGTTCATGATCTCAAATGGACATTTTATTATTGCTTTTGGCATTTTAAGTCATGATTTGTATAAGCTCATAAACTATGCACAATCTTAAATGATTCAGCATGTGTAGTTCAAAATTCTTATGCTATCTCATATGCAAAGCTTTGGCATGTATGCTTTGGTCATCTGAATTTCGCTAGTTTGCTTTAATTGAAGAAATCTAAAATGGTGTACACTTTGGCCAAACTTGAGGCACCTTGTAAACACATTTGTGAAGGCTATAGTTTGGGTAAAATGTAGCGTTCCTCCAAGTTCCCAAAAGATGGTTCAATTTGAGCTGCTCATAAATTGTAGATTGTTCATAGTGATATTTGTGGTCCTATGGAGACACCTTTTGGGAACTACCTTTACTTCATGACTTTCATTGTTGATTTCTCTAGGCATGCATGGTTGTATTCATTGAAAGAAAAGTCTAAAGTGTTTTTGTGCTTCAAATAGTTTATCGTTTTGGATGAAAATTTGTCAACATGCAAATTGGGCACACTTTGTTTTGATCGGGGGGAAGTGGGAGCAATACATGTCTTCTCATTTTAATGCAGTTTTGGTTGACCATCTGAAAGAAAAATAAACGATGTGCTAAAAGAAAGTAAAGGATTGAGGGTGTACATGAGTGATTTGTGACCATTCAAAAACAAAATAATAGATGGGTGGAAAAAATAAAAATAAGTTGGGTAAGGATTCAAGGGTTGTGCAGGTTATGATAAATAAAAATAAAATAGATCTGCTTCCATGACTTTAAAAATAATAGGAAAAATGAAGACATTGTGGAAGTAGTCATAGGGGGACTACTTAGTGTAGTGCATAGGTATCAAACTATTGTGCCTGATGCATGGCCTTTTAGGGTGGCCCTATGAATGTAACTTTAGATGCACTTATTCAAAAAACATGTGAAAGATGTGGCTCTTCAAAAATGTGCCCAGGGCTTATCCAACAAAGAGGATGCCTAAACTACACGGTGGTAGCTTTTTTCTTGTTTTTTGTGCTCTTTCTTAAAAAAAAACTAGCCTAAGAAGGAATATTATACAAAAGAGAGGAAGTATTACACGTGATGATGTATGGCTCCCCCTTCCTTGTTGTTTGTAGTAGGTTAGGTAGAGACCATGAGAAAATTTCTAACAAGCTTCTAATGAAGCAACACAATTGTAATGTGTGTCTCCAAGAGTTGCATTACTTGATATTCTATGAGAATAATCATGAGCTATGCCAATGGGGATGTTTGTAAAATAGTATCATTATCAAAGACATAGTGAAGAGGACTATCTGGATGTTCAAAGGATGGACCCTTGATAGGCCATAAATGTTTTGGATCAATTACTTCATGAAAAGCAAGGTAATTTGCTTTCTTGGACTAGCCTAGTTGTCTTTGAATGAACATGTATTTTCTAAAGGAGACAGTCATCAACTTCACTTAACCTTGTGTATTTGAATTTGACTAAGATGTCCAGTTGAATATCATTGTGACACTTCTCTTGTAGCTTGGATGTTCTTATTGGTGAAGGTCACCTGAAAGAATACATGAGTAGGAAAATCAAGTAATATGGGTGATGTGTATCCTCACATTAGAAGGTATACAACTCTTGTGCAGGGGATTCGAATAATCGTGTCTCATGCAAGGCCGTATGATGTGGCCCTATATTTGATGCATACTTGATCTGATTGGTACAAAAAATAGGGTTGTGTGTGAAGCACTTGGTTGTTGCAGGAAGAGGTATATCTCTTGGTGTCTTTGATAAAGCAGCTCTTTACACATGAATTCCTATATCATTCAGCTCAAAGTTCTAGATGGCCAATGTTAGTTTTTAATATAGACAAAAAAGAAATATATGTACATATATACAAAAGTATGTTTGCTCTCTTCAAAACATATGCATGAATTACAAGAGCATGAAGTGCATGTTTATTATAAAAATCTAAAAGTAATTATTTTAATTGTTTTGAACACTCTTTGATGGTGAGTGGTTTCATTGTTGCAGTGATCGGTGAAGACTTGACTTTGGGATTCGGAAGGGGAATCGTACATCTCTTTAGAATCCACAAAGTATGCATTATGTTCTTCTTGGATTTTAGTTTAGAATTTTTAGGTACCACTTTGGAATAGTCCTAGAATTTTGTTGTTATGATTGCTTTTTTTGTGATTTGTGAGCCTTATTTTGTTTTTGTGACCCTAGGTTCATGGGCTTCTTTGGGATTGGTGTAAGTTGATCCATAAGGATAGATTTTGGAATCCATATTTGATTTGACTAATGTTGATTGGCTCTAATGTACTTGGGAATCCAAATCTATTTAACAATAAATTGGGGTTTTTTACATGGGGATGTTGATTTACAAAGTGACTTTTAATGTGAGGCTCATTTCTTCTTGAGATGGTGGGGAGAATCCTCACATCATGCTACTTGTTCCTTGGGCTCCCAAATGTGTGATTGTAATTGTTGTGTGGCCACAAGAGGCTCGGGTAACCAATATTATTTAGCCATTTGGGATGTGTGTTTGCATGGGTTTATTGGTCTCTTATGTACTTGTTTAGCTTTTTGATTCATCATATCTTGATTAATAACTGGTAGCTTTTGAATCTGTGGTGCATTAGAGATAAACTCAATGACCTTTGGAGTCTCTTTAGGGTCAAGCCATTAAGCAATGAGGAAGTGAAAATAGGCCCTATGACATGTTTTCCTTTCCACTTTTGTATCATTTTTCTTTTGCTAGGTGGAGATCCACTGAGTTGTCCGATAGCCAATCTTGCCCTATTATAACTTGTTCAGTTAGATCTTCATCATTGCAGACTAGAAATTTTACAGACAATGTGTCCTTACCCAGATGCATGGGAAGTGTAACTTTTCCAAGACATGGATCATGAATACCTCCCAAGCCTATCAAGTATGCTTCCATAAGTGTCATGTTATCCTTTAGTATCTATACGAGAGACAATCTTATCACCTTAGGTACAACACCCCTATCAATAAGAAGTTTGATCATATGTTAGGGGAGCGCCCTAATTGAGCAATTATGCATGTTCATCTATTCTTGATCGGTTTTGCATTTGAATGCACTTGACACATATGTTGATATATTTAGGTACTGATGTGTGTGAACACTCTAGGACCACCGGGGCACTTTTTTCCTCTTTAGGAGGTTTTTTCCCCCGGCTTGTATATACGGCTATTGCCCTAATGGGCTACTTATCTTTGTACATTCTAGTGGTAATACATTCAGTATTGTGTGTTGTGATCCAAGCTTCTTCTTCTTCTTCCTCTTCCTTGTGTTGTTTGCGTGCTTCCGTAGATATCTAACTCCAACAATTGGTATCAGAGTAGGTCATCGCTTCATCTAGGGCGTCTTCTACACCTCTCCGATTGCAGTCTCAGATTGGCATGAAATTTAATGAGCATACTCAGGCTGTTTCAAAGATCAAAACAGCTTTGCTGTGTGATGCCAAAATCGTGATCTAAGCTCGTTTTGGCCTCCAAACACACTATCATAGCGCTTGTGTAGGTTATTTCATCTTTTTGTGTCGAAGGTATATACCTTTTTTGGCTTGCCAGTATAAGCCTCTCGAAGTCTGCTACAGGTTTAGCAGAACTCGTATGGGTAGTTTCGTTCAACTTTTTGAGATACAGTCAATTTTTTGCATCAAGGTATTTTAGTCATCGGTCATGGCTGAAAGCAGTGATGTATTTTGTATGTTGGCTGTTGAGGATAAGTTGGATGGTACAAACTACCCGTTGTGGGATTATATGATGCGACATGTATTGGTTGCAAAAGGATTGTGGAACATTGTGTAGGGTGTTGAAAAATGTCCTATCACACCTGCAACTGTTACAACTGCAGGTACTGAAGCGGATGCAGAAGGTGTTGAAGATGATGATATTTTGCATATTCCTGTTCGTGCTACGGTTTTTGCTGCACCTATTGTAGAGCATCATTGGGATGGTAGAGATGCTGAGGCACATGCAATGATAGCTTTTTCTGTCAAACATGCCATTATTCCTCACATTCGCTCTTGCATAATAGTTAAGGATGCTTGGGATACACTCACCACATTGTACCAAGCTAGGAATGAGGCCCGTGTTGCTTACCTCCAAAAACAATTGGAGAGTGAGAACATGAATGAAGGTGATTCTATGGATAGTTTCCTAACAAAGATCAAAGACTTGAAGGAACAATTGATTTCTATTGATGAGGTTATATGTAATAGCTCACTTGTGTAGACCATTCTAAATGGTCTTCCTAATCCATATCAGAGTTTTGCTTCTACTCTTCGGTTGATAATGAAAGGCAATCCAAATGCCTTTTCATTTGAGGAGTTATTCTCTATTCTCTTGCAGGAAGATCAGTCCAAGCTGAATAGGTCAATTACGCATGTTGCAGATCAAGCTTTCCTGGCTAGTCAGAAGGGCAAAGGAAAATGAAGCTCTTAAAGTAGTAAGCAAAAATCTGCTAATTTTGCACAATCGAAGAGAGAAGACAAAGATGAAAAGAAATCAGAAAAGCAGAAATTGTTTTGCAAGTACTGTAAAGGAAGTGATCATATCATAAAGAACTGTCCAAAACTGGCTAGTAAAGAGGCAAAGAAGAAAGAGGTTGGAATGGTAGTTGCAGAAGCCTCTACACCAAAAACAGAGTCTGCTAATCTTGTGTAGGAAGAAGAATGGGTGTTTACTACTGTTTGTAGTTTTGACCCATCTTCTCATGAGTAGTGCATGTTTGCAGTAGACTCAGATGTTTGGTACTTTGATAGTGGAGTGACCAAGCATATTACCTTGCAGCACAATTTCTTCTCTTCACTCGAGCATGCCCCTACAGGGAATAATGTTACATGCGCCAACAACTCCTCTTATCCTGTTATGGGAGTTGGTAAGATCATTTTGACTACTGCTGATGGTAGTTCTTTCACTTTGTCATATGCTTTCTTTGTGCTTGGAATCAAGGAAAATCTGTTATCAGTTTCTACATTAGCCAAGATTGGCTTGGTTGTGAAATTTGTTGATAACAGATGTAAAGTTCATGGTCTGTCAAATGGCAATGTGATTATTTCTTGTGGCATTTTATGTCGTGGGCTGTATAAGCTCATAAACTATGAAAGATCTGTAAATGATTTGGCATGTGCAGTACATGATTCTCAGGCTATATCAGATGCAAAGTTGTCTGTATCATTCACATACTAAACACATTTTGGTTAGCTGTGATATTGTTTTTGTGGAAGATGATATTCAACCATTGCTTTCATGTACTAAGGAGACATCTGTTAGCTCCAAAGACATGTATGATACTTTGTTGCCTCTTTTTGCAGATGGACAGTCTAGTGATGGTCCTAATGGTGCAACTTCTCAGCCTTTGTAGGTTTCATGTGATGATGCAGATCATCCCATTTCTGATGCAGATTTACATGATGCACTTGTTGATGAGAGAGCTGACATTGAGGAGGCAAAAACTATGCCAAAATGGTTGGTGCAGACTTTGTGTGATAGCAAATTAGATGCACCTCTGTCATATCGTACTCAATTAGGCTCTCATAGTGCCTCTTTTGCATCAGATTGCTATGTTATGGCTGCACCTAGTCTCTATGATGAGAATGAGTCTGTTTCATTTGAGGAAGCACAAAATCCAAAAAATTGGATGGCTGCTATGCAATCTAATTATGATGCTATAATGAAGAACGATACTAGAAGATACATGCCTATCTGATTGCACATGGTTTTAAGAGTAGTCCAACTGAAAGCACCTTATATGTTAAGCGTGCTAATGATGTGCTTCTGATCATTGTTGTCTAGTTGACGACATGTTGCTCACTAGTCCTATTGAGAAGCATATTGCTGATTTTAAGGCTGACTTGCATGCCTCATTTGAGATCTCTGATATGGGGCATTTGCATCACTATTTGGGCATTCAGTTTATGCAAGTTGATGGTGGAATGGCTTTGTGTCAAACGAAATATATTGGCACATTATTGTAGCATTTTGGCCTTGAAGATTGTAAGCCTATTGCCACTCCTATGGAGACAGGTTTACAATTGAGTCTTCATGATGCTGGAGATGCATTTGATGTTATCCTCTATCAGGAGGCTGTTGGATGTGTTGGGGATGTAAGGGTCATGTGACCTTACCCCCATATTCATATATATACATCATATATAGAGCATTGCCTCAAGAGAGATCATTATGTGGGTTTCGAGGCTCCCACGCATATCCATGCGTCATTCCTCTCTTCTCTCTCGTTCCATATCCTCTTTCCTCCTCTTGTTCTGCACACCAAAGCCCCATACTGATCAGCCTACACCAACTGCCTCGAACAAGGTGTATCCATGCACCTCAAACTGCTCTAGACTCATATCGACAAGAGTCGAGCTCACATATGACTGATGCAAGAACTGATGAAGTTCCTGCACAGCTCCCACTTGCTCTATGCCTGTGTCAATCATCGAACGATTGACAACTCCAAGTGCAAATGCTCCAATAGGAACTGCAATATCTGGTCTCGAGCATAACAACTCGTACATCAGACTCTCGAATGCTGATGAAACATGTGCTATCCTGGCTAACCTAAGCATGTCAGCCATGCCTCTATCCAAGGAATCCAAAGCACCATCATCAAGACCAACATGTCCTGACATATTGTTGGAACTGAAGGACTCACAAGGCAAGGAAGCTTACGAAGGGAGTCAGAGAGAAGAGAAAGTACAGGCAGACAGAGCAGTCAACGACGATCTGGTAAGTAGGCCAATATTTTTTCAGGACACTAACGCATATAAAAGAGGTGGACACACAAGGAGAAGGAGCAAGTAGGGAGCTCTAGGAAATGTATGTCAAAATGTTAATAGAAACCCCTACAAAAATAGTGATTTTCATCACTAAAAACCATTGTAAATATTTTGTAGCTCCATTTTGTGCAAGCCAAGGAGTCCTTGAGCTTGAGGAGCTTTATAAGTACCTACCTGTCAGTTTTCACATTTTTTAGACTTCGTTTGAACCTCCAAATAGGGTAGAGAACCTAATTTTTAACTAGGCCGGACACTAGGTCTAGACACGGCCAAAACCTAGTCAAAAACTATAAATAGAGCTAGAGAGCTCATTTTTTGGGCTAGCTTGTAATTGATCTAAACTTGTATGAGCTTTTTGAAAGTAATCAAAAGAACTCCATTGCTTCTCACTCTTTGTCTTGCCTTGTGTGCGTGTGTGTGTGTATGTGTGTGCATGTTAGTGTGCTTCGCAACCATGCACTTGTGCCTTCACTGGCTCGAGGTCATCATACCATCCTCACGTCTTCCTGGATTGACATTAAAGGAGGTGCTACTCATCACTGAGCTACACCAAATTTTGGCGTCGTTGCCGGGGATTGAGCTTTGAGGACGAGCGTGTGATGGTAAGACGTAGAGTTGAGATGTTGGCGTTGTAGGTTATTTCTTTACTTTTCTTATTTTTCTCTTTCTTACCTCACCACCATCATCATCCTCACCATATCCGATCTCCATCTCCATCATCGCGAAAATTTTCAGTTTTTGATCATATCACCTTCTCCACCTCATTTCCCTCATTCCACTTGTGAGAGAGAGCGAGAGAGCGATATTGTGTGCGTTGTTTTTGCATGTTTCTTGAGCTCTCTTGCAGGATCCAGCTGTATCATCCCCTCCAGCACGCTGCACAGGTACGGAAAAACTCAGAAACTGTCTCTGTGTCGCCGACCTCTGTCGATCGTGATCGACAGAAAATTCGACCAATTGGTAAAACTAAGTGCACCACTAGGACAAGCACAAAGAGCACATTCCAAATCACTAAACAAAATTGAAAAATTCCGTGTTTCTCTATCAATCGCGACCGACAGACCCTGTCAATCGCGACCGACACACCTCATGACCAAATGACTGCCACGTAGGATTCAGTCAATCGCGATTGACACCGTCGATCGCTACCGACTGAAAATTCACGATTGACACCAAAATTCGCATTGCCACGTGTCCATCGCGACGGACACATCCCCGATTGACTGAAATCACGGTGAAAATCTCGAAAAAAGTGTCGATCGCAATTGACACCATTGATTCCGATTGACAGGACCCATGATCGACTCTGTCGATCACGATTGACGTGTCGATCGCGACCGACAGGCCCCGATGGACACCTCTGTCAATCGCGATTGACAGACCTGTCGATCGCGATTGACAGACCTGTCGATCGCGATTGACAAGCTTTTCGGCCAAAATTTTAGGGTTAATTTTTCCAAGTCCTTGGGGAATTTTGGGCATAATTAGAGAGTCATTAGTGATTTGTGAGGTCCCTACACATGTGTTCTTGAGAAAAACCCTGTGATCTGTCAGCCTGTTTGAACCCTGTTTTAGCACCAGAACCCTAAACTGTCATAACTTTCTCATACGAAATCTGTTTGCTGTGATTCTTGTCTTGTTGGAAAGCTCGTGGGGAGTACAACCAAAACTTCCACTAGTTACGGTTAAATTAAGATCAGGATTATTAGATAGGGTATTTTGAAGTTGACCATACCCCGGGGTAGGAAAACTAAAGGATCCTTGAGATTGTTTTCCATAAAGGCAAAGGGGAATTTGGTTTGTGAATTACATGCATGAAAGTGATCTGTCAGTCATTGGAATTTAAGTCTTGAACTAACTCTGGGACTTTTACAGGTCCACTGAGAGCAATTTAGAGCATCCAAAGCAAAGGCTTTGTGCAAGCTTGAGAATCGGGTTCTCAAGCACTAAAGAACAAGGGATCTCAGCAACGAGGTTGTACTTGGGCAAAATAGGGGCTCTTTAAATAGGCATATGAACCTTAGATCAGGACGGCATCTATTAAGGGATAGACAAAGTCTTAGGTCTTCAGAGGCTAGCGTTAATCATACTGCTAGGTCTTGGGCCCAACAGTTGAGCCACCACTCGCATTACCCTAGCTCTGAGACTAGTGAATCAGAGATGTCTCAAGGGATGGACAGACCTACAAGAAGTTCAGGTGTGCCATATCTGTATAGGGTGGAAGGCCCCTACAAGACGCAATTGGAAAATACATTAGGACCAACCGACTAGGTGCTAGCGTCTATGAGGACGGCCTAGGAAGATCAGTGGTCCAGATTAAAAACCCTGACCAATCCATAGGACTAGAGCACCCAGCTGTCAAGTTTGAAAACGGAGCATACCTAGATAAGGAAGGGACAATATATGTAGTCACCAGTCACCCAGATAGGACAGATGAATTTGGGAATGTGATCCCCGAGACGGACATAGATGACCTAGAACAAGGAAACATAGGAGGTGAGCCTAGGACCCCTCGAGGGAAATCTGTTCTTACTAGAATCCTCAATCCTGAGTGGGTTCCCCAGGACAATAAGAGTATCGATCTGCTCCTAAACCAAGAGACCGATGAATCCTTTTGGAGGTATAAATCAAATAGGCCAAATGATGTAGAGTCAATCTTGATCTATGAGTTCAAGGATCCTGATAGCCCAGGCAGGGTGACCTACTTAGATCACGCTTCAGAGAGGATCTTTGTGGTTACAGAACATGACAGACATGCTTATACTTGGAAGGGTGAATTCGTTTTCCCCCAACCAAGATCGAACGTGTCCTATGGTCACCCTGGAGCTGGAACATCCCAAGCTCATGGAACTCAAAGAGACAGAAGTAGAGGTAGGCTAGAAGTAAGCTTTGCCAACCCAGGGGGCAGAGAAAGAACGAGAACGGAAACAAATAGAGTAGAACCTGAGGTACTTAGAGCTCCCAGGAATCAAAGAAATGCGGATGTATTCCCTCTACCACGACCTAGAGAGCACACAAGGACTTTGAGACCGACTCAGCTAGTTAAGTCCATGAAGAACTACTTCGATGGCACGGGAGATCCATACGATCCTGTGGCTGAGTTTAGGCAAGTCTTGAGAGCTGAACAAGTTGAAGATCTGTTCACGCAGTACAATGCCTTTGGTCTAACCCTTAGGAACACTGCCCTGACATGGTTTCAGCCACTAAACGAGAGGCAGTTCAGGAGCATAGACCAACTTCTAGAGGCATTCATTATCGAATTCTCTAAAAGTGGCATAAGACATAACACTTCCTCGGTAATTCACAGCTTCAAGCAAACCCCTCAAGAAACCATGAGACTTGCTGGAAGAAGATTTAGGCAATACTTAGAGAGATGCCCTGTCCCTGAGTTACCCACGCCAGCTAAGCAAGTGGCTTTGTTCTTGGATGGATTGCTAAGTACCAAATTGAGATCATATGTGTACTTGAAGGACCCTAGGACCATAGAAGAGTGTGTACACATGTGCATTGACATCGAGGATAACCTAGGGGAAGAGCTAGAGCTTTCCAAAATCTACAAAGACTCAGATAGTGCCTCTAGCCTCTCTTCCACGCAATCCACATCAATTGAGGAACTCGCTGAAAAAGTGGCACAAAAACTAGGTGTCTCTAGCAAACAAATCCCAAGGTTCACCCCAGTAAAGAGGTGCTATACTTGCGGTGGTGACCATATGGCAAATGTATGTCCCATTATGGCTCAACCCCAAGTAAATCCTAGTAGCTAGTACTGCACCATAGAACGAAGATACACAAATCACTCAGCACAAGACTGCCCATACAATAAGCAAGCGGTTAGGCAAACCTACCCTCAGCCATACCAACAAGGCAGATATCAGAACCAATATCCACCACAGCAGTATGCTAGGCCCCAACAAACCTACCAACCACAATATCAGACCCAGCAAAGGCCTCAGCCTGTGTTAGCCCCAACAACCTCCAGCTCCATCCAATGTGATCCCTGTAAAGTATGCAGCTGCAGAAGAAAACCTGAATAGGGCCATAGTGCTAGTAACCCCATTGCTATCAGAGAGTGACCCCAGTGACCATAGTTTCGATTCTACACATGTTGATAGCCCCCAGGCCTACTACATGCAGTCTCCTGAACATGGTGAGTCCTACTATAGTGAAGAGCCAAATGAACCTAGTTGGGAGTCAAATTACACAAACGTCATGTATGCAAACCCCAACCCTAGACCTCAACCTAGGCAAGTAAGACCCCCATTCCCTAGAGGACCATGCTACAGATGTCAGGGAGATCATCTCATTTGTGATTGTCCCTTGCCTCCACCTACACAACCCCAATCAGTGACGATCCAGGGCTTTTGCCAAGAATGTGGAAAGGAGCATCTCTTACGAGATTGTCCAAAGAATCCCAGCAATATGCCAAAAATCACTCCCATTAACGTTATTGGGTTAGTGGTAGATTCCACAGGAAGTGTCACGTCCACTGCACCGATACAAGTGGTCACTAGAGCCCAAGCCTTACAGCAGAACCCAGGTGTAGGCCAGGAAAAGAGCCCAGATGTTAGTGAAACAGAGAGCATGACAAAGAAAAGGACTAGAGCTTGGAGAGATAGTCGTGAAAGAATGAAAAGGCAATGGGCAAAAAAGATGAGTGAACTCGAAGAAAGCCTCAGAGAAACAAAGGCCAGGATAACTGAACTCACATCTCAAACTCCCTCTTACACTACCCCACCACCACCATTCCCATCTGTATCCGACCCGCCACCTTCCAACCCACCTCACACAATTCCACCACCCCCAAGAGTAGGATCAGTCCTAGCAGATCCCACTCCCGAGGACCTTAATATGATGCTTAAAGCATATCAGGCTAGAATCCAAGAAGGGCCAAACGTAACTGATCATGAAAAGTGTTACCCTAGACTAGAACTAGAGCTAGAACGAACCAAAATTTGTGCTAAGATGGTGGAATTGGCTCAGACCATGTTTGAAGCCAGTCGCCTATTTAACATCTCTAGTTCAGCGAAGACACAGTTGCACTTTGAAGGACTGTTAGAAAGAATAGAGAGGCTAATTGCACAATCAGAAAAGGAACCCGCCTCTCAACACAAGGACAAGGCAAGTGAAAGTGCAGGTCTTCCTGCCCATGAAGCCTATGTGCCTAACTCTACGGAGCCAGACACATCATCTTCTATGAATCGGTTCACACCAGAATTCCTATGCGAGATTCAAGAAGACAAACGGGCTAAAGAGAGTGAAGTCCCTCCTCCTATTGAACTTGTGGATGATGCACACGACCAATTCCCACAAGACATCCCATCCATTTATGAGGAGCAGGAGAGCACCCAATCTCAGGAAAGATTAGACTTTGAGTCTAACTCTTTACAAGAAATTACCCCACTTCACGGGTCCATGGGAAGCTAAATCTACATGTATGAGAGCACCCACGGTCATGGTACAAAATGAGGACTCAGTCTTACCTAGGAACATAGAGGTAGTGAAAAACACTAAAGTACAGTGCAACCTCACCTTAGAAGAACTACTCAAAGTGAGGCCAGAGCTATGGAAACATGTAGCCAAACAAGTACCAGAGATAGCGAAACCTCGTTCCCAGGTAGGATCCCAGAGAACAGTGCCAAAAATACCATTGGACAAGATAGGAGACATGAGTGAGGGCGAAGAGGGAAACACATATCTTCCTATCACCCATAAAGGATACACCACCAAGGCCATTTTAGACTCAGGCGCAGGAGTTGCAATTGCTACCACTTCCCTATGGAAGCGTTGGGGCAAGCCAGCACTCAGGCCCACAAGGATGAAATTGCAAATGGTCGATGGTCACATAGAGAGACCCCTAGGGCTGTTAGAAGGAATAACTCTCACCACATGTGGCGTTGAGTTCGAGCATACATTTGCTATATGTGATTTTAGCAAAAATCATGCCTATGAAATGATCTTGGGACGACCCTTTATGCGATAGTTGCAACTGGTACAGGATTGGGGAACCAATTCCTTGTACCTGCAACACTTAGGTGTTACGACCAAAGTGAATCTCAAAGATTACTCTCATAGAGATGTCCCTCTTATCCAATGGAATCCCCTCCATAGAGCCAAAGATGATTCGGAATCGGTGCATTCCATAGGATCAGGATCCTCATGGATGCATGAAGACACCCACTTATGGATGTGCAAAGTAGCAGTAGAAGAAGAGAAGAGAGAAGAAGCCAGAGAGATAGGTGCAAAAGAAACACATAGATCAATCCAAGACCCAGCCTATGCACCTGTAGTCTTTCCTGACAAAGAATTTGAACCCCACGACTGGGCAGAAATCCTTGCAACAATGGATGTAGCCATCAATGAAGAACAATGGACACCTCACTGTGATGAAGATAGCTATGACATTTCATTCTTCTCCATAGAACCCATAATGGGAGAGGCAGTGTTAGAAGAGTGCGAACCCAGCCCTGATGCATTTGAGGATGAAAGTGACTCCGATCTAGAGTCGATCATCATGGACCCACCTTTTGCATCAGATGAAGAATACTTCTATGAAGTAGAATTTCAACCCTAGAGGCATGGAGAGCTTACAAATGACGTAAGGCTAGCCACACATGTGACCCTGAAGGAAGAAGGAAAGAAAAGAAAGAAGAGAGAAGTCACACCAGAAGAGGAAGAATCTTTGTTTGAGGTCCCAGAAAATTTTAAGAAGTATGAGATAGATGACAGGAGAGTCATGATAAGAATGCCTAAATGAGAGGTGCAATCAGGGGAGGCCTATGATAACAAAGAAACCACCAAGAAAATAGTGGTAGCCGTGGAAGAAGGAGAAGAGAGATGCACATACATAGGCCATGACCTGACGGAAGACGAAGAGTACAAATTGATAGCCTTGCTAAGAGAGTACAGAGATGTATTCGCTTAGAGTTACAAGGATTTGAAAGGCGTGGACCTTGACATATGCTCACACACCATCCCCATGACCTCAGATGCCAAACCTTCTAAGCAAAAGCCATACACATATAATGATAATTATGCTGCTAAGATCAAAGAGGAGATAGATAGACTGGTTGAAGTTGGATTCATCTATGAAATTGAGCACACTCAGTGGGTATCCCCCATCGTAGTGGTGCCCAAGAAAAATGGAAAGCTACGTGTATGCATTAACTTGAAGAAGGTCAATGCAGCCACAATTTGAGATAACTATCCGCTTCCTATCATAGAACATCTCTTAGAAAGAGTAGCAGGCAAGGAAGTGTACAGCTTCCTTGATGGATTTTCGGGCTACAATCAAGTAGCCATAGCTCCAGAAGATCAGCATAAGACGGCTTTTGCCACTGAATGGGGCATTTTTGCCTTTAGAGTAATGCCATTTGGTCTTACCAATGCTCCTGCTACATTTCAGAGATTGATGTGTCATGTATTTAAAGAGTTCTTGAGGAAGAATTTAGAGGTCTATGTTGATGATCTTTGTGCTCATTCCAACATTAGACAAACCCATATTCCTGAACTCAGACAAATCTTTGACAAATCTAGAGAATATCAAGTTTGCCTAAGTGCGTTTTTATGGTCAGGCAAGGCAAGATTCTAGGACACATAGTGTCAAAGAATGGCATATCTACTGATGAAGAGAAAGTGAGAGCCATAGCCGAGTTACCTAGGCCAAAGAATGTCAAGGAAGTACAAGCTTTCATGGGGCATTGTGGTTACTACCGAGGGTTTATACACATGTATGCCATCATAGCAAAGCCTCTGTATGGACTGTTGACTAACTTTGAGTGGACTGATGAATGTGAGCATTCCTTCAATGAGCTTAAACGGCAGTTATGTTCAGCACCAATTTTGACCACACCAGATTGGAATAAGCCTTTCCATGTTCATGTTGATGCATCCAATTATGCTATTATGCATCCAATTATGCAGCCTACCGGTGAAGGTAATATGGATCTCCCAATTGCCTATGCTAGTAGACAGTTGAATGCAGCTGAACAAAACTATACGACCACTGAGCGAGAAGGATTAGGCATGGTGTATGCGGTTAAGAAGTTTAGACATTATTTGCTTGCAAATAAGTTTAAATTTTTTACCGATCATCAGGCATTATTGTACTTGGTAAACAAACCATGCAATACAGGCCGATTAGTAAGATGGTTTCTCTTACTAATGGAATATGACTTCGAGGTTGTGGTAAGGAAAGGGAAGACTCACTTGAGAGCAGACCATCTCTCTAGGCTCACATCGGGAGAAGCCCCACAAGGAGTGTCAGATGAACTTCCTGATGCTTACTTGTTTAATTTGGAAGTGGTGCCATAGTGGGCTAAGCCATTAGTGCCAGTATTGACATACGGGCCTAACCACCCAGTAATAAACACACAGGATAGAGAGGTAGTAAAAGCCCAAAAGTATCACATCATGGCAGGAAGTATGTACAAACACACAGACCAAGGGATCTTGGCTTGTTGTGTGGAAGAGGATGAGTACGCTAAATGGTTGCAATTAGCACATGTAGGTGCGTTAGAGCAACACTACTCAAAGCAACGAACCCTACAGACACTAAGGAGACTCGGAGTGCATTGGCCAACTATGGAATCTGATGTCCAAAGATTGTGCAAGGAATGTCCAATATGCTGCACTAAACCACCTGTGGAACATGCCACTCTTTATCAAGTGTCCATAGTGCCAGATTGGAGTGAACCACTAGTATCCTTCCTGAGGACGAAAACATTCCCTCAAGATATGACACTAGCCAGACAAAGAAGTTTAGAACAAGAAGCCCTGGATTACTCACTCATTGGTGATAATCTATACAAGCGTGGTAAAGATGGTTACCTGAGACTATGTGTCCATGAAAGTGAATATCTCAAGATCTTGGAAACTGCTCACCAAGGTGTAGCAAGAGGACACTTTGGACCAGATCGGGTGATCAAGGCAATACTATTTGCGGGCTTCTCGGTGGCCGACACTTCACATGGATGCACATACCTATGTGAAACGGTGTGATGTTTGTCAGAGAACTCAGTATCCTATACGCAAAGATGAGATGCCACTGAAACCTATGATGGGTGGACGTGCATTCTCTAAGTGGGGAATAGACTTTGTAGGTCCTATTAATCCCCCAGCCAAGGTTCACATGCTGAATACATCATTGTTGCGACAGACTATCTAACCAAGTGGGTAGAGGTAAAAGCCACAATGAAGAACGATGCTCAAACAACAGCTAAGTTTTTATTTGAGAATGTGTTCACCAGATACGGGTTACCTATAGAGCGGGTAAGTGATAGAGGCACTCACTTCTTGAATGAAGTTATTGAAAATCTTCTCTAAGACTTCTTGGTAGTATATAAGAAGTCTGCCCCCTATCACCCTCAAGCTAATGGCCAGGCTGAGAGCACCAATAAGATCCTATGCAATGTACTGACGAAATTAGTGAACAATAAATGCTCTGATTGGGACAAACAGCTACACCACGCTGTTTGGGCATACCGAGTCGCCTACAAAACGGTACTCCAAGCCACCCCCTTTCAGATGGTATTTGGCCAAAATGCAGTGCTACCGTTGGACTTCTTAATACCTACATTGAAAGTGGCACTAGAGCATGAATGGACGGGTCATGAACTCTCCTCTAGACTTTTTGACCTTGAACGATTAGGAGAAACAAGACTGAGGGTGGCTGCAGGGATATATGCAGCTAAGAAGCGACAGAAGGCATACTTTGATGCCCACATTAAGGATAAAGGTTTGAAGATGGGCGACCTAGTACTAGTCTACACTTTGAGACAACATGCGAGGAAACTAGAGAAGAGAGGCTACGGACCCATGATCATTAATAGAATCTCAACAAGTGGAGCAGTGCAACTAACCACATTAGAAGGCGATGTTCTCCCAAGCTACATAAGCGGATGCAGGGTCAAGTTATATCAGGAACCTCTCATAGAGGAAATGCTAAGTCGACTCAATACTGCTAAGAAACGCAAAGAAGAAGAAAAGCGAATTCGAGAAGAATCTCAAGCAGAAGCTTTAGAGCACATATGGAGAATGAAATTAAGAAGACAAGGCAGAGAGCAACCTAGGCAAGATGCATATGCAGATCAAGGATATCACGTGGCTATGTGTGAAGTTTCAGATATCAGCTCCCATAGGATAATTGATCGACGTCCTTTTATAACCTTAGATATAGGACAAGGAAAGGGTGCAAGGACTGTAAGAGCCTTGATTGACTCAGGTGCAGCCACTAGTGCTGTTAAATTGTCTTACTGTCAAGAGTTGAAATTAATTGTCAATCCTATAGAAGCATATCTCATAGGATTGGGAGGTGTGGAAACCCCTTGCATGGGTGAGGTGGAACTTCCCCTCTACATCCAAGACGAAGTAATGACAGTCAAAGTACTAGTGTGTCAAGATGAGGACCTCACTGAGCCTCTTGTCTTGGGTCAGGATTGGATCTATGATCATGCAGTCAACCTAAACCTAAGGAGTGGACTTCTTCAGGTTTGGGTAAATCATAGTCGAATTACAGTTGAATTGGAAAATGAGGCACTCAAGGAATTAGGTAAGGCACGAACTCCTGGTCCATCCAGGGGTGCACATGAAGTTGACAATGCTATTCTTGTCCAAAACTGTATGATGCAGAATGAGGATTGTCTCAACAACGGAGTCAAGGATAAGATGGCACTCCCTTCTTTCCCAAAGACCAGAGGGATGCAGCAACCAAAGGCAGATCAAATACAGGAGGAGCAGCGTACAACCTATACTGGAGGCCAAAAACACGTGCGAAGCAGATTGTTTCAGCCGTTGAAACAAGTATGGATGCGGAAAGGCGAACACCCTGTTGCGACCAGGCCAATCCCACGGCCAAAACCTCTTATTAGTAGTCAACAATACGACACTAATAAGAAGTCTTTCATAAATTCTTCTGCGAAAGTAAAGTCTATTTGGATACCCAAGAAGTCGATGAAGGCCAGCCCACAATCATGACAAATCTGGGTGCCTAAGGCTTGCTTGCGGGCTCAAATAGCTACACCAAGGCCACACCCTCTACAACATGTTTCACTCACTCGAACATCTGATGCCCATGCTTATACATCACGCGCGGGCACATATTCTTCCATGAGCACAAGTAGAATCACTTGTAAATGGGTCCCTAAAAACCCTCATTTTCAAGTAGATACCCCTATTAAACTCTTCAGAGTCTCCACAAAATCAAGATCAAAGCCCATCCACTACATTTGGCAACCTAAAACTTGTAATAAACCCCCTGACCCCAGTTGTAAATCCATGCCCACCTACTAACTACGTCACTCTCACACTACATCATTCCACTTAGCTCTTAGGTCTACCCAATTCCTAACTACACACACAAGCACCGAGCACTTAATAACCCCCTAATCTCTCTCGAACCTCATGTTAATGTTGTAATGGGGACAAAAACGGTTCTATCTTGTCCTTTACAATGTTAACACATGTTTCTATATTCTCACAGAATCAGGAGGCAAGAAGTAACATGGCAGATACGGCAGGAACTAGATCCCAGGCAGGCACCAGCCCCCAAGTCGTGGACATTGAAAGTCTTCCCGTTGAGGAGGAATTGAAGGAACACCCAGTGGCATTGAGGGCATTACACGCCATACCAGTTCAGAATCCTCCACAGGGGCACACAATGCCGGTCAGCAAAAACTCACATTGGTTCAATGATGTGGCAGGACCCTTGGGTGAAGGCACTTACATGTGGGAGGCCGAGATAGAATTCAATGGGCGCTGGGGCAGATATCACTTTTTCACCAGGGAATTTGAGAGACTGCAGAATAATGAGGGGCTGAAACCTATATGGAAGAAGGCGGGACTCTATGATTACTTCAAATTCCAATTGCCAAAGCCTGATTTTCTAAGGTGCTCTTATTTGATTAGCACCCTCACTCCAAGCAAAGACAAAAAGGGGTACAGCTCCTTTGTCCTCCCATCTCTCACAAGGGGCAATGAACTGAAGCATTTCAGGTTGACTATCAATTTGGTAAGGGAAGCTCTAGACATGAAAGGTATGCACATTCCTATGAAGAAAGAGACTATGGTCCCCGACAATATGAAGAACAAGAATCTGACGAAATTAAAGGACATGGTGGCAATGACACCTACCATTGCCATTCACTTGCGAATGGTCATGCAACATTTTGCATTCCCCGCTCAAGAGAGGTTCACAATGCCACCTAAGAAGATATGGTTTAGTCTATACTTGGCTGATACCTTTGATTTGACAATCAACATGCCCCACTGGATTATCGACCAAATCCATTTGGCTCATCAAAGGTGGTATAAGAAACAAAAGTCTGTACTGTATGGATGCTGTGCTCTCACCAGGATTGTGTATAGATGTCTCTTGGACCAGGGTACAGGAGTTTCAACGCAGATTATCCACCGCAGGGCCACCCTCCAAGAAAATGAGAGGCGCCGTTCAGATGCCCTGTGCACAAGCCCGCGGTGAGACACTAACACCAGAGACAACTCCACGACTCCCGAGGCGGGTACAACCCTTTACTATCAGATTACCAAGACACAGCACTGAGGGACCAAATCTAGTGTTTCCACCTGTACCAACCGACCTAGAGTTCCCTCACGGATTCAGTTTAGAAGACCTCACTGATGAGGAAGTGGCCAGAATCATAGAGGCTGTTAACGCGGAAGTCGAGGCAGAGCAAGCTAGTGGACAACAAACTGCTACAGACCAACCTCATCCCAGACAACCAGAGGTCATCGAAGTGGAGGGTGAAGAAGAAGAAGAACAAGAGGAGGAACATGATGGACAATCCAAGGAAGAAGAGAAGGAATATGATCAGGAAGCTCTGCAGGTACTTGAAGGTGCTCCAGCTTATACGAAGGCATTGAAAAAGCTCTATGATACCATGAACAGAGTTCAAGAGCAACATAGACTGTCCCTAGCAGTAGGCAAGGCCCTCATGAATCAAATCCTTGAGGAGGAAGGCATAGATGAGCAATACCGCACCACTCTTGACATGATATCTGATGCTTTAGGAGTACCTGAGACGGTTCATACCGCCCTTGCACAATCACGAAGAACGGAGCGACGATACGGCAGACGCCCCCCTCGATCAAGGAAGCAGATGAATGTATTAGTATCAGAACCACAAGGCACATCCACAAGCACGGGCACCGCACACACCGTTCATGATACTGAGGAAACCCATATATCAAGTGCACCTCCGTCACCCCCTTTGCCACCCCTGCCTCCAACTCCACCACATTCACCTCCCACAACCAGTGTAACCACTACTGTCACCGCCCCCGAGTCCACTACCCATACCGAAGCGCACACCGTCAGTCAACCCACACAACCCACACACCCTATCTTCACCTCTCTTGTCTCTACGGCCACTGACACAGTAATTCTAACCGCAGCCACGGAAAACCTCATTCCCCCGATCACACTTCCTGGTAGTTCGTATTCACAATTGCATACACCACTGTACACTTTCACCACTATCACCGCACCCACAATTCCAATATTCACAATCACTCTCACTACTGCATCCATTGTTGATTTTATGGACATATCACCCACCTCCGCACCTCTCCCTCCCCCCATACACGCACCATCTCCCATTCCCCCACCTCCCACTTCACCATTTTCCAGCTCCGCATCCACACTTCCATTCCCCTTTCCCTTTCCCTTCCCTTCCGCATTCAACACCCTTCCCGCATCCACCCCTATTAATAATGTATTTAATAATATGTATCAGTGTATGTCGCAACTACAACAGCACTACCAGCATCTTGATAACCAACATACGTGACTCTTTCGAAGCCATGAAGAACTTCAAGTACGATTCATTGATCTCGAAAGGGAAAAGCGGCTACTCCAACAACAGTACGCCACTTTACAGGAACAACATGAACAGTTAGTAGCCAATCCACCCTAGTCAGATGCAGAAGAAAGACAACATATGGATGATTTGCTACACTCCCAGATAACGGAGAATCTCAAGCTTAGACGCAACCTGGCCCTCCTACGAAAACACATGTCTACAGCACTCGAAGAGAATAAACGGTTGCAGAAACAGAATGAAGAAAACTTGGAAGCAGCAATGGAGGGTTCCCCGCAGGAAATCGACCCAGAGAAATTCAAGGCCATACCCTCAGCAAATATGAAAATTGTGTTGGAAACCCATGCCGACCTCTTGGAAGCCCATGCAGCATTAGAAAGAGAAAGAGATGACCTATTAAAGCAGTTGGCAACCCAACATGAATCACCAAGCAAAGTCACAACTGCAGTTGACACGTCTGAAGAAGTCGAAAAACTCAGAGCAGAACTAGAAGAATTACAAAGTAAAGTCATGCAATACGAGCGTCAACCTTCGCCTCTTGTAGAGCCCGAGCCTGAAGACTTAGTGCCAATTGAAATAGAGGAAACCTTCGAAGACCCATACGTTCCCATGCCTGCACCAGGGGGCAAGCAAACAGAAGAGGGCATGGACACCATCGAGATAGAGGCTCCTGAATGGATGCAGATGTTAGAGAAAGTGGCCACAACCCATGATGATAGAGTGGCAGTTCAGATAGCGTCAATGTCATGATTGGAAGAGGTAGTTATAAAATCGGAGTACTTTCGAAACCTCTCCCATCATAGGTGGATCGGCACATCCGACTATTTGTATGTTCCTTTCTGTGTCTTAATGGCGGACTACAATGCCAAAATCAAGCACCACACCTCAAAAGAACCAACCTTGGCTACACAGTTTGCACCGAACGACATCCTAGCAAGTGCCAAGCAGGGCAATATACATCAACCGACGTGGAGGATTCGTCTACTGGAAACCTACCCAGAGATGGTAAGAACATGGAATAACATGCCTTTGTATATCAAATACAACCCATGCTACTGCCCTGTATTTCGAAGAAGGTCGTGGCCGGAATACACAAAAACTGTGCTGATAACCAAAGGATGTGAGAAATGGCTCAATTATGTCTACTTAGCACCACCTAAAGGCCAACCTACCATAGGATATATGATTTTGACGATTCGGCATTGGGGGGTCCGGTTCAAAAAATGTACCAGATGTCATGGCCCAAATGTGCCTTAAAATTTTTGAACTCATGTTGGTCACCTTCAGGACCTTCAAGAATGTCAAGGAACCTCATCTGTCAGCTCTTGGATTTAATGAAGGTAATCAAGACCTTGTCTACGACATGAGCGCAACACCATCTATTAATGTTGTATATGCATGGCACGCGCGTATCAAGTATCTACCAGCCTGCTTCAAACAGACGTTTGAAGAAATGTTTGTCACGGGATTCTGGGAATATCATTAAGAGAGATATTCATTCCCAGACCATCACATTTATTGCAGTTGTTTGCAGTGGAACAAGCTCTCCATTCAGAAAAATTATGTATACCACATCCAGAGGTTCTCGGGCCGGTCGATTGGGATGCTCTACTCACGGACTTGGCCAAAGGGTTGTGGATTGCAGAACATCACTTAGCACAAGACGTTGTTGAGTACTACATCCAACGACCCACCCAACAAGGGTCTGTCAGGGATGACAGACGCGAGAGAGGGGGGGGTGTTGGAACTGAAGGACTCACAAGGCAAGGAAGCTTACAAAGGGAGTCAGAGAGAAGAGAAAGTACAGGCAGACAGAGCAGTCAACGATGATCTGGCAAGTAGGCCAATATTTTTTCAGGACACTAACGCATATAAAAGAGGTGGACACACAAGGAGAAGGAGCAAGTAGGGAGCTCCAGGAAATGTATGTCAAAATGTTAATAGAAACCCCTACAAAAATAGTGATTTTCATCACTAAAAACCATTGTAAATACCATTTCATATTTTTGTAGCTCCATTTTGTGCAAGCAAAGGAGTCCTTGAGCTTGAGGAGCTTTAGAAGTACCTACCTGTCAGTTTTCACATTTTTTAGACTTCGTTTGAACCTCCAAATAGGGTAGAGAACCTAATTTTTAACTAGGCCGGACACTAGGTATGGACACGGCCAAAACCTAGTCAAAAACTATAAATAGAGCTAGAGAGCTCATTTTTTGGGCTAGCTTGTAATTGATCTAAACTTGTATGAGCTTTTTGAAAGTAATCAAAAGAACTCCATTGCTTCTCACTCTTTGTCTTGCCTTGTGTGCGCGTGTGTGTGTATGTGTGTGCATGTTAGTGTGCTTCGCACCCACGCACTTGTGCCTTCACTGGCTCGAGGTCATCATACCATCCTCACGTCTTCCCGGATTGACATTAAAGGAGGTGCTACTCATCACTGAGCTACACATATCTATGTCAACATCTGGCATGAGCGAATCCAAGAATGATTGCATAACTGCTGACTCCTCAGCATCCAAATCAGCCATCTCACAACCAAGGATGTATCTAGCTGTGCATCCTGAGAGCTAGTATGCTCTGGCATACACTGTGTATCATAAGAGCTATCTTGCTCTACCACACCAAGTGTATCATCATGCTCCACATGAGCGAACTGCACAACATCAACACCAAGATCAAATTGATGATCACACTTCGAATGAGTATCATCATAATGCTCTATATGAGCATCCACATCATGCTCTAAAGCATCCAACTAATCATCCAAAGTGTGCTCCATAAGAGCATCCACATGATCAACCAAACCATGCTCTACATAAGCATCATGAGCATCCAAAACACGCTCTACATGTGCATCCATCTGAGCATCTGAATCCTGCCATATATATGCAACATGAATGTCACTAGACCTATGTGTAGGTAGGCAAAATCAGACATGACGAGTCTCACATCGCACATAAGGCTGAACTCCCACTCAGACGAGACTGTCTCTCACATGAAGTACCTGCAGTGGATACATGTGCCCAATCCTGGCACCTCTGACAAGCGTAAGCTGTCCCAACTGCAACTGAAAATGATGCTCACCAAGGAATGCATAACATCTGCTCTCCTTTAACTGGCTAACAGAAATCAAGCTCATAGGGAATGAAGGCACATAGCGTAAATGTCTAAGAATAATTGATGCTCCACTAGGTAGCATAAGGCATATATCTCCTACACCCTCAATGTCATATGCTGTACCATCAGACATGTGCACACATCCACGACTCTCACATGAGAATCGACAAAACCACTCACGATGTGGAGTAACATGAAAACTGGCTAATGCATCAAGCAACCAAGCCATATGTGTGCTATCTAATGAGCAAGAGGAAT
This sequence comes from Ceratopteris richardii, assembly GCA_020310875.1. NCBI lineage: Eukaryota > Viridiplantae > Streptophyta > Polypodiopsida > Polypodiales > Pteridaceae > Ceratopteris > Ceratopteris richardii. Next base: position 132,406,288 of record CM035427.1, on the reverse strand, counting down.
CATGAGATGAACCATAGGAGAAAGTGATATCACGATCACTGGCATAATCAACTGCGATAGACTCTCCTGAAACCACTACCTGATCTACATCACGTGCATGTCTCTGATGTTGTCGTCGCATCCGCCTGAAGCAACATCGTCGAATATGGCCCTCATGACCACAATGCCAACATCAAAGTCGTCGATGTGATCTATGTCTCACATGAGTCAATGGACTCGCATACATATCATGTAGTCTCTACCATAATGCACTACTCATCTCCTCATACATAACAGACTCATATATAGAATCCACAAGCTGTAATCGGATAGTGGAGCTGGCCAATGCATCCATATCCATCCATACATGGCCGGGCATGTCACGAGGCCTCTGTGCATCTCTATGCACATACATGTGTAACCCTGCACGAACCAAAGTATGCCACATCTGAGCTTTCCATCTCGGAAAGTCAGTGCCATCAAATCAAGAAGACACCATGCTGGCAATCCAAGACTAGCAATGTAACAAGAGACTAGAACAATACTCTATCCTCAATAGGATCACACCAAGTCTCCAAAGTTACCAAGTAGATGTGAAAGAATCCTGGGAAAATTTCGACAGAGTATCCCCTATAAACTGAGCAATCAAACAAGATAACCAATAGCAAAAGAACAATGAGTAACCTGTCACCACCTGTCACTGATCCAATCAAGGATAATGGCAAATACATATGCCAAAAAAACTAATACCAATACATACTAATACAATGGCAATACAACTCCCACTCAAGAATAAATCCTGCAAAATGGTCCAACCTTTCACGAATAACCTGTGACCAAGTCCAACTGAATGGAGATAATCAATGATCCAAAGCTATCACACAAGCTTCAAGATCCACTAGTGTTTCAAACTTGACTACAGGGTGTTCTAGTCCAATGGGCTGATTCGGATTTTTAATTAGGACAACAGATCTTCGCAGACCATCCTCATAGATGCGTGCACCTAGGCGGTTGGTCTGGATGTATTCCAATTGAGTCTTGTAGGGACCTTCAGGTCTTTCTAGGTATGCCATTCCTGAGCTACCTACAGGTCTTTCCATACTATACGACATGTTAGAGTCACTAGTTTCTGAGTCTAGCGCGTAGGGGTAATCACTCAATTGTTGGGCCCAAGATCTCGCTGTATGGTTGACGCTAGCCTCGGATGATCTAATGCTTTGACGGTCTCTCCCTAGGTGTCTTCCCGATCTTAGGTTCATATGCCCTTTGTACGTTGTTGATCCTTTGGTACCAATCACTTGTTCCTTTTGAGTTCCTTTGTATGTGTTTTCTTGTTTTTAATTAAGCGTCGTCAGGAGCACTTAAGTGTGTCGTATTTGATGTTCCTCGCCCACTTAGTTTAATTTCTTTTCCTTTAAGTTGTCCCTTGATTGCAATTTAGCCTATCCTTGCACTTGAGAATTTAAAGGCTCTTCAAACTTGGGTGTTCCTATCATACCCCTAGTCATCAGGACAACTACTCGCACTTAGCCTATGCTAAGAATGGACTGAGGGGGTTAAGAGATGTTCCAACCTCAAGTCGCTCCTCCTGGTGATGCTGGTCTACCCAGGAAGCACGTTCCCAAGCTTGTTCGCCCTGGCACTTACTTTGCTTTCTCCAAAAGTTCTCGATGATCCTATAAGATCCTCAAGTTTAGCTTCAATTTGATCCTTCAATTGACAGACAATTTATTTCAGACACTTTTTAATGACCCTTGTTCCCCCTTTTGTATTGCTAAAAAATTCCCTCTATAGCTCCCTTAGTGTACCTACCCCTCAGTGTGTCAACTTCAAAATATCATATCTGAAAATCAACACATTATTCTTATAAAAAAACAGTCGAGGGCGTGTAGTATATGCCACGAGCTTTCCGACAAGCCCTAGAGCTCAAAAAAAGGATTTCGTATGAAAAAGTTATGACCGTTCAGGGTTTAGGGGGTTGAACAGACAAACAGAACCTTTCAGGAGTTTTAATGCATTTTTCTAAGGCCTTTGTAAGTGTATGAGTATTTGAGTATGCAAATATGCCCAAGATTTAGCCTAAATTTCCAAAAAAATTACCCCTTATTTTTTTTGCCGAAAATGTCTGTCTATCGCGATAGGCGGTGTCTGTCGCGATAGACACAAGCTATCGTGGGGGGCTGTCTGTCGTGATAGAGTGGTCTGTCGCGATAGACGGTGTCTGTCACGATAGAGTGGTCTGTCGCGATAGACGGTGTCTGTCGCGATAGACGGTGTCTGTCGCGATAGACGGTGTCTGTCGCGATAGACGGTGTCTGTCGCGAGAGTGGTCTGTCGCGATAGACGGTGTCTGTCGCGATAGACGGTGTCTGTCGCGATAGAGTGTGTCTGTCGCGATAGACGGTGTCTGTCGCGATAGAGTGGTCTGTCGCGATAGACGGTGTCTGTCGCGATAGAGTGGTCTGTCGTGATAGACGGTGTCTGTCGCGATAGAGTGGTCTGTCGCGATAGACGGTGTCTATCGTCTGTCGTGGTTTTGGTCTGTCGCGATAGACAGTGTCTGTCGCGATAGACTGAATCTGTCGTGGGTCTCTGTCTGTCGCGATAGACAGGTGTCTGTCGCGATAGACGGTGTCTATCGTCTGTCGTGGTTTTGGTCTATCGCGATAGATGGTGTCTGTCGTGATAGACGGTGTCTGTCGCGATAGACTGAAAAAACACAAATTTTTGAGAAACTTCTAGTGATTTGGAGTGCACTAATGGTGTAGGTTACCGTGCCAAACACGCAATCACAAAATATCAAGTTTTTCTGTCTGTCGCGACAGACAAAACTCGTCGTCTCGGGACCTGTGCAGAGTCTGTCGTACCTGCGCAAGCTGCTGGAGAAGGTGGTACAGCTAGTTCCTGCAGCAAAAGCTCAAAAAAACACACAAAAACAGATAGCATGCAGGCTCTCTCTCACTCTCTCTCACAAATGAAATGAGGTGGGGAGTGGAATATGACCAAAAACTGAAATTTTTGTGGAGATGGAGATGGAGGTGGGAGATGGTGGGGATGATGATGGTGATGCAAAAATAAGAAAAAATGAAGAAAAATAAGGAAAAAGGAAGGATATTACCTATAACTCCAATGTCTCAACTCGACGTCTTACCATCACACGCTCGTCCTCGAAGCTCTCTCCCCGGCAACGGCGCCAAATTTGGTGTCACTCTAGCACAATGGTGAGTACCAACGTGAGAAGATTCACCTCATAATTGTCAATCCATGGAGACGTGAGGACTAGTATGAAGACTATGAGCAAGTGAAGGCACAAGTGTGTGAGTGAGAAGCACACAAGCATGCACACACATACACATACACGTGCACACAAGACAAGAACAATGAGAGGAACAATGGAGTTCTTTGCATTAGTCAAAAAGTCTCTTACATAAGCTCAATTCAGAAACAATCTAACCCCAAAAATGAGCTCTCTAGCTCTTTTTATAGTTTTCTAACTAGCTTTGGTCTTGTCCAGACCTAGTGTCTGGCCTAGTTAAAAATTAGGTTCTAGAGCCTATTTGAGGGCTCAAACGGAGTCTAAAAATTATGAAAATTGATATGTAGCTAATTCTAATACTCCTCAAGCTCGAGGACTCCTCGGCTTGAACAAAATGGAGTCTATTCTACCAAAAACGGAATTTACAATGTTTGTGTAGTGATTAAAATCACTTGAGTTGTAAATGGTCCATGGAAAAAATGATTAGGCCTTGTTGCCGTATTGTGCATGACTGCTCCGTTGTGCTAGTATGCTCTTCGTCTGACTTGTATGCCAACAATAATGAACCCCAAATGCGGCTTGAAATGTCCTTTGAATGAAATTTCTTCTCTTGATTTTCAAGTCCAAGACCTCTTTCTTTCGTATATGCAAGAAGAAGGAAGATATATGCAAGAAGATCCATATACTTCAAGAGATGAAGACAAGGCATCCTTTTGCTTCATTTGAAGATCTAAAGCAACATCAAGTGAACTTGTGGATGTGAAGGACGAAGTTTGAAACTAAGAATCATCACAATTCTAGTACCCTTAGCTAGAACCAACTCTACATCAAGTCAAATTTCAAAGGAAATATTCTCATATAATTTTCCTCTCTTTTGGTTTCAAAAATCACACAATCCACTTTCTTTTGAATTACAAAGTTAACTAGGTAGGCTAATCTAAATTCCCCTCTTTTCAATTTGAATAAGAGGTGAATCCCGCGATAGAGAAGTAAACATGCTCCATATTGTCTGGATCATGGGGTTGAGGGTGTGCCTACGGTTATGTATAGCTCTATTTTTGTAGATGAAAATGTTTTTGAAGGGGGGAGGAATGTTATAAGGTGAAGTGTTTGTTCAGTCTTGTGAGGGTCTAAATCTTGTAAGTTGGATGTGAGTTTACTTTTTTGTGCTCTTAAGGCCAAGTGATGTGGGATGGCCTACTAGATAAGTTGTTCAAACATCTAGGGGATCTCTCAGGTTCAAGTCTTGCAAGGATCAAGGAAACTTGTGTATATTTTACTCAAGCTTGGGCTCAATCTTCTAGAGGGTTCTAGCTCTAGTTAACTAGGACACTTGGAGCACATGTAGTTACATGGACAACACTTGGATGGTTAGCATCAACCTTCCTAAGTTGATAGGCCCTTGAAGAGAGCTATATATAGAGGCTCTTGTTTTGGAGGAGAGTCATCTCACATAGAGGTGGTGGTCGTAATCTCGAGCTTCTTCACAAGATATAAGAAAAGAAATTAAAAATTACCTTAGACCTCCATGAGTTGAGCTTGGTCTATCAACAAAGAGGACATTTTTGTCCCTAAAATTAGATGAAGATTTGAGCTTAGGGTGGAGTTTTGGAAGCAAAAGCTCAACTACGTGCATGTTACGGTTTAAGATCCAAAATTGGTTTCACCAACCAAATAGGACACTAAATAAAAGTTACAAAGAAGGTTGTGGAAAAGGCAGTTGCAATTTTGGGCACTCAACTATTTATATTTGAACCAAGAGGCTTATTGGATGTGAAAAGATGTTTTAGAAAGGTGTAAAACATAGAGGAAGAAATATTATTTCGTAAGATACCTCCTGCTTTTCTATTTTCTATAATTTTTTACATACATGTAAACATAATCTATTAGTTGCTCTTCTAGGTAGTATAACAATTTTTTTCTTGTAGAATTTCACTTATACTTTCATTCTAGATTATCAAAAACTTATTTCAGAGCATTGATGTGTTTTTTGATGCACATTTGAGCCTTTATTTTACTCTTTAATTAAATTTACAAAGGTTGTAGAAGTTTCTATGTGTTTTTAATCCACCTACACTTGTTTCTTTCACCTCTATCTTTGTAAACTAATAGGACTTGATGTATATAGTTAGTTTAAAATTTCATCTGACCTGTCTATGACTTGTTTGTACCTATAAAAGTGGATATAAGCCTCAAATATGAGTCATGTGACCTCTACAACAGGAGTGGTTAAGTTTTATTTTGAATAGTAGTGCCTTAGGTTGATCTTAGGGATTTCTTATTGTGCCTTTACTACTAGGAGTTCAAAAAATCCATGGGTAACTAGTTCATGTATGCTACACAAATCTCACATGTGAGAAAACTTATATGCATGATGTAGTGTCGTATTATCACTAGACTATCAATATTATTGTTTCTATCTCATGGGAATAGATCTTTTAGGTTCCAGTGAAGGACATCTATGTTTCCAAATTCATACGGTTTTATAAAATTAAGTTAGGTTAGTTCTTATCTATGCTCATGTGCACAAGAATGCAATTAAATTCATGCTTGGTACATACTTTGTTCCTTAGTTGGAGAGAAGCAGCCTAAAATATTATCACTTTAGTTGTGGTGCCATCTCCTCTATGCTAATGAAAGTTGGGCTAGTGGAAATTGTAAAGAATTTAATATTTATTTCCAAATCATAGAAAATGGGTTTTAATAAATATATAGCTATTGTATGCAGCACACCACAAGGTATTCAATCAAAATCTCACATGTGAAGAGATTTATGCATGATTTAATGATAGACTATTATCAAGATAACATTTTTTCCCACTATCTACATGACATCATAGTTTTTTGGGTTTTTTATGGAAACAAGGAACACCTGTGTTTCCAGATTTACATGTTTGTTTTGAAGTTAATTAGAAGGTCAGCTGCCATCATACTTATGTGTGCATAAGTCACCATCACTATTTTATTGATAGTTATGTTTTAGTCTAAATTGTAATGAATCTAGCATTTAATGCTAAAACAAGTCATGTGGGGGCATATCAGCCTTATGGAGGTATCTAGTTTATGTGTGCAACATATATCAATGCATTTAATGATAGTCTCACATGTGATCATATTTATGCATGAGCTATTGTTAGATTATCATTAGAATACCAAAATATGATGCCACTATTTACCTAACAACACATTTTTTTGGGTTGTCTTAATGTAAGAAGGGACATCTTGCTGGAAAGCTTACATGCCTGTTTTCAACTAAAGTAGGTAGTTGTTATCATAGTCATGTGAACATGAGTGCACCTTTTTTCTTACTTGGTACATGATGCATTTCTTAGTTGGAGAGAGGGTAGCCTAAAATAATGCCATTCGAACTTGTGAATGACCACCACTATCTTATTGAAAGTTAGTTTTTAATGGAGTTTGTAAGGAATCTATTATTCAACGCCTGAACAAGTCATGTGGGGGCATATTACCCTCAAGGTGGGGATATAATGTATCTTTGAGAGGTCAACATGGAATATGTGCATATGCAAAGATCCTTGTATATCTTTTCCCAAGGGGCTTTTCATAGAGAAAAGTGTGAAGCTTTTTAGAAAGATTTTGGATTACTCTCCTTTGTATAATGATTCTCAATATGCATGTTGGAACTTGGTACTTCCCTATAGGTGAGTGCCAACTAAGACTCCTCTTATTACTTCAAAGGGGATTCATTAGTACACACTAGGACAATCATAAACCTCTTCCTCTCTTTTTAACTTTTTGACTAGTGTATATGCCCTACATGCCTAAAGGAATTCTATCTTTATAGATTGGACTTTATGCAAGTTCTTGTGTAGAGCTCCTTCATGCTCTATCTTCTTTGTGTGGAGTCTTCCAACCCAACCAACATAGGACAACTAGTTGTGGTGTTCCATTATACAATCTCCTAGTGTTCTTGTATTTCACATAATCGATGTAATTAACTCCTCAAAGAGCATATATTTCCTCTTTTTGTATAATTTAGAATTGAATTCTACTATTATTTTTTATAACTATACTAAATGGTAAAATAATTTTTTATTTTATAGCTATACTAGATGGTAAAATACAGAAGTATTTTTGAAGAAATTATTCTCCATACTATTGATGATGATGAATATATTGTTAGATTATTACATAAAAATCATATTTATTATCCAATTTCCATAAAGTGAAGATAATCCATCATTGAAGTGCACTACTCTTGCAACCCTTTTTATATCTCATATTGTAGGCAAGTCAACTTGATTATCTCCACTTGCATAAAGTGAAGATAATGCATTTTCAAGGTAGACTTCTCTTAGTGCAAATGCGACTTTAGTGCATGATGATCTCCAAATGCATAGAGTGAGAAGAGAGCGCTTCCAAGGATTATACAATGGATCCCCCATAAGGTAAAGGGTTTGATGCCAACAAAAAGTTGAAGAAAGAAGGGGTTGGGGGGGATAGGATTGGAGAGTGATTCCAGGGATGATACTATGAATCTCCCATCCACCTTAGGGCTTGATGCCAATTGAGAGAAGGAAGAAGAAAGGCTTGGGGTAAGGCCTTAGAAAGATGGAAACGTCAGAAATGCATCCACTTGGTCTCCCAACTCGACAAGCTACTCAATAGAAGACGATCAAAAATCATCCCCCACTATTCCAAACATTGTGCTAAATATAGCAGAAGCGACACATGTAACAACCAAATATCTACTTCGAAAGCTTTACTCACATCTCTTCAAGATAGGAGTGGCTTAGAGATTAATCCTTATAGGACTCAAGAAGAATTGGGACTTGAGTTTTTTGTGCAAGGCCATGGCCAACAAACACTCTTGGGCCTACATGAGTGCTCTCCTCTTGGTGCTCTTTGATATAAGTAGCTTTGGGAGAGGCCAAAGTCTCCTTGGACCTTTAATTCAGAGGTGCTCCGCGTGAACTGACCCTTCTTAAGATCACATTCAATTAATCGTATAATCATACGGCAAGCCTTCAGCGGGTTCGTGAATCGTGGAGTCTTCGGTGTTCCTCTCTCTATCTCTTGTTCTCTCCATGGAATGATGCTTCCACCTGCACCGGCCCCATGTTTTCCATCAGCAACGAGAAGATGATGAGTGGGCTGTGGAAATTAGGTGGGGTTGCACACAGACAACGCAAGGACTTCTGGGCGACTAGGTGGTGGTTCGCAGAAGCAACGACAGGTAAAAGCCCGAATGTCTCTCTTCCGCTTTCGCCACTTTCTGTTGCTTTTTTGTGCACCCATGGCTGATGCCTTGCGTCGGCCAAGTAAAGCACGCAACCGCTCTTGACGTTCCTCATCGGGTTAAAATCGATGTCAGATTTGGCGATCTCGCATTTTGTCTCAATCGCACGGTGGAGTGGATCTCCATCCTGAGAACAGTTAGGGAACTTCCTGTGGATCAGGGAGGTCATGCATTTGGATGATGTTTCGCCACGCTGGGAAGCGCCATATTCCCTGAGGTACTCGTGCAGGTGGAAGGGGTTATTGACGCATTGTTGACATTGGCTCTTGGTTTCAGTTTTCCTGGCCTGGCGTAAATTGTGAGGTCTCTCTATGGCTGCTGCCGAGGAGGCAGTAGAAAATACTTATTTATCGCAGGAAGTGTGGAGCAGACTTCCAGATGATCCGGTTGAGAAGGTGATGCTGAAACTGCCCCTTTTTAGCCTGCTCAGGGCGAGATCTGTCTGCAAGGGATGGGATAAAGCCATACAGTCAAAGTATTTTATGGATGCGTACTCAGAGACATGCAAGCAGGAACCATGGTTGCTCCTCTTTCCTCACATTGATGGAAACAAAGGCCTTGCATATGATCCTTCGATCAAGAGATGGCTTCATATTTCGTTCAGTTTCCTTCCTTTTGAGAGTCGGGTTGTGGCTACATCAGATGGTTTGCTTTGTATGGTTCCTAAATCAAGTCATCATAAGCAATGGGTTGTTTGCAATCCCATTAGTAGGACATATGCAAGCTTTTCGTGTCCTCCAGGTCTTTTTAAGCTCTTCTTTTTGGCAGTAGGGCTGTTTTTTGAAAAAGACAGTATCAATGATGGCATTACTAGCTTCAAAGTGGTTATGGCTGGTTCAGAACTAGTTGCTGAGGACTCAGAACAATTCAACCTTGTTACGGAAGTGTACGATTCAAGTTTGGGTTACTGGGTGAAGGGGGGCAACATGCTTCTTGATGTACCTCTTTCTTCGTGGAAGGCAACATGCAATGGAATGATGTTCTGCATCACAGGAAGTAGACCATACCGAGTTCTTGGGTATAATGTCAAGGGAAGGGTGTGGTTTGAAGTGCAGGCAAAAATGCCAGCAAATCTGATTCTACTGAGACTAGTTGACCACAACGGGGTTCTTCTAATGGTTGGGGGTCTTGGAGATGATGATGTGATAAACAAGATTGGTATGTGGACATTGAATCCTACATTCTCGCAATGGGTAGAATTTGGATGGATGCCATCAGGTGTTTGTCATGATTTTCTGCAAACACAATCCCGGCAATTCGTTTGCATTGGTCATTCCAACTTTCTGTACTTCAGTAACAAAAGGTGTCATGGTGTACTTATGCACAACATTCTATCTAAATCATGGTTTTGGATTCCTGTAAACCCATTCTTTATAAATATACATTATTATATGCTTAAGGGCTTCCATTTTCAGCCCAAACTGTACTCCATTTTGAATGAAAGCCAATACCGTGAATAAAATGTGAAAATTTCTGTCAATGCCCTGTAAGAAATCATGTAAATGAGGTATTAAGATAATAACAATAGAGGCTGGAAAGTTAGCAGCTGTTCTTGTGTAGTTGTAATAATTTTCATCGTACTTTTGATAATTTTACAGATCTTCCACGACTCTCTTTCACCCCAGTATATAGCTGCAAAATATGGTTCCAGTCTTCTCTCCTTTCCAATTTTTCTTTCCTAAGAATATAACTGCTATTGTTCCAGTTTTCGCTTCTTTCCATTTTTGCTTTCCTAGTAAAGTTTTCACGGTTTCATTTTGTAGTGGAAGCTTTTCATTCTGTTCACAAAAGAGACTGATTGAGTATATACGATAGGGTTGTAAGGTCGAAAGCTCCGTAAAGAACTGTACAGGTCCCGCTCAACATGCAGGCATTATCTGAAGTTTCTCTTGCAGATAATCCTTATGAACCACCGTGTGTTTTCTAAGTTCTTGCTTCAACTTTGTTTACCTATGTTCAAATGACGTTTTTCTCATCGCCATTCAAATGAGGGATTTCCTCAATATCGGCCTTGTTCTCCCTTGGATAATCCTTGTGAATCATAGCGTGTATTGTAATGGTCAGATTTCTTGCTTCGAATTCGTTTTACCATAATGTTCAAATGACGGTCTCCCATTGCCATTCAAAATAATTGGTTTCCTCACTACCAGCTCTTCAAGGTAGATGGTCGCTCAGTGAGGTAACAAGCTCCATAGAAATGCTGTAGGGGTGCCGGTCATCTTAGGGGTAAAAATCGACATTTTTTTCCAACATTTAAATGTTCTTCTGCGCATAATCTATATGAGTCATTCCATTGTGGTTTACTTGCTATATTCCTTGCTTCAACTTCGTTAAGTGTCATGCACAAATCAGGGTTCTCCTCACCGTACGCTTTGCATATTGCATGGCAAACTGTGTAAGATTCCATTTGCTAGTATTGATAAGATCAGTGTTTCTTTAAGCTCAATGTATTGCAATGTTTCCCATCCAAAAACCATCATGTTTGGAAAGCTTTGTATCATTCTATTGTCAAGATTTTAGAAGGTAATGGGACGTCTTTATTGTTGTAACCAGGCACGATGCCAAGGGCACACCACTAAGCGCCCATATATACTGCTATATGCATAATATCAGTAGCATATTTAAACATTCATGGCTATGGTGAAAGGAAGTACCAAAATCTATGTTGTCTTTAGAGCATTGTAGATACTCCGCAATACATACATCCAAGTACCTAGCAGATAATGCATTGTACCTATCACATTCTACAAATCATCCAGAGTCTACATTATAAAATGCTTTGAATTTCGGATGAGGACCGTTTTGGGCACTTTGCCTTCTTTGCAATAATAACCCCATTTTAAGTTGTATAGTTTATTGCCCACAGTTTTTATATCTGATCTAGGCTGGTTGTGAAGCCTTTTTGTTTTAGAATCGTTGTTTTTATTCATGTTATTGATAATTCAGGACCTTTGGATTTTGATCATTGTATGTAGTTTATGGTAGTCTTGCCTTATTTAATCTATTATCAATTTCATATAAACCTTTTCTTCCCCTCATTTTTGTGTATGGGTGTTTAAGTTATTCAATGTTATTTTCATCATTATCAGTATTCTAACTATAGTTATTATTACTACTAATAGCATAACTATTTTGTACTGATACTCGTAATAATAACTATATAACTATAGTTATTATTATTATTACTCCTAATAGCATAACTATTTTGTACTGATACTGATAGCAGTAATACCATATTATAATATCATTATTGTTATTTCCATTGTCAGTACTACTACTCTGTACTAATAATACTATGATAACGATTAGTTCTATTACTATCTCAGAGTATTTTTTGATATATATTTATTTCTAAAACTATATTTATAAAAGTGTTTTATATTTATTTTGATTTTTTTTATTAGATGTTATTACTTTTACTATTCAAGTTTTTTGTTTGTTTAAATTTGTAAAAAAAAAGCATTAAATTTTCAACAAAAAAATTGCTATTTTTCCTTGGCTCTAACATTCATTTTACTTTACTTCTGACTAGTTTTAGATCAATATTTTTTGTTCTTCGTTTTTCTATTTACTTGGTATTTAATTTTTATTGGTTCTAATTCTTAAGTTTTTCTATTTAAAAAAAAAAGAGCTCACGCTTTCCCCCCCCCCCCCCCCCCCCCATTTTTTTTGTCGAGGAGGACTGATGTCCTTGTTATATATATTTTTGTGCAAGTCAAGTGTTTTCTAATCATACTCTTTGAAGCATGCTTTTATAATTTGCAACGAGAGAGAGAGAGAGAGAGAGAGAGAGAGAGAGAGAGAGAGAGAGAGAGAGAGAGAGAGAGAGAGAGAGAGAGAGAGAGAGAGAGAGAGAGAGAGAGAGAGAGAGAGAGAGAGAGAGAGAGAGAGAGAGAGAGAGAGAGAGAGAGAGAGAGAGAGAGAGAGAGAGAGAAATATCTTACACCATATTTTCTATCCATGAAGATAGAAGAAGAGGATATACATTTCATTGACATCAAACGATACATAAAACTAAAAGATACAAATTTTTATATTCTCTTCTTCTTCTTCTTCTTCTTCTTTTCCTCTTCAATTAATGAACTAACACAATCTTATAGATAGATAGCGCTTGGATTTATAGAGAAGAAGAAAATGGTAGAAATCAAAGGAGTAATTATTTTTAGTGTAAAGTCAAAGGAGGGATGATCTATAGCAAACACCTCAATTTGACATTGGTCTAGAGAGGCCATCATTGTGTGTGTATGGGATAAGGGTTCGTAGCCAAGGTCCCTAGCAATTCATGCACGTTTGTTCTTCATCAACCATCTTTACATGGAGGCTATTGGAGCTCATCTCTAACTTTTGGAAGTTGTTTTCTGTCACATCCTCTCTGTAGAAGACTACTTGGTAGCACCAATCTCGAGTCTTTGGATCATATCTCACTCCATCCACACCCAAATTGAGAAATTCAAGTTGTTTTCTTTTGTACACTTTAAGGAAATTCAATCAATGGTATGAAGTCGTAGTTCAATCCTTGCAACGTGCTTGTCTACAGCCTAGAAGTTTGCTATCAATTAGTAAGGAGAATTCAACAAGTGGTTTTAGAGCATCTATGAACCTATTGTTGTTGAATTTTGGAGTTTAGATTATTGATTTATTAATGCGCTTTGTGTTTTGATATAGCAATTGAAGGTTCGTGAAGGCATAGAAATATTTGAATGTGTTTGGATACGAATAAGAGAAATTATATTTTCTATATATTTTGTAAATAAAGACGCACATAGAGGGTTCTTTCTAGAAATTCATAAAAATTGTGGTTAAGATAAGGATCATTGTAGATTACGATTTTTGTAAATAAAAGAGAAGGCTCTTCGTAAAACAGAGCAACTTTTTGCTTTCCTGCTTGCTTTTTGAAGCACCTCCCATCATTGTAATCTTCATTTTGGATGTAATAAAAAACTATAAATACACGCACTCTATAGACTTGTCCAACACAGTGTGTGGGGGGAGATTGCACCCAATATTGTGTATTATATTATCTACTGTGCAACTCTGTCTTTTGTATGTTTTCACATTTAATACTCTCTGTGTACACTTGTACGTAAGATTCAACAATACCTTTACCAATTGAGAAGCAACTGATAAGTGATTTCATTTTCTCCCTCGCCTTTGCAACTTAAAGAGATAAGTTCTATCAATATTTTGCATTTCAAGTTTTTATTTATTTTTTTTGCATAGTTTTGCATTTAGTATGTGCATTTAGCCTTAACACATGTGTATGATTGCATAAATATATATTTTTAAGCTTTGCACTTTTATATAAAAAACTTGAAGTTTCTCCAAAGGACTTATACATGCTATTGGGTAGAGTAGGTTTCATATGTAGGTACTAATATGACAAAAGAAAATTGAATTATGATGAAGTGAGGGTGTGTAGTGCCCAAAAATCTATGACATTATTTTATGCTCCAGTCACGAGACAATTATTGATATAGTGCCTATAGTGCACTTGGTTTTTTGTTGGTAGACTATACATATAACAATAATGCTATCAATTTTTTTTTTGTATGCATGCACACATAAAACATTCTCAAGAACACAGTAAAGTGTATCTTCTTTCTTTGTTTCACTTCTACAGTGTCTAGCGGCTGTTTTTGCTTATAGTTGTCATTACTAATGCCATTCTTGATGCCACACATATACACATGAACAAAAAGAAAAAAACAATAACAAAACAAAACAAGAAAATGTACACACGCTTAGAGACATTGGATTTAGGATGTCCTTCCCCTTATCGAGGGCACACACATGATAGAGCTTTGACCAATGTCCATAGACTCTATGAACCATAGAATCATAAACCTAGAAAATAATCTATAGACCATCTTAGAGCATATGAGTGATGAAATCTAGAGGTTCTTAGTGAAGAAACTTTGATAAGAGAGGCTAGGTGGTAGCTTAAAGACCTTAAGCCGCCATGAGACCATGGCTCCATGAGTGAAGGTATTGGTATTGATGTTAAGCAATGGCTTAGCAAGTGGGAGTAGTGCTTCTAACTATTCCATTTCATAAATGATAGGCATAAGATTCAACATGCTACTGACAACCTCATGGACATTGCCCATAGGTGGTGATGCAAGATAGTTTAAGATAAGAAAGAGCCCACAACTTGCAAGGAATTGAAGACTTCCATTTTATAATAATTTTTCATCTCCTTAAGAGTGGTTTAGAGCCCTAAACACCCAATTTTTCATTACTCAAAAAGTCCAAAGAGTTCAAGAGTATGCTGGTAAAGACAAGGATTACTAGACTCCATTCTTGAGTTTCTCAAAGTCCACAAGTTTGTGTTGGGCTTGGGGGAAACTATTAGAACGTTAACTTGGAAAGAGAGGTTTCAATCATAGGCACAAGCCATTGAGATGGCCAGGGTATATGAGGATGGCAATAGAGGCATAGGCTCCCAAGGCAAAAGGTCCTCTTGAACTGAGATGGGCATACTGTGTACCTAAGTCGTAGAGTCTTAGAGATTTGTGCTAACTGAGACTTGACCACAATCACCCACAAGTGGATGTAGTGGTGGATTAATGCACGTTTAATTATCGATCTGTGAAATTAGACATATCAAGTGTATGAAGACCTGTGCACACATGATGACAAATGAAGTGAAAGTGCTAACAATACATGTATCATAGATTCATATACCATTCAAGTCACTTATCCCTGTGAAAATGCATGGCGCGATACTTGTTGAAGTAGGAAGCATAATTTAGGACTTTCCTTTGAGCTTCAAGGTCTGAATATGGTGAAGAGTGGTTCTTTTTGGAAGTTCTCAATGATACACATCCAATGGTGGTTATCCAGCCTAATTTGATAAACGTGCTTCAATTTATGAGTGAAATAGTGAGTGGCAAGAAACACCAACTCCTACTCCATAGCTCACCAATGTTGGAGAATTCCTCTCCTATTCGTAGCGGAAAGTGTAGAAGACCTTCTCATGATCAAGACTTTTACCTATAGCTGAATGAAAACTGGTATCAACTGAAGAATGCAATGAACTTGAGACTTTGGTCACTCAAACTAGACACTAGCAGCTTTCAAATGAGCTATGAAACACTCAATTTGGAGTGTTTTTGGTTTGGCAATTCTTTGTCTCAAAATAGGCTACCTGTCCACTCAGTTAAGTTGAAAATTGGACTTCACTAAAAACTAAATAACTCACAGAACATAACGAATTTGACAAAATTATTCTAGACAAAGGAAATGCTTGAGATAAGGTTTCCAATGAATATTTAAACTCTAAAAATGGTACACACATTGAGAGATATGACTCTCACAATTACGCTACCTAGAAATTGGTATGCGGCTAGACATAGTCTATGAGATTAAAGAAAACAAAATGATTGAAACCAAATGAACTACCTACAAGGGGACCTCAATGCCCTTTTCCTCTATTCTTGAGTGTCCTCCCTTGGCTCTTTTTTAGCCAAATGACCACGGGCTCTCATGATGAGTTTGAGAGGTCTTCTCCATAACTCCTCCACTACTTTGAGCAACCACTCTTCTCTTCCTGAGTTTTTGGATTTGATTTCTCGTTTGATTGATTCTTTTTTGGCCTCCACTACTTACTGAAGTAAATGCTTCCATTTTTCATTTTTGTATTTTCCTTCTATTTGAAGAAAATCCTTTTTGCAGAATATATATATGATCCTGCTTCTTTATTTTTAACACTCCCCCGCAAGCTCACATGTGAGCTTGCACCTTTAGCCATATCCTACAAGTTGATTTCACCCTTGAACCTCTTTAGATTAGAAGCATCTAAGGACTTTCACCCTTGAACTGAGATGGGCATACTGTGTACCTAAGTCGTAGAGTCTTAGAGATTTGTGCTAACTGAGACTTGACCACAATCGCCCACAAGTGGATATAGTGGTGGATTAATGCGCGTTTAATTATCGATCTGTGAAATTAGACATATCAAGTGTATGAAGACCTGTGCACACATGATGACAAATGAAGTGAAAGTGCTAACAATACATGTATCATAGATTCATATACCATTCAAGTCACTTATCCCTGTGAAAATGCATGGCATGATACTTGTTGAAGTAGGAAGCATAATTTAGGACTTTCCTTTGAGCTTCAAGGTCTGAATATGGTGAAGAGTGGTTCTTTTTGGAAGCTCTCAATGATACACATCCAATGGTGGTTATCCAACCTAATTTGATAAACGTGCTTCAATTTATGAGTGAAATAGTGAGTGGCAGGAAACACCAACTCCTACTCCATAGCTCACCAATGTTGGAGAATTCCTCTCCTATTCGTAGCGGAAAGTGTAGAAGACCTTCTCATGATCAAGACTTTTACCTATAGCTGAATGAAAACTGGTATCAATTGAAGGATGCAATGAACTTGAGACTTTGGTCACTCAAACTAGACACTAGCAGCTTTCAAATGAGCTATGAAACACTCAATTTGGAGTGTTTTTGGTTTGGCAATTCTTTGTCTCAAAATAGGCTACCTGTCCACTCAGTTAAGTTGAAAATTGGACTTCACTAAAAACTAAATAACTCACAGAACATAACGAATTTGACAAAATTATTCTAGACAAAGGAAATGCTTGAGATAAGGTTTCCAATGAATATTTAAACTCTAAAAATGGTACACACATTGAGAGATATGACTCTCACAATTAGGCTACCTAGAAATTGGTATGCGGCTACACATAGTCTATGAGATTAAAGAAAACAAAATGATTGAAACCAAATGAACTACCTACAAGGGGACCTCAATGCCTTTTTCCTCTATTCTTGAGTGTCCTCCCTTGGCTCTTTTTTAGCCAAATGACCACGGGCTCTCATGATGAGTTTGAGAGGTCTTCTCCATAACTCCTCCACTACTTTGAGCAACCACTCTTCTCTTCCTGAGTTTTTGGATTTGATTTCTCTTTTGATTGATTCTTTTTTGGCCTCCACTACTTACTGAAGTAAATCCTTCCATTTTTCATTTTTGTATTTTCCTTCTATTTGAAGAAAATCCTTTTTGCAGAATATATATATGATCCTGCTTCTTTATTTTTAACACTCCCCCGCAAGCTCACATGTGAGCTTGCACCTTTAGCCATATCCTACAAGTTGATTTCACCCCTTGAACCTCTTTAGATTAGAAGCATCTAAGGACTTTCTAAACATTTTTGCAACCTGGACATTAGTTCTAATGAACTTTATATTCATATCCTTGCTCAAAACTTTTTCTCGAACATAATGATAATGCACTTCTATGTGCTTACTTTGTGCATAAAACATTGAATTGTTTGTCAAGTGAATGCTTGACACATTGTCACCATAAATTGGAATGGTCTCTACCTGCACATCAAGATCAGCCAAGAGCTTCTTAATCCACATAGCTTCACAAGTTGCAAAGGCTAATCCTCTATATTCAGCTTCTGTAGATGATAGTGCAATAGTAGGTTGCTTCTTTGAGCTCCATGTGATAGGTTTGCTACCTATCATGAACACATAACTTGAAGTGGATCTTTTTTCTTCCTTCGAACCAGCCCAATCAACATCAATGAAGCCCTTTCCTTGCAATTATTCATGATATCTATAAAATAAGGCATGATTGACTATGTGCTTTACATATCTTAGCACTCGTTTGGATGAATTTAAATGTTCACTTTTTGGAGTTTGCATAAATTAAGAAAGAACTCCAATGATATAACACAAATATGGTCTTGTGATCATAGCATAGATCAATGAACCTATAATACTCCTATATGTAGTTACATCATGTAACTTCTCTCCATCAGTTGAGCATAGCTTCACATTTGTGTCCATAGGTTGAGTGAGTGGTTTGCATTCACTCATTCCAAATCTGAAAAGAACATCCAACATGTACTTTCTTTGCATTAAGTAGATGCCATCTTTCCCATAGACTATCTCAATGCCTAAAAAATATTTTAGCTCACCAAGATCTGAAATTTTAAACTCTTTACCAAGTTTTCTTTTTATCTCTTGTATTCCAGCAAGATTACTTCCTATTATGATGAGATCATCAACATATATGCAGATGTATACCTGCTTGCCTTGTTCTTTCTTCATGTAGAGAGAAGGATATCCACTACTTGGACTATACCCACACCTTGTCAGGTACTCAACCAATCTTTGGTTCCAAGCACGTGGTGCTTGCTTCAACCCATACAAAGCTTTCTTCAATCTGCAAACAAAATCAGGATGCTTTTTATCTTCAAATCAAATAGGTTGACTCATGTATACCTCTTCTTGAAGTTCACCAATGAGAAAAGTATTTTTTATGTCAAGTTGGTACAATGGCCATCTCCTTGCTGCACTCACTACAATCAAGGTTCTAAATGTTCCCATCTTTTGCAAGCGGACTGAAAGTCTCTTCATAGTCAATGCCGTGAGTTTGCTTGAATCCTGTTGCTACTAGTCTAGCTTTATGCCTAGATAGAGAACCATCCGCATTTCTCTTTATTTTAAACACCCATTTATTTGGAACAATCTTCATACCTTCAACCTTTGGAACTAGCTCCCATGTGTGATTGTCCTTGAGAGCTTTTATCTCTTCTTGCATAGCTTGCTGCCATTCATTTTGTGTACATGCTTGTTCATATGCATCCGATTCTTTGCCTTTGACCACCTATGTCATATATGCAAAATGCTTTGTAATAAAACTATCATAGCTCAACCTTTGAATTGGATACCTTGCTTTTGAAGACCTCCTTTCATTTCCTTTTGAATATTGCTTATTCAATCGGTTCAAATTTACCTTTGTTGTAATCACCTCTTCATACTCTTCTTCACTTGCATTTGAATCTCTATTTTGGGCAGCACTTTCAACTTTAAATCTTCCATAACCTGATGTTGGTGATGAGGAATGACTCCTTAGTCTCCCCTTGCATGTTGAGATTTCTCCAAGTGATGTAGAGGCTTTTGGACCTAACATTTGAGTGCTTGTTTGCTGAAATTCTTCTTGGACAACACCTCCATCATCTTCACAATCTTCTCCAAGAATCTTCTCTTTCCCTTTGTCTCCAAACCATGGTCTTAGCTCATGAAATACCACATCTCATGAGACTCCTAGCTCCTTTGTCACTGGATTGTAGCACGTGTATTCTTTTTTGCTCCGATGAATATCTAATGAAAATACATTTTTCTGACTTTGCCTCCATCTTTGTCCTTAGTTCTTGAGGGTTGTGAACATAACACACACATCCAAAAACTTTAAGATGTGTAAGGTCAGGTTTCTTACCATAATAAACCTCCTCGAGAGTTAAATTATGCGCTCCAGCCATTGTGCACTTGTTCATCAGCTCACTAGCTGCTTTAAGCGAATAGTTTAGTGGCACCTTCATCTCATTGAGCATGCATCTTGTAACATCTGCAATATTTCTATTTTTCCTTTTAGCTATTCCATTTTGTTGAGGCATGTACCTATATGCAAATTGTCACTTGATGCCATTTTCATAAAGCAAATCTGAAAATTCTTTGGAGAAATATTCTCTTCCTCCATCAGAACTCAAGGTCTTTATGCAGCATCATGTTTCCTTTTCTACATGTGCTTTAAATCTCTTGAACATGGAGAACACATCTGATTTTTTTTTAATGTAGAACATCCATACTTTTCTTGAATGATCATCAATAAAAGTGACAAAATATCTATTACCAGCCACCGATGCTTGTTTTGATGGTCCCCAGACATCTGTGTGTATCAAGTCAAGGACATTCCTTGCCATATAGTTGCTCTTCTTGATTGGTTGTCGAGTTTGCTTTCCTAGTTGGCATGCTTCATTCATGTAGTCTAGCGTCATAGAATCTTGGAAGACCTCTTACCACTTCATGGTTGCTCATGTACTTGACCTTGGGAATGTTGATATGTCCAAACCTTTTGGACCACAAATTAATTTTAGCATTCCTCTTGTTTCCAAACTGAATATACATCACCTTTCCATGTGGTTGTTGAATGTCCAAAGTGAACATCCTACTTTCTATCCTTCCTTGAGAAATGATCTTGAATCCTTCTTTCGGATTCTTTTTGAGTGATGCATCCGGAATGATCTCATCTATGTTTGCCAATTGCTCTTTCAAGTCTTTGATGTGTGTCACATACACATCCACCGACTCATTTTCAGCCATACATACATCATCAAGTTGCTTCCTCAAGTATGCAACACGTGCTTCATTACGCACGACATACAAAGAAGCAAGAGTGTCCCATGCCTGTCGTGATGTAGAACATGACCGAATGTGTGGAACTATATGACGCTTCACTGAAAGCACAATCAAAGCATGGGCTTGAGCATCTTTTCCATCCCATCTAAGCTTCTCCTGTGTAGGTGGAGAAGGAGAAACCACTGTACTCGAAGAAGAAGCTCCATCTGTGACAGTAGACTGTGAAGTAGAAGCACCTGCCGGTCTTCGATCTACATCTGCCACTATGTTCCAAAGTTGTTTTGCAACAAGAACATGCTTCATCATGTAAGACCACATCCGATAGTTGGTCCCATCAAGCTTATCTTCAGCTTGAAGCATGCCAAACAAGTCATTGCTGCCCGCCATTTCACTAAGGAACAAGAATTTGACAAAATCTTCACTTCGACGAAATGAGTGCTGAAATTTCAGCTCACAAATCTGATGGTGATTCTGAATGCACGAATGGCTTTGAAATGGGGGTAAAACTCCAGCGCACCTGGTGGAAATGTTTCCGGGCTGTTGAAATTCACAGTTCTATGCTCCGAAGTCGATTTGCAATGTTAAAGTGCACGCGCGCCGCTACGCGAAAAACCAAAACTTGAGAAGAAACTGAACCTGCTCTGATACCATTGTTGGGCGTGTGTAGAAGTGCGAGAGACACACAAGAAGCACACACAAGGAGCACAAACGCAGTAAGACACACGGAGAAGACGATGGCTGGAATAGCTCTCTCTATTGATCGATAAACTGAACTGAAGTAAGAGCTGAATAGTATTCCTAAGTAAAAAGTACCACCACATATGAGAGTATCAAGTATGTGGTAACATGGGGAAAAAACCTCTAGTCAGCACTAGAGTAAAAAGTGCCCATGTATAGGGAAAAGGTTCACATCAAAGCTACTCGAGGAACACATAACTGTAACAAATCATGTCCATCCATTCATATTGTTGAGCCACTCTCAAAGTAGGAACTAAAAAAACAATTGGCAGTATTGCATTTTGACCATAGACTAGATTGAATAGAGTATTTCCAATAGCGGTCTTATATGCTACACGGAAGGCCCATATTGCATGATGCAATTGTTTATCCCAATCCGACCTTCCATTGTTAACTATCTTAGTTAAGACTGTGCACAACACCTTATTGGAACTCTCATTTTTTCCATTGGCTTGAGGCTGGTAAGGAGCTGATTTCTTATGAATTACTAGAAATCATTCATAAGAGACTCAATGACCTCATTGATGAAGTGTGCTACTTCATTGTGCTCTATCTTTACATGCTTCCTCGATGTCTATGCCTCTGGCTACTGCCAACACACTTCATTTGATGATGTCTCTTTTTCATATGTATTGCATAACTTCTTCCAAAGCTCCTATGCACTTTTAGAGTCTAATACTATAAAGTAAACATTATCTGCCACATGCAAGCAAATAGTAGACCTGGCCATTTCATCTAACTCATCCCAATCATCTTCATCCATGTCAGCAGGCTTCTTTGAAATCCCATTTACTACCTTCCATTGCCTCCTTTGAATTAGCACATCATTAATCTAATTCTTCCATAGAGTGGAAGAAGAGAAGAGAGTAGACACACAAAGTTTAGGTGTTATTGAAAACCCTAGATCATTTAAAGACCTAACCTATGCACCTATAGCATTTTGCAATGAAGAATTTCAACCCCATGGTTGGACAAAAATTTTAACCATGATGGACATAGCGGTAAATGATGAACAATGGACACCCTATTGTGATGAAGATGGCTATGAAATCTCGATGTTCACGATAGAACCTCTCATGTTTTACCTTGTCATCCAAGAATGTGAGCCTACTACGTTAGCACTAATAGAAGCCAATGACGAGGATATTGAATCCATCATCATGGAACCCTTTTGTACTTCAGAGGAAAAGTATTTTTATTTGCTCAATGCTAGGACTTAAGGATGACAAGCATGTAAACCTCATGTGAAGTTAACTAGGCAAGTAGATGACGAGAATGATATGAGAAAATGAAGGAAAGCATCCCCCACATGAGAAGAGGAGGTATCCTTATTTGAAGTGCTAGATATTTTCAAGAAATATGAGATAGAGGATAGGAAAATTATGATATGAATGCATAAATGAGAAGCTCTCATGGGACAAGCATATGATAATGAGTAGACTAGAAGATTCTAGTCATGATAGAAGATGGAGAAGAAATATGTTCCTATATAGGACATGACTTGAGTGAAGAAGAAGAACGAGAATTATTTGAGCTGTTAAGAAAATATAGAGATGCGTTAGCTTGGAACTATAAGGACTTGAAAGGAGTGGATCTAGACATTTTTTCTCATAGGATCCCTATGACTTTAGAGGCCAAGCCAACTAAGTAGAAGCCTTATACTTATAATGATAATTATGGAGCCAAGATCAAAGATGTTACAATGAAGTAGCCATTGCCACAAAAGATCAACATAAGATGGATTTTTCCATTGAAAGGGGTATCTTTCCATTTTTGTGTGATGAAATTTGGGCTCACAAATGCATCTGATTTGTTTCAAAGGCTGATATGTCATGTGTTTAAGACTTCTTGAGGAAGAACTTAGAGGTCTATGTGGTTAAATTTGTGCATGCATTCCCACATAATACAAATGCAAATCCTAGAGCTCAGATAGATATTTAACAAATGTTGAGAATATCAAGTATGCATGAACCCAAAAAAGTGTGTTTTCATGGTCAAGCAAGGCAAGATTTTAGGATATATAGTGTAAAACAATGGGATCTCAACAAACGAGGATGATCTATCGTAGAATTACCTAGACCTAAAATGATCAAGGAATTACAAGCTTTCATGGTTCACTAAAGGTATTATTGATACCAAACTAGGCTAAAACACTTGTGCCTATACTCACATTTGGACCTAAAATTTAAGTGGTTAGGACAAAGGACGAGGAAATTATCATACCACAAAGATACCATATACTTGTAGGAAGTATATACAAGAAAATAGATCAAGAAACCTTAGCTTGTTGTGTGGAAGAGGATGAGCAGATAACTGGTTGCAATTAGCACATGTAGATGCACTCAAGAAACACCAATCCACACATAGAATCCTACAGATAATGAAATGATTAGACATGTATTGGCCAATGAGGGAAGTAGATGTTGAAAGGTGTTCAAGGACTGTCCAACATGTGTCCTTAATCAAGTGTCCTTAATACCAGAGTGGAGCAATTCTTTGATTCACTTTCTGAGGAAGAAGAAGTTCCTTACAAAGATGAATTTAGCTAGAAGGAGTCTAGAGCAAGAAGCTCAAGACCTCACACTCATTGGAGATAATGTATATAGGCATGGATGAGACAGATATTTGAGACAATGTGTACATGGGAGTGAATACTTGAAGATCTTAGAAAATGCACACCAAGGTGTTATCGGAGGATACTTTGGATCTGATTGAGTGATCAAGGCAATTTTATTTTCAGGTATTTGGTGGCCTACCCCTCATATGGATACACATACCTATGTGAACATGTGTGAAACATGTCAAAGAACGCAATATCCAATTCATAAATATGAGATGCCACTGAGACCCATGATGGGAGGACGTGCATTCTCAAAGTCGGAAATTGACTTTGTAGGTCCTATTAATCCACAAGCTAAGCATTCACATGTCAAATCTATTATTGTAGCAACATATTATCTCACCAAATGGGTAGAAGTGAAAGATTCAAGGAAGAATGGAATAGAAAAAATGGCTAAATTTTTATTTGAGAATGTATTTATGAGATATGGATTGCCAATCAAATTAGTAAGTGATAGTGGAAACCACTTCTTAAATGAATTCATTGAATATCTTTTACAATATTTCATGCTCATTAACAAGAATTGTGCTCCTTATCACCCACATGCAAATGGATAGGTCGAGAGCACAAATACAATCTTGTGCAATGTATTGACCAAGCTTGTAAATAACAAACACTCTGATTATGAAAAACTGCTTCATCATGCTGATTGGGCATATCGAGGGACCTACAAGACAATACTCAATGCCACTCCCTTTTAGATGGTTTTTTGGCCAAAATGTTGTGCTTCCATTAGATTTCTTGATACCCACACTCAAGGTTTCATAAGACCATCAATGGATAGACTACGAACTCTCGTCTAGGATCTTTGATATAGAACGACTAGGTGAAACTAGATTGAGAGAAGTAGTAGGCATAAAGATGGCAAAGAAAAGATAGAAATCCTATTTTGATGCACACATGAAGGATAGAGGCTTGAAAGGTAATGAACTATTTTTGGTATACCCATTGAAGAAACATGCACGAAAATTGGAGAAATGTGGCTATGGACCCATGATTATCAATAGAATACCAACGAGTGGAGCAGTCCAACTAGCCACCTTAGAAGCAAATGTGTTGCCCAACTACATCAGTGGATGTCAAGTCAAGATCTATCTAGAGCCTTTGACAAAAGAAATGATGAGATGACTGCATGTCACAAGGAAGAGCAAAGAAGAAGAGAGAAGGATACGAGAGAAGTGCAAGAAAAAGCCTTAGAATACATTAAAAAGATGGAGATGAGAAGACAAGGTGTAGAACATCCTAGGAACAAAAATTATCATCCTTACTCTAAAGCCCATAGATACCACATGGCTATGTGCCAGATTAAGAGGAATCCCTCTCCTAGAATCAATGATCGATAACCATTTATTTCAATAGAACTAGGACAAGACACCACATCTAAGATGATCAGAGCTAGGACATGGATTTACCAATGAATCCTTTTGAGGCTTACCTTCTAGGATTATGAGTTGTAAAAACTCCTTATGTGGGTGAGGAGGACCTTATCATCTCAAAACAGGATGTTCCTATGATTGCAAGATGCTAGTATGCCATGATGAAGACCTCATTGAGTCTCTCATCTTGGGTCAAGACTAGATATATGATCATGCAATCAACTTAAACCTAAGAAGTGGGCTTCTTTAGGTTTGGTTATGCGAACAACATCTCATAGTAGAATTAGATAATTTCATGTAATTGACCTAGGTCCCACATAGGTTCTTCGCTCATTTAAGACTAATCTTGAAGAAAAAGATGTTGCATGTGTCCAAAGCTCTTTCATGCAGAATAATTCAATTGTTGAAGAATGGACTCAAGGGCGGGTGGATCTCCCTTCTATTCCATAGACAAATGTGATAGCAGTAGCTCATCCAAAGAGGCAAGCCAAGAAACACAAGAAGACTAGTGCATCAAGCTGACCAACAGAATCTAGGAGAAAAGTAGTTCATGGCATGAAGCAAATCTGAGTACGAAATGGTGAGCAAGGGATTGCCCCCTTTTGACCAAAACCACTACATGAGAAACTGATGAGAAAGCCACATAATGGAGCATAGACCAATGATGAATTCTATCTTGAAGAGTGCTCCATGTTTAGATACCAAAGTGATCGATGAAGGGTGACCAAAATAACACACAAATCTGGGTTCTTAAGACCTGCTTATGAGCTCAGATCTCTACACATGTGCTTTCAGGTTATCATCGGTCACAATCCATCCCAAGCCCCTAGAAGCATAAACAAAAAGCTATTGTAATTGAGTCATCATGTAAAGGTTTTTTAGAACAACTTGGAAATGGGTACCTAAAAATTCCTATAACCAAGCAGATTCATCATCAAGAACCATGTATAAGCCTAGAACAATCTTGTAATCCCATGAGGGAGCTCTAAGGAGTCAAGCATTGTAAATTACCACCTTAAATAACCTTGTAATATACTTATACACTATTAGGAGCATGACGAACTAATGCGTTTGTAAAATGTGCATTTAGGCTTTGCACTAAATGACATTCTCACTACACAACACACTCATCACTAACATGTTGGTACATTTGGCAAGCCTTGATTCTTGATTAAATATCAAAGTTTTATTCCATATGGTTGGTTGATTACTCATAGAACATATATGAACACCTTTTGAAAAAGCATAGAGTTTAACTCTTGAGATAAAAAGTAAAATAGATTTATTGAAGGAACCTTGTAGCATTACGAGTTGTATGTCACAACTACCTAAGTGGTTAGAATCAAATCAATCACTACCAAAAAGGTAGGAACACTTTTAGGTGGTAGATTCATATTCAAGTTCACTTCATAACTATAAAACTAGACTTTTAGTTATGGGTATAGAGCAAAGAAGAAGGAGTTATTGAGCTTCAAGATTGTGGCTACACTAAGCCCACATATGTATGAGTAATCCTACATCATCTCCCTTATATCATACTTTCAAATATATACAATTGATTCATTTAGGGAAAATCTTCCTCTGTGCAATGTTGTCTGTTGCAAAGTCATCATTTTAGTAATTTTGATTAGTCGAGTTCTCTACATATGCTCATTCATTTGATGTGGTTCAACCTGAAATAGGTAGCATTGTCTGTCTACTTGTCCCATATCAATTTTCATATCATTTGGTTCATTAGATTGTGAGATAAGTTCTCTGCAAGCAACCTATGTCT
Organism: Ceratopteris richardii; assembly: GCA_020310875.1. Lineage (NCBI taxonomy): Eukaryota > Viridiplantae > Streptophyta > Polypodiopsida > Polypodiales > Pteridaceae > Ceratopteris > Ceratopteris richardii. The sequence continues at coordinate 132,379,115 of CM035427.1, read as the reverse complement.
GCTCACTGTCATCTTCCTAAAAATTCAGGATTACACTCCCAACTTCTTAATATAATTTCTCATCATGTACTCATCCTAAATTAGTGAAATGATTTCTAATAGTGAGCTGGATGGTTGTGGCTGGTACTAGTTTTGATATCTACATGGCTATTGGTAAGGCTGTTGGTAGTTTTGCCTAAGTACTTGTTTATTGTAAGGACAATCTTACATAGTATGATTTGCATATTTTCTCTCAATGCTGCAATATTGAGCATTTAGATTTCTTGATTTCTAAGCCATTAAGGGGATATGTTGGCCATGTGTTCTCCTCCACAAGTGTCACAATGCTTCAATGAGGCCATTGTAGAGGTTTGTGTACTAGGCACTCCTAATTTTTGAGCTGATTGTTTTGCTAATCTATCTTTTGATTTTGAGGGTTTGGAGTTGAAGCTAGTATAATAGTTTGAATCCTTATAAAGTTGTAATTGTTTACTAAAATTATCCTCAATATCAATGCAGTTTCTCATTGCTCTATGATCCTAGCTTTGCACTCAATAGGCCATCTAAGAATAGGGAAACTTGCTTAGCTTGAGTAGGTAGCTCTGGGATTGGACATCTATCAATTTATTGTGTAAACCTACATCTTTCTAATCTCAGGTTTCCTACGATGTCTAATTAAATCTATGGACCAATGGGGATATATTATGTCTAATGCCACTCTTGGGGAATTCTATAATGAACACTTCTTGTAACTGGTTAATATCCCTAAATTGTCCTTGATCTAAGGGTTTAAACCAAGTTAAGGTTGTATTCTTTAATGTTAGTACAAAAGCATTATCTTGAGTGAACAAGTATTTAACCTATTCAGCTCTTATCACTTTCTTGAATTTAGCCAAATGATCTATGGGTCTCCTATGCCATTAAAGTAATTCTTCATCAACTTCACTAATTGAATGGGTCTGAAAATTCTAGGATGTTCTCTTGGCCTAGTGAGAGGGAATTGTCCCTGCCTCTTTGGTGCCTAGGAATTATAGGTCTGTCTCATTCTATTCTATTAGTGTCTAGTCTTGATCTTTCTCTTCATAATGGATTTTCAAAACTTACCTATGGCTACTCCATAGACTTCTCCCTTTGACCTCTTGGGACATGAGAGGATCCAACCCCCTACTAACTATGGAGATCAGTAGATGTGTGGAGGGAAAATGGGTTCACCCTTCCATCTATAGGCATGCCTCCTATGTTTTTTAACTACAAACATCCTTTAAGAAGTGGCATCCAAGTAGATACCTTCCCTAGAGCATCACGATCCTTGAGTTCATATATGATCACTCCATGTACTTCACTAGGCATGTCTAGCTTGAATCTCCAAAATGACTCATCCATATCTATTCATGAAAAGTTCTATACTTTTATTGTGTTGAGGAATCCATTTAGGTGTTAAGATTATGGATAGGATCGAATTGCCTCTGGATGTTTTAGGCTCTCTTCTTGTGCTTTCCTAATCCAAGTATCCTAACTCCAACTCAGGTATGATTGATCCAAACTCATGTGTCATGTCTGGTAAGCTGGCTACCACATACATGGTTCCTTGCTTATGTATATAAGATCCCTCTTTGAACTTGACCACAAGGTGCTCAATTCTAAAGGGTTGATATAGGTTTCTAAATTGGACAACAAGTCTTCTCAAAGCATCCTCATAGATGCGATCACTTAAGCAGATGGCTCTGATATATTCTAATTGACTCTTGTAGGGACCTTTTGGAGTTTGTAAATATGCTAGCCTTGAACTTCTTGCAAGTATCTCCATGCCAAAGGACATTTCAAAATTGCTTGTATCTGGTCTCAACACGTAAGGATTGTCACTCAATTGTTGAGCCCATGACCTAGTTGTATGGTTCTCACTACCCTTGGAGGATCTCATGCTTTGTCTATCCACTCTTCCTACATGTCTACCTAATCGAAGGCTCATATGACCCAATCACTTGCCCCATATCCAAATAAAACCATGTTGCAATGTTTCTTTATATCAATTACTTGTTCTTTTTAGATTCCTTTTAATGTAAGATATTGTCTGTATAAGTGCATTATCATGAATACTTGGGTTTTGTCATATTTTGATGTTTGAGTGATCCACTTATGTTCTTTTCCCTTAGGGTTTACCATTAAATATAAGGTTCTTGAACTTGATTGTAAGCTTAATTAGTCAATACACCTAAGGACACTTAGCCTAAGATAAAAAACTGAGGGGGTTAGACATTTTCCAACCTTGAGTCATGCATACTTGAAGTGGTTTTGTTGCTTAGGATGTTCATCCCCAAGCTTGCACTACAATGGTATCTTGTTTGGCCAGAGAAATAGCTACAATTCTTGTAAAATTCCCCCAAAATTAGGCTCAAATTGACCAAAATTTGATAAATATAAAAAATGCCCAAAAATCCTATCCATCATGATAGAAGGTATCGGTCATGATAGACAATGTCTATCGTGGATGGCTATCTGTCATGACAGAATCATCTGTCATGACAGAATCATCTGTCGTAATAGATTATTCTATTGCAATAGACTCGTCTATCCTGATAGATGTGTTTGTCGTGATAGATGATTGTTGAAGCTCAAGATCAAGGACAAAGAATGGAAGTGCATCAAGGAAGTGGACACACAAGAAGAAGGAGCAAGTAGGGAGCTCCAAGAAGCACCTGCCAAATTTTCAGATGAAATCCCTATAAAAATAGTGATTATTATCACTAAAAACCATTGTAAATACCATTTTCCATTTTTGTAACTCCATTTTGTTCAAGCCGAGGAGCCCTCGAGCTTGAGGAGTATTAGAACTACCATCCTACCAATTTTCATAATTTTTAGACTCCGTTTGAGCCCCCAAATAAGCCCTGGAACCTATTTTTTAACTAGGCCGGACACTAGGTCTGGACAGGGCCAAAACCACTCAAAAACTATAAAAAGGGCTGGAGAACTCATTTTTGAGGCTAGCTTGTTGTAGATTTCAGTTTTGTAAGAGAGTTCTTTGGTAATCGAAGCTTTCCATTGTTCCACTCTTGGCTCTTACTTTGTGCGCGTGTGTGTGTATGTGTGTGCATGCTTGTGTGCTTTCACCCACGCACTTGTGCCATCACTTGCTCACGGTCTTCATACCGGTCCTCACGTCTCCACGGATTGACATTTATGAGGTGTATCTCCTCACGTTGGTACTCACCATTGTGCTAGAGTGACACCAAATTTGGCGCCGTTGCCGGGGAGAGAGCTTGGAGGATGAGCGTGTGACGGTAAGACGTAGAGTAGCGACGTTGGAAGGTAAAAAAATCATCATTTTCAGTTCAGTTTTGAATTTTCCTTCTTCTTCATCTTCATCATCATCTCCATCTCCACCCGCCTTCATCTTCTCAGTTCTTTCCATTTTTTTTAGAGTACATTCACCTTGTTTTTGCTTGTGGTTGTGAGCAAGAAGCTTAGAGAGGGTGCAGAATAGGGGCGCTGAAGAAGTAGCACCAAAATAGCTAAAAATCTGAGTGAACAGCCCCGGACAAGACGAAACCTGCGCCAAGTATCGTGAGAGCTGCGCCAGAGATCGTGAGTGAGCAATCGGGCAACCTGGGGTTACATAGAGCAAGGGGAAGTGACAAAGAAGTTAGAGAGGTTCTCAAGGTGAGCAAACACCCATTTAATCTATAATTTCTCAGTAAATTAAGTTTGGAAAGGGAAACGATCTGCGTCAGGTATCGTTTGGTACTGACAGAGGTGAAAAGGAGTGATTTGGGGTGATACAGAGAGTGAGGAGAGGAGAGAGGAAAGAGTAGAGCATGTGTACAACCAAAACTTAGAAAAAATCTTTCCCAAAATTTGTCTAAGGGTCAAGTATCGTTTTGCTCCCACGGTCGAGTATTGCGATACTTAGCAAGTATCGTTTTACTCCTGTGGTCAAGTATCGCGATATTTCCCTCCTTTCAGTATCGTTTGGTCCAGAGATCGTTTTGATCAAAGATCACGATATTCACCAGCGATCGTGTATCGTTTGGTTCATAGATCGTGTATCGTTTTGGCCAAAGATCGTAGATCGTGTATCGTCTGGATCAAAGATCGTGTATCGTTTGGCTTAAGTATCATGTATCGCTTCTCAGAGATCGCGATACTTCCCAAAGATCGCGTATCGTTTTGTTCAGGTATCGTCGATCGTTTTGAGCCAAGTATCGAGTATCGTTGGTGCCAAAGATCATTTCAATCAAAGATCGCGATATTTATCAGAGATCGGGTATCTCCTAAGTCAGAGATCGTGTAACGTTTTCTTCCAAATATCGAGTATCGTTTTGAGTTAAGTATCATTTTGCTCGAGTATTGTGATAGTCAAGTATCGTGTATCGTTATACAGCGATCGCGATACCTATCAAAGATCGTGTATCGTGGAGTTTACTCGCGATACTTGTTGAAGATCGTGTATCGCCTACTTCAAGTATCGTGATACATACCAAGTATCATGTATCGAGTTCCTCAAGTATCAAGTATCGTGTCCTACAAATGTCGTGTATCGCCTGATTTGAAGCATTTCCTAAGAGACCTTGTTTCCCTGTTTTAACCCCCAGAACCCTGAACTGGCATAACTTTCTCATACGAAATCCGTTTGCTGTGATTTTGGTTTTGTTGGAAAGCTCGTGGGGAGTACAACAAAAACATTGACTGGTTACGGTAAAATTAATACCAGGATTATTAGATAGGGTATTTTGAAGTTGACCCTCAAAGAAACTAGAAAACCAAGGAGTTCCAAAGGATTTTGAGCAATATAAGAGAACTTTGGGACTAGAAGCCAAGGCTTATGAACCTGAGATCTGGCAGACACTTAGGCAAGGATAGACAAAGCATTAGGTCATCTGAGGCTAGTGTCAACCATACAGCCAAGTCTTGGGCTCAACAGCTTAGTGGTTATCCTTACAACACGAAGTTCAGAAACCAGTGACTCAGAAATGTCTTTTAGCATGGAAAGACCCACACGTAGCTCAGGCACTGCTTATTTACAGACACTAGAAGGTCCCTATAAGACCCAATTGGAGTATATCAGGACCAATACGCATCTATGAGGATGGTCTAAGACGATCAGTGGTTCAACTCAAGAATCCTGACCAACCCTTTGGACTTGAACACCCAGTGGTCAAGTTTGAAGAGGGTGCTGGAAGGAACCATGTATGTGGTTACCAACTTACCAGATAGGACAGATGAGTTTGGAAATATCATTCCTGAGAATGAGATAGGAGATCTAGAGAAAGGAGACCTAGGAGGAGAACCCAAGACCCCTAGAGGTAAGTCAGTCTTAACCAGAGTGCTCACTCCAGAATGGATTCCTCAAGATAATAAAAGCATAGAACTGTTCGTGAATAGAGAAACGGAGGAAGCCTTTTGGAGATTTAGGCCAGATCAACCCAGCCCAGTAGTCACCATCTATGAATTCAAGGACCCAGAGACACCAGGGAAAGTTGTCTATCTAGATCACACATCTCAAAAATTATTCTTGGTATCAGATCATGACAGAAATGCTTACACTTGGCAAGGTGAATCAATTTTCCCTCCACCAAGATCTAATGTTTCCCAGGGCCTCCAGGGAGCCGGATCATCCAAGGCTCATGAAACCCAGAGGGAAAGAACTAGAGAGAGACCGGAGGTAAGCTTTGCAGACACTGTAGGCAGAGACAGATCAGGATATGGAACGGAAAGACCTGAAAGGGAGAGACATAGAGTTTACAGGCATCAAAGAGATGATCATGATTTCCCATTCCTTAGACCACGAGAGCACTCAAGAACCCTTAGACCCTCTCAAGTGGTTAAGACAATGAAGAACTACTTTGATGGATTTGGAGATCCTTATGATCATGTGGCGGAGTTCAAACAAGTGCTAAGAGCTGAACAGGTTGAAGACTTATTCACCTAGTTCGAGGCATTTGGTTTGACTCTTAAGGGTACTGCCTTAGCTTGGTTTCAACCTCTAAACAATCGCAACTATAGAGAGATAGGTCAGCTTCTAGAAGAATTCATTGTAGAATTTTCCAAGAGTGGTATCAGACATAACACATCATCCTTGATCCACAACTTCAAGCAGACACCCCAAGAAACAGTGCGACTTGCAGGAAGAAGATTTAGGCAGTACTTGGAAAGATGCCCTGTACCAGAATTACCCACATCAGCTAAACAGGTGGCACTGTTTTTAGATGGCCTATTGAGCACAAAATTAAGGTCATATGTATACTTGAAAGAGCCTAGATCCATAGAAGAGTGTATACGGATATGCATTGACATAGAAGACAATTTGGGTGAGGAGTTAGGACTATCCAAACTCTATAAGGACTCTGATAGTTCTACAAGTCATACCTCTAGAACCTCCAGTGAGATAGATGAGATAGCTGAGCAGGTGGCCAAAAAGCTAGGAGTTCAAAATAGACAAATGCCAAGGGTCACCCCATTGAAGCGATGTTATACATGTGGAGGAGATCACATGGCTAATGTCTGCCCAATGATGACTAAACCTCAAGGAAACCCTAACGCTCTATATTGCACCATTGAAAGGAAGTACACAAATCATACGACCCAAGATTGTCCCTATAACAGGCAGGCTGTTAGACAAAATTATCAGCAACCTTACCAGCAGGGTAGGTATCAGAATCAATACCAACAGCCATATTATAGGCCACAACAATATCAACCTCAATACCAGCAACAATATCAGGCACCATATAGGCCACAACCAGTCCTAGGAAACCAACCGCCAGCTCCTGCCAATGTGATCCCAGTTAAATATACGATGGCGGAGGAGAACCATAATAGAGCATTGGTGCCACTAACCCCATTGGTCTCAGAAAATGATTCTCACGCTCATGGTTCAGACTACTTCCATGAAGATAGTCCACATGCTTATTACATAGAGTCACCTGAGCAAAGTGAGACTTCTCAGTATCAATATGAGACACCACCTATGGAACAAAATTGGGAGCCAGAATATTCCAATGTCATGTATACGAATCCAAATCCTAGGCCCCAATTGAGACAAGTAAGACCACAAGCCCCTAGAGGACCATGCTTTAGATGTCAGGGCGACCATTTCATTCGTGAATGCCCCCACCAACCAGCTCTGGGACAAGGGCAAAACATTACAATACAAGGCTTTTGTCCTGAGTGTGGCCAGGAACATCTTCCTAGAGAGTGTCCGAGGAATCCCTCTAGTGCACCCAAGGTTACACCCATCAATGTGGTAGGCTTAGTGGCAGATTCAAGTTCAAGTAGTAGTAATGTGGCTCCTGTACAGGCAGTTACTAGGGCACAGGCTGCACAACAAGCAAAACCATCTGAGCAATCAGAGTCAAGTGAGTCAGGAGAGCCTAGTAAGAGGAAACCAAGAACATGGAAGGATACCAGAGAGAAGGCTAATCGCAAGTGGAACAAAAAGCTATCCGAGCTAGAAGAAAGCCTAAGGGATACCAAAACAAAAATAGAAGACATTGCATCTCAAAGCCCCTCACATACCGAAGCTCCATCCACTCCACCTCATTCCACCCCACCACCCATTGTAAATAACCCACAACCAGGGTCTGTTCTTGCAGATCCAACCCCAGAAGGCTTGGACATTATGTTCAAGGCCTACCAGGCTCGTCTTCAAGAAGGGCCAACAACTGCAAACTTGGACAAGAGTTACCCGAGAGCAGATTTAGAGATTGAACGGATGAAAATGTGCATGAAAATGGTAGAACAAGCTCAAGCTATACTTGAGACTAGTCAAAAGTTCAATCAGACAAACTCTGTCAAACCAGATTTGCATTTCCAAGGCTTACTAGAAAGATTAGAGCAATTGGTAAACAAACCACAAGTTTCTTTACCTCCACAGGCTCAACCAGTTATTGAGAGAGGAAGCTCACCACCAATGGGAGCTTATGTTCCTAATTCCACAGATGCTAGAATACCTCCTTCAATTCAACAGTATTCTCAAGAGTTCTTGCGGGAAATACAAGAAGAGAAATGGGCCAAGGAGAAGGGTAACTCCCCTCCTATTCCTGAGATTGATGATCTTCATGATCAATTTCCCCAAGACATTCCGTCTATCTATGGAGATCAAACAGAGCAACAAGAGGATGAGAGATTAGATTTTGAATCTAATTCTTTACAAGAGTTGCCTCATTTCACAGGCCCATGGGAATCTGACTCTCTCCAGATCAGAGCTCCCACAATATTGGTAAGAAATGAAGACTCAGTGATTCCAAGAAATACTGATGTTGTGAAGAACACTAAGGTTCAATGTCATCTCACTGTGGAAGAGCTGCTCAAAGCAAAACCTGAGCTCTGGAATCATGTGAAGGATCAGGTTCCAGAACTTGAATCCAATATGCCAAAAGTAGGCTCTAAGCAAAAAGTTCCAGAGATACCTCTCGACAAGATAGGAGACATGAGCGAAGGTGAAGAAGGTAACACTTATCTTCCGATCACCTATCAAGGTTATACAACCAAAGCAATTGTAGATTCGGGTGCTGGTGTTGCTATTGCAACCACTTCCTTGTGGAAGCGATGGGGGAAACCCACATTAAGACCAACGAGAATGAAACTTCAAATGGCAGATGGTCATTTTGAAAGACCTCTAGGATTGCTTGAAGGGATAACTCTAACCACTTGTGGTGTAGAGTTTGAACATACATTTGCTATATGTGACTTTGAGAAAAATAATGTCTATGAAATGATCCTAGGAAGACCCTTCCTACGACAATTGCAAATAGTACAGGATTGGGGAACCAACTCCTTGTACTTACAACACTTAGGGGTCACAACCAAGGTCAATCTGAAGGATTACACCTTCAGAGATGTACCACCCCTACAGTGGAATCCTATCCACAAAGCGAAAGAAGATTCTATCTCCGTGCATTCTGGAAGTTCACCTGATCCATCATGGCTGCATGAAGATACTCACTTGTGGATGTGCAAGGTCGCAGAGGAAGAGGAAAAGCGCCTAAAAGCGAGAGAAGAAGGAACTCCCCCAGGAGATAGACCAATAAAAGACCCAGCCTATACACCGATGATATTTCCAGATGAGGAATTTGAGCCTCATGGTTGGGCAGAAATCTTAGCTACCATGGACATAGCAGTCAATGAAGAACAATGGACACCTCATTGTGATGAGGAGGGTTATGATATTTCAGTGTTCATGTGTCAGCCCCTGTTGGAAGAGTGTGATCCTAGTGAGTTCATAGAAGAAGAAGAGAATGACGATGATCTAGAATCCATTGTGATGGATACTTACTTTGACTCAGAGGAACACTATTTAGAAGACATAGGAGTGTTAACCCAAAAAGAAGAAGAACCCCTCACGAGTATTAAAACAATAAATTCAAAGGGAAAAAGTGAAGGAGGTCAAAAGAAAAAGAAAAGAAAAGCAGTGAAACAAGAAGAGGAAGAATCATCGTTTGAAGTACCAGAAAATTTCAAGAAATATGAAATGGAAGACCGAAAAATTTTGGTACGGATGCCTAAGAGAGAGGCCATTATAGGAGAAGCATATGACAATAAAGAAAAGACCAAAAAAATTGTAGTGACCATTGAAGGGAATGAAGAACGATGTACGTACATAGGAGATGACCTAAGTGCAAAAGAAGAAGCAGAGCTTGTAGCTCTATTAAGGGAATATAGGGATGTGTTCGCATGGCACTATAGAGACTTGAAAGGAGTAGATCCAAAGATTTGCTCTCATACGATTCCGATGACCGCTGATGCCAAGCCCACCAAACAAAAGCCCTACACATATAATGACAATTATGCAGCCAAAATAAAGGAGGAAATTGACAGGCTGATTGAAGCTGGATTCATCTATGAGATTGAGCACACTGAATGGGTGTCCCCCATTGTAGTGGTGCCCAAGAAGAATGGGAAATTGCGAGTGTGCATTAACCTTAAAAAAGTTAATGCCGCTACAATCAGAGATAGTTATCCACTTCCAATCACCGAACATCTATTGGAGCGTGTTGCAGGCAAGGAAGTTTATAGCTTCCTTGATGGATTTTCAGGTTACAACCAAGTAGCCATTGCCCCTGAAGATCAACACAAAACGGCCTTTGCCACAGAATGGGGAATCTTTGCATTTCGTGTGATGCCATTTGGGCTCACCAATGCACCTGCAACATTCCAAAGGCTCATGTGTCATGTCTTCAAAGAGTTCTTGCGAAAGAGCTTAGAAGTATATGTGGATGATTTATGCGCTCATTCCCAAGAAAGAAGTTACCACATCCCTGAGCTCAGACAAATCTTCAACAAGTGTAGAGATTATCGAGTTTGTCTGAACCCAGAGAAGTGTGTGTTCATGGTACGACAAGGTAAAATCTTAGGTCACATTGTTTCTAAGAATGGAATTTCAACAGATGAGGACAAAGTAAGAGCAATAGCAGAGCTGCCCAGGCCAAGGAATGTTAAAGAGGTACAAGCCTTTACGGGCCATTGTGGATATTACCGTAGGTTTATCCACATGTATGCCATCATAGCTAAACCTCTTTATGGGTTGTTAACAAATTTTGAGTGGAACGAGGAATGCGAGAATTCCTTCAACGAGCTGAAAAGACGTTTGTGCACAGCACCAATATTGACTACTCCGGATTGGAGCAAACCCTTTCATGTCCATGTAGATGCCTCCAATCATGCAATAGGATGTGTGTTAGCACAACCCACAGGTGAAGGAAACCTAGATTTGCCGATAGCATATGCTAGTAGGCAATTAAATGCAGCTGAACGAAATTATACCACAACGGAGAGAGAAGGCTTAGGCATGGTATATGCTGTGAAGAAGTTTAGACACTATCTATTGGCCAATAAGTTCAAGTTTTTCACTGATCATCAAGCTTTACTATATTTGGTCAATAAACCTTGCAATACAGGCTGCTTAGTAAGATGGTTCCTCTTACTAATGGAATACGACTTTGAAGTTGTTGTCAGGAAAGGTAGAACCCATCTTAGGGTAGACCATCTTTCTCGTATCACTTCATGAGAGCCACCGCAAGGAGTGTCTGATGAATTTCCCGATGCTTATCTGTTCAATTTAGAAGTTGTTCCTAAATGGGCAAATAAGTTGGTACCAGTCTTAACCTTCGGACCTGCAAATAAAAATGTGAAAACAAGCAAAGAAGAAATTGTAAGATCACAAAAGTATCAAATATTGGCCGGAAGCATGTACAAACAAGATCCAGAGGGTGTACTAGCTTGTTGTGTTGAGGACGACGAACATAATAGTTGGATGCAACAAGCCCATGAGGGACTGCTAGGAAATCACTACCCTAAACAACGAACATTGCAGAGTCTAAAACGTTTAGGAGTGTATTGGCCTAGCATGGACAAAGAAGTACAGGAGTGGATCCAGAATTGTCCAGTGTGCCAGAAGAGACCCCCAGTGGAGCATGCCACTCTTTATCATGTGTCATTAATCCCAGATTGGAGTGCTCCATTGGTTGAGTTCATGAGATCGGGAACATTACCCAATCAGGCTAGTCTTGCAAGAAAACGGAGCATGGAGCAAGAGGCTCAAGACTATGCCTTAGTAGGAGACAACCTATATCGAAGAGGCAAGGATGGTTACCTAAGACTGTGCGTTCATGAATCAGACTATTTGAAGGTCTTAGAAACTGCACACAGCGGTGCTGCAGGTGGACACTTTGGGCCTGACAGAGTAATTAAGACCATTCTATTCTCAGGACTTTGGTGGCCCACTCTTCATATGGATGCACATACTTATGTGAAGAAATGTGACACATGCCAACGTGCCCAATATCCGATAAGAAAAGATGAAATGCCCTTGAGGCCAATGATGGGAGGACGTGCATTTTCGAAGTGGGGTATAGACTTTGTAGGTACCATCAACCCCCCAGCTAGAAACTCCCATGCAGAATACATTATTGTAGCCACAGATTACCTTACAAAGTGGGTGGAAGCAAAAGCCACAACAAAGAATGATGCTCAAACAACGGCTAAGTTCTTATTCGAAAATGTGTTCACTAGATATGGATTACCAATAGAGTTGGTTAGTGATAGAGGCACGCACTTCTTGAATGAGGTCATTGAACATCTCCTTCAAGAATTCATGGTGATACACAAGAAGTCTGCCCCTTATCACCCACAAGCCAACGGACAGGCCGAGAGCACGAATAAGATCCTATGTAACGTATTAACGAAACTTGTAAATAATAAACGTTCTGATTGGGACAAACAACTTCATCATGCTGTTTGGGCATACCGAGTTGCCTACAAAACGGTACTCAATGCTACCCCATTTCAGATGGTCTTTGGACAGAATGCCGTGCTACCATTGGACTTCCTAATCCCAGCCTTGAAAGTAGCACAAGAGCATGAGTGGAATGGACATGAGTTGTCTTCCAGGATCTTTGATCTAGAACGCTTAGGTGAGACCAGGCTACGGGCAGCAGCAGGCATCTATGCTGCAAAGAAGAGACAAAAGGCATACTTTGATGCCCACGTGAAGGACAAAGGGTTGAAAGAAGGAGATCTAGTGCTGGTTTATACGCTAAAGCAACATGCCCGCAAATTGGAGAAACGAGGATATGGACCCATGATCATTAATAGACTCTCCACTAGCGGTGCAGTTCAATTGGCCACTTTAGAAGGTGATATCCTACCAAACTATATTAGTGGATGCCGAGTCAAGTTATATCAAGAACCTCTTACAGAGGAAATGCTCATGAGACTCAACACTGCTAAGAAGCGAAAAGAAGAGGAGTTAAGGGTTAGAGAAGAAGCACAAGCAGAGGTGAGAGAGCGCATCAGAAGAAATAAGCTACGGCGGCTAGGCCTAGATGTCAACACAAAAGCTCCAAAATATCACATGGACATGTGCCAAAAATCGGGCATAACTACTTCTCAAATAATTGATCGACGGCCCTTTGTGACTATAGAGGTAGGAAAAGGAAAGAGTGTAAAGACTGTGAGAGCATTAGTCGATTCAGGTGCAGCAACTAGTGCAGTTCGACTTTCATACTGCCAGGACCTGCAATCGAACATCAAGCCCATAGAAGCCTATCTCATAGGTTTAGGAGGCGTGGAAACCCCCTGTTTGGGCGAGGTGGAACTTCCCATCTACCTTCAAGATGTTCCAATAAAAGTCAAAATGCTAGTGTGTCATGATGAGGACCTCACAGAGCCACTTGTCTTGGGTCAAGATTGGATTTACGACCATGCTGTCAACTTGAACCTAAGAAGTCAACTTCTTCATGTTTGGGCACATGAACAATGCATTACATTAGAATTGGAGAATTGCATGCCCACTGACCAAGACACCACACGCTCTCTTCTTTCCTCTAAGGCTAATCTTCTCGAACAAGATGTTGTAGATGTCAAAAGCTCTATGATCCAGACGGACGCAATCACGGAAGGATAGTCGCAAAGGCAAGATGAACCTTCTTCTTGTTTTTCAAAGAGTAAAGCATCCACAGTAGTTCAACCTCAGAAGCAAGCAAAACAGTGCAAGACAGCCAGTCTATCAAATAGACCAAGAGCCTTCAAGAGGAAAGAAGTGTTGGGCATGACACAGATCTAGGTAAAGAAAGGAGTACAACCATCGATGTTGCCTCAAAGACTCCCACCCAACCAGATCGACCATGACAACAGAAGGACCAAGCACCTACGACAGGGTCAAGCACGAAGAATCCATCAAATTTGGGTACCGAAGCTATTAATGAAGGCCGACCACAATCAGGTACAAATTTGGGTGCCTAAAAAATTAGCTACAGCTCAACAAGGGCGATTACAGATGTGGGTACCCAAGAAGCTCTTACACGTACAAAGGCCTATGTTCCCCACCATGCGAAAGGCCTCAACAAAGAAGCCAAGGAAAGCAAAGGGTAAGAACAGAGCACAAAGACCAAAAGAAGATAAACTCAACCCTTCTACAAAAATAAGCAGGCACTCACCAAGGATATGGGTTTGGAAGCCAAAAGCACCAACAACATCCACAGAACCAAAAGGCCAACCACACGGGATACCAAAGTTTGGAAAGCATCCAAAGATGAAGTGGCCTGAGGTGATCTCTACAGTACCAAACCCTATTCCAAAATGGGTTCCCATCCAGAGGATTACATTATTTCGAGATCCAATAGACACCTCCAATCAAAGAATTCATCAAGTATGCAAGTAACATCAAAAGCCTCGACCAGCAGCAACCATGTGCCTTTGGCATAACCCAGTCGTTTGCACCATTCAGGTCATGCATTTCCAAAGTATGCATCAATATAGGGCCACCTTACATGGCCGTGCATAGACACAATTGAAAAAATCCCAGGCACATGAGACACAATTTTCACATGCAAAATATGTTATTGATACTAACCTCTTTCTTCTTGTTTCATGCCATCGTGTTCCAAAAAAGAACTAAAATTTGTGCTAAGATGGTGGAATTGTCAAACCATGTTTGAAGTTAGTTGCCTCTTTAATTGCTCTAGTTCAGCCAGGACTCAACTGCATTTTGATGGACTATTAGATAGATTGGAGAGGCTAGTTGCAAAATATGAAAAGGACCCCGCCTCTCAAGGTAAGGAAAAGACCAATGGAAGAATGAGCATTCCTCTCAAGGAAGCTTATGTGCCAAATTCCACTGAACCAGACACCACTTGTTCTATGAATCGATATTCCCAAGAATTTTTAAGAGAAATTCAAGAAGAGAAATGGGCAAAAGAAAGTGAAAATCCTCCTCCTATTGAACTTGTAGATGACTTACATGAAAAATTCCCACAAGACATTCCCTCCATCTATGGAGAACAAGAGGATGCCCCATCAAGTGAACAGTTAGACTTCGAGTCTAATTTCTTGCAGGAATCGCCTCATTTCACCGGCCCATGGGAAGCAAAGTCCACATGTATAAGGGCACCCACAGTCTTGGTAAGAAAGGAAAGTTCAATCATACCTAGGAATACGGAGGTAGTGAAAAACACTAAAGTACAATGCAATCTCACTTTAGAGGAGCTACTTAAGGTTAAGCCAGAATTGTGGAAACATGTAGCCAATCAAGTGCCAGAAGTAGCAAAACCTCATTCCCAGGTAGGACCTCATAGAACAATGCCAGAAATACCTTTGTACAAGATAGGGGACATGAACGAAGGAGAAGAAGGAAGCACCTATCTTCCCATTACATATCAAGGTTACACCACCAAGGCAATTTTGGACTCAGGTGCAGGACCTGCAATTGCTACCACTTTCCTATGGAAGCAATGGGGCAATCCATCACTCAAGCCCATGACAATGAAATTACAAATGGCTGATGGTCACATTGAAAGACCCTTGGGGCTACTAGAAGGAATAACTCTCACCACTGGTGGTGTAGAGTCTGAGCATACTTTTGCTATATGTGACTTTAGCAAAAACCAGGCCTACGAGATGATTCTCGGAAGACCCTTCTCGAGGCAATTGCAAGTAGTACAAGATTGGGGAACCAAATCTTTGTATTTGCAAAACTTAGGTGTCACAACCAAAGTCAATCTCAAGGACTACTCTCATAGAGATGTGCCCCTATACAGTGGAATCCCATCCATAGAGCTACAGATGATACAGAGTCAGTGCATTCCATAGGATCAGGATCCTCATGGATGCATGAATACACCCACTTATGGATGTGCAAAGTAGTAGTAGAAGAAGAGAAGAGAGAAAAAGCCAGAGAGGTAGGTGTGAAGGAAACTGATAGATCAATTCAAGACCCAGCCTATGCACCTGTAGTATTTGCAGACAAAGAATTTGAACCTCCTGGTTGGGCAAAAATTTTAGCAACAATGGATGCAACCATCAATGAAGAACAATGGGCACCCCATTGTGACGAGGATGGCTATGACATTTTAGTCTTCACAATAGAGCCAATCATGTGTGATTCAGTTATGGAAGAGTGTGAACCTAGCACTATTTCATTCAAGGATGCAAGTGACTCCAATTTAGACTTAATTATTATGGACCCACCTTTTGCATCAGATGAGGAATATTTCTACAAAGTAGAAACTCACCCTCAGAGACACAAAGAAATTACGAAGGGTGTGAGGTTAACCACCCAGATAACCACCAAGAGTGAAGTCAAGAAGTATGAGGGCCCTGAAAACTTTAAGAAGTATGAGATAGAAGATAGGAGATTCATGATAAGAATGCGTAAACGTGATGCACAAGCAGGAGAGGCCTATGATAACAAAGAAACCACCAAGAAAATTGTTGTGACCATAGAAGAAGGAGAAGAAAGATGCACCTACATAGGACATGACCTAAGTGAAAAAGAGGAGCAAGAGTTGATAGCCTTGCTAAGAGAATACAAAGATGTATTCGCATGGAGCTACGAGGACTTGAAAGGTGTAGACCCGAACATATGCTCACATATGATTCCCATGACCTTAGATGCCAAACCCTCTAAGCAGAAGCCATACACCTATAATGACAATTATGCGGCCAAGATCAAGGAAGAGATATATCAGTTGGTAGAAGCTAGATTCATCTATGAAATTGATCACACTGAATGGGTATCCGCGATCGTAGTGGTGCCCAAGAAGAACGACAAGTTATGTGCATGCGTTAACTTGAAGAAAGTTAATGCAACCACTATTAGAGATAGTTATCCGCTTCCTATCACTGAGCATGTCTTAGAAAGAGTGGCAGGCAAGGAAGTTTACAACTTCCCTGATGGATTCTCTGGCTATAATCAAGTAGCCATTGCTCCAAAAGACCAACATAAGACGACTTTTGCCACAAAGTGGGGCATATTTGCTTTTTGGGTAATGCTATTTGGTCTCACCAATGCCCCAGCTACCTTTTAGAGGTTGATGTGCCATGTCTTTAAAGAGTTCTTGAGGAAGAACCTGGAAGTATATGTGGATGAACTTTGTGCTCATTCCAACATTAGACAGACACATATCCCCGAGCTGAGAGCTATCTTTGACAAATGTAGAGAATATCAAGTTTTCTTGAACCTAGCAAAGTGTGTTTTCATGGTCAGGCAAGGCAAGATTTTAGGACATATAGTGTCAAAGAATGGCATATCGATAGATGAAGAGAAAGTGCGAGCTATTGCAGAGTTACTTGGGCCAAAGAATGTCAAGGAAGTACAAGCCTTCATTGGGCATTGTGGCTATTATCACTAATTCATTCACATGTATGCAATCATTGCAAAGCCTCTATACTCCCTCTTGACTAACTTTGAGTGGATGATGTAAGAACTCCTTCAATGAGCTTAAGAGACAATTGTGTTCTGCACCAATCTTGACTACACTAGATTGGAACAAGACCTTTCATGTTCATGTGGATGCATCCAATTATGACATTGGATGTGTACTCGCACAACCTACTGGTGAAGGTAATATGGACATACCAATAGCCTATGCTAGTAGACAATTGAATGCGGCTGAACGAAACTATACCACAACCGAAAGAGAAGGATTAGGCATGGTATATGAGGTAAAAAAGCTTAGAAACTATTTTCTTGCAAATAAGTTTAATTTTTTTACAGATCATCAAGCACTACTATATATATTGAACAAACCATGCAATACTGGCAGATTAGTAAGATGGTTCCTCTTACTAATGGAATACAACTTTGAAGTTGTGGTTAGGAAAGGTCAGACTCACCTTAGGGCAGACCACCTTTCTAGAATAACTTCTAGAGAGTCCCCTCAAGGAGTATTAGACAAGCTTCCTGATGCTTACTTGTTCAATCTAGAAGTAGTGCTTGAGTGGGCCAAGAATATAGTGCCTATTCTAACATTTGGACCCAAACATCCTGTATTGAAAACTAAAGACATGGAAGTAGTTAGATCGCAGAAGTACCACATAATGGTAGGCAACATGTGTAAGCACACCAAGCAAGGCATACTATCTTGTTTTGTAGACGACGATGAACATGCAAAATGGTTGCAACTAGCACATGTAGGTGTACTACAACAACACCATTCGAAACATAGAACTCTTCAAACATCGCAAAGATTAAGGGTATATTGTCTCACAATGGAAGCAGATGTCCTTAGGATGTGTAAGGAATGCCCAACTTGCAGTACTAAACCACCCATGGAACATGCCACTCTTTATCGAGTGTCTTTAGTGCCAGATTGGACTGAACCATTAGTAGCCTTCTTGAGGACAAAAACATTCCCTCAAGAGAGGACATTGGCCAGACAACGAAGCTTAGAACAAGAAGCACGAGATTATGCACTCATTGGTGGAAATCTATACAAGCGAGGAAAAGATGGATATCTTAGTCTATGTGTCCACGAGAGTGAGTATCTTAAGATATTAGAAACTGCTCATCAAGGGGTAGCAAGAGGACACTTTGGACCAGATCATGTGATCAAGGCAATAATTTTTGCTGGTCTTTGGTGGCCAACCCTTCACATGCATGCACATACCTATGTGAAGAGGTGCGATGTTTGTCAATGAACTCAATATCCCATATGTAAAGATGAGATGCCATTGAAACCTATGATGGGTGGACGTGCATTCTCTATGTGGGGACTAGAATTTGTTGGTACTATTAATCCTCTAGCTAAGGGTTCACATGTTGAATACATCATTGTTGCCACAGTCTATCCAACCAAGTGGGTAGAAGTGAAGGCCACAACAAAGAACGATGCTCAAACTACAACTGAGTTCTTATCTGAGAATGTGTCCACTAGATATGGGTTACCAATAGAACTAGTAAGTGATAGAGGCGCTCACTTCTTGAATGAAGTCATTGAAAATCTTCTCCAAGAGTTTTTGGTGATACACAATAAGTATGCCCCCTATCATTCACAAGCTAATGGGCAACCTAAGAGCACCAATGAGATTCTATGCAATGTGTTGACCAAGTTAGTGAATAATAAATGCTCTAATTGGGACAAACAAGTACACCACATTGTTTGGGCATACAGAGTTGCCTATAAAACGATGCTCCAAGCCATGCCCTTTTAGATGGTGTTTGGACAAAATGCAGTGCTCCCATTAGACTTCTTAATACCCACACTGAGAATAGCACAAGAGCATCAATGGACCGGCCATGAACTTTCATCTAGAATCTTTGATCTAAAATGATTAGGTGAAACAAGATTGAGAGGAGCAGTAGGGATTTAAGCAGCTAAAAAAGACAAAAGGCATACTTCGATGTCCATGTGAAGGATAAAGGCTTGAAAGCAGGAGATTTAGTTTTGGTGTACACCCTAAAACAACATGCAAGAAAGCTAGAGAAGTGTGGCTATGGACCTATGATCATAAATAGGATCTCAACTAGTGGAGCAGTTCAATTAGCTACTCTAGAAGGTGATGTCCTCCCTAGTTACATCAGCGGATGCAGAGTCAAACCATATCAAGAAACCCTCACAAAGGAAATGCTAAACCGACTCAACACTGCAAAGAAATGTAAAGAAGAAGAAAAATGAATTAGCAAAGAAGCACAAGCAAAAGCTTTAGAATGCATTGAAAGAATGAAATTTAGACGACAGGGTAGAGATGAGCCTAGATCAGATGCATATGAAGCTCCAAGATATCGCATGGCCATGTGTGATGCATCAGGAGTCCATTCCCATAGGATAGTTGATTGAAGACCTTTTGTAACCCTAGAGGTAGGACAAGGAAATAATGCAAGGAAAGTACGAGCCTTGATTGACTTAGGTTCGAGAATGAGTGTTGTTCAGTTGTCATATTGTCAAGCTATGCAACTAAATGTGAGTCCTATAAAAGCTTATCTTATAGGATTGGGAGGAGTGGAAACCCCTTGCCTAGGTGAGGTGGAACTTCCTATTAACCTTCAAGAGATTCAAATTTCAGTAAAAGTGCTAGTATGTCAGGATGAGGATCTCACCAAACCCCTCATCCTAGGTCAGGAGTGGATCTACCGTAATGCAGTTAATCATAACCTAAGAAGTGGATTTCTTCAGGTTTGGATGCAACAACAATATCTAACTATAGAATTGAACACTAGAACATTTAAGGAAGTAGGAAAGGCACCAACTCCTGGTCCTTCCAGGAGCACACTTATGGAAAAAGATGCTTTTCTTGTCCAACACTCTGTAATGTAGAGAATTGCCAATCTAGGAGATGTGAAGTAGTTAGAACTCCCTTATGTTCCAAAAAAAGTCACAACCAAGGAGCTACCAACCCATGGGAAGAGGATGAAGCAGAGAAGCAGTAGTCACAAAGAGTGGATAACCCCTGCCAAGGTGTCTCAGCCATCGAAGCAAATATGCATACGGAAAGGCGAGCATCTTGTTGTGGCTAAGCTAGAACCACAGACCAAATGTCATACTAGTGATTGATGGCATGACACTAATAAGAAGTCCCTCAAAGATTTTTCGACAAAAGTAATGTCTATCTGGGTACCCAAGAAGTCAATGAAGGCTCAGCCACAATCAAGTTGTGCCTAAGGCTTGCTTGTGGGTGCAAATAGCCACACATAAACCACACAATGTAAAGCATTATTCACACACTCGAACAGTCGATACCCATAATTGTTTGACATGCACAGTCACATGTTCATCCATGAGCACGAGTAGGATCATTTGTGAATGGGTCGCTAAAAAGCGTCATTTCCAAGTAGACACTATTGTAAAGCCTTTCGAAGTCTCCACGAAATCAAAATGTAAATCCATACACTGTTTCGCAACTCAAATCTTGTAATAATCCCCCTGGCCACATGGTGTAAACCCACCTCCACATACTAACTGTATCCACACTACATTGCACTACTCCAATTAGCGCCTAGGAACCCTTCATCCACTAACCACACTTCACACTCACGATCACACGAGCACTAACTAACCCACTAACCACATCACAGTTCATCATGTTAATATTTTAATGGGGACAAATGGTCATTTTGTGTCCATTGAAATGTTAACATGTATTTGTATATTCTCATAGAATTGACAATCAATACCCTCAACATGGTAGAGGCTACAAGAACGAGCTCCCAGGTAGGCACAGGTCCTCAAATGGTGGACATTGAAAGTATCCCTATCCAAGAGGATTTGGAAGGACTACCATAGGAGTTGCGAGTAGTGCTCATCATACCCATTGAAAATCCTCCCCCGGGGCACACATCGCAAGTTACTAAGAACTCTCATTGGTTCAATGAAGTCGTAGGACCCCTTGGGGATGGCACCTATTTATGGGATTCTGATATAGATTTTAATGGACGGTGGGGCCATTACTATTTCTTTACATGGGAGTTTGAAAAGCTTCAGAACAGTGAGGGATTATGACTGGTATGGAGGAGCTCCGGATTGGACAACTATTTTCATGCTCAGTTACCTAAACTTGATTTCTTGAGGTGTTCATATTTAGTTAGCACACTCATTCCTAGCAGAGATAAGAAAGGGACAAGCACCTTTGTGCTTCCATCTCTTATATGAGGGAATGAACTTAAGCATTTTAAATTAACCAACAATTTGGTGAGAGAAGCTCTAGACATGAGAGGCATGCTCATCCCTACTGAGAAGGAGACAATGATCCCTTAGAATATGAAGAATAGGAACCTCACTAAGCTGAAGGACATGGTGGCAATGACCTTGACTATTGTCATCCATCTCCGAATGTGCATGCAACATTTCACATTCCCAGCCCAAGAGAGATTTACAATGTTGCCCAAGAGGATCTCATTTAGCTTATATTTGGCACACACATTGAACCTTATGATCAACATGCCACATTGGATTATCGACCAGATCCATCTTGCACATCAACATTGGTATAAGAAACAGAAGTTAGTACTATATGGATGTTGTGCACTCACTAGAAATATGTACATGTGCCTTGCTTATGATGTTCCAATCCAAAGAGCACTCATTTGGACTAGGGTAGAGGAATTCCAACGAAGGGCATCATCCAGAGGGCCCCCATCAAAGAAAATGAGAGGAATTATTCAAGTGCCATGTGCACAACCTAGGGGTGCTACACTGACACCAGAGGTGACTCCACCACCCCAAAGATGTATGGACCTTCATCATCCAATTGCCAAAGGAAAGTGTGGATGGGCCTAACCTTATTTTTCCACCAATCCCTGCCGATCTAGAGTTCCCTCAAGGCTTCACACTTGAGGATTTGACTGATGAAGAAGTAGCCAAAATGATCAATGAAGCAAACATGGAGATAGAAGTGGAGCAGTTAAGTGAACAAGAGATAGCCACGGACCAACCTGAACCAACTCAACCAATTATTATCAAAGTGGACGAAGATGATTAAGAGACTAATGAAGACGAACAAGATGAAGAGCAGGAAGGTCAGAATGATGAAGAGGGAGCATAAACATGTGCAACATGTTATACCAGAACTCGCGGGAGCCCCAGCATACACAGTACAAATACAAAGATTGTACAATACTATGAACTTGGTTCAGGAACAACATAGACTATCCTTGGCATCTTGGAAAGCCCTAATGGACCAAATGCTTGAGGAAGGAGGTGTGGATGACTAGTTCATAGCTTCCCTCAACCTGCTTGTGGATGCATTGGGAGTACCAGAGGCTATTCACAATACCCTCACCCACTCTCAGAGATTCGAAAGAAGACACGAGAAATAACCACGAAGATCAGGAAAGCACATACACATTGTAGTTTCAGAACCACATGACACCACTTCCACGACCACCACCACAGCACACTCCACTCAACATACCGAAGAACCCCACATGTCAAGTGCACCCCCATCCCCACCCTTACTACCCTCCCCTCCAACTCCACCCCCCTCACCTCATACCACAACCACCATTGTCTCTACTGTCACCACCACTGTCTCAATCGCTCTTAGTGAATCACATGATGTCGTTCAATCCTCACAACTATCATGATCTGACACCACCAACTTTGTAACTATCACCACGGGCTATAGGGCTCTAACCATGATTACAGGGAATCTTGTTTCCCTTTTCACGCATCTAGGAGGCCCACAGGCACAATTAGGCACACTATTGTACACTTTCATCATAGTCACCACACCTACCATCCCCATGTATTGGTAGCACCCACGACTGCATCTACTCATGACAAAATAGACATATCACCCACAACTGCACCATTCCCTCCCCCCATATTTCCACAATCTCCCATTCCCCCACCACCAACATCACCATTTCCCAACATGGCATTCACCACCCCTTTCCCTCTTTCCTATCCCCTTGCATTCCAAACCTTTCTAGCACCCATCCTTATAAATAACATGTTCAACACTTCATATCAATCTGTTTCTCAGTTACAGCACGATTATCAGCATTTAGACGCACAACATACAAAATTGTTCAAAGACCATGAGACATTACAAGAACAAATCACGACCATGGAGTCGAATAAGGTGGAACTACAATGCAACTATGATATCTTTGTTGAGAAATGGGGAACAACAAACCCTAACCGCCTCACATGGAAGTGAGAGGTTTCTCCAAGTTGGGGCAAAGAATGAGAGGAGAGGTTCACCCACACTCATGGAGCAATGGCAACAATGGCCAACGTCACAAGGAGCAAAGGGGAACATCCTCCCAACCATGCACACACACATGCAAATCCATACACCAAGACCAACGCCATTGCACACAAGGAGGCAAGAGAGTAACAAATGACACCTTCTTCCATTACCAAAATGGAGGCCAAGGCCATGGCCAAGGGACCCCCTTTTTACAAATGAGGCTCTTCTTTATATAGAGAAGAGAGGCATATGTGAATAAAAACATGTGGTCAAAAGACCACATGTGCTAAATAAAAAAGAGAATCTTTATGTGATATAGGATTAACCACCTAGAGAGAGAGAGAGCACGTGAGGTTTCCTACGTGGGGATTTTGGTACTTGTGCAAAAAGGAGTTTTCAAAAAAGGCTTCAATACCATAGACTAGAGGAAATATCAAAAAGGGGTTTTAGGAGAGTGTTCACATGGACATCTCCTAATTTACAAAAAGAAGGTATTTTCATGAGGGCTAAAGGCTGCCATAGCATGAGAAAAATTATGGGCAACCCTTAGAGCAACACTCCTCCCCCTCCTAGACTTTGTCGTCCTCGAGAAAGCTAAGAGAAGAGCATACATAGTTGAACCGACCCAAGGTAGAGTCTTTCAAGTCTGAAAATCTTCAATCTTTACTTCAAGCTGCAAATCTTCAATCTTTAGAGCTGAGTGACACAATCCCCTTGGGGGGCAGTCAGCCCAGCATGCATCCCCCTGTGCAGTCCTTTGTAAGGCTGGACATTCCTTCTCCAGCAGCTCCCAAACCTGAAATAACATGCAAAAAGCAAGTAGGCTGCATCTAATAATGAATAAACATTCACTTCAAATTTAGTTTCCACTTCAAGAGAGCATCGAATCATTCATGATAATATTCTCATGAAGGGCTGGCCTTCTCCTACAATTTCACAAAATAAAGCTCAAAGGGTTAAGAGTCCATGAGCAACAGGAGCTTGTAGATTTTTATGTTTTATATGCTTGCCATGCCACAATCCTAAATGTTTTATCACACAAGTGCATGTGTGACACGAAACATTGGAACAATGCTCTGTTAATACCTCTTATGAGTGTGTATAGGAGTTCAAGAAGTGAAATGAACAATCCAGAAATTTGATGCAAAGGACAGTTGAAATCGTCAACTAGTGGACTCCAGTGTTGTGTCCTCTTAACAAGTGAGTAGGCAAAATGTCATGTAAGCATAACAAATGTAAATGAACTAGCATTCTTATCATTCTTCAAGCATTTATGAAAGGCAAACAGTATTATCAAAGCTATTCCTGCAAATTATTTTATAGGGACCATGAAAGAATCAATGCCGGAATTCCGTGTAAGTCTGTGATGCATTATGAGACCATTGTAAAACCAGAGAATTTCTTCCCTGGCAAAAAACAAGTGCTCATTCCTTGTCCTCCAAACATTCTTGTGATTCTTTACCATGCTAACCATCCTACTGTGTTAGCTCAGAAATAACAAAAAACATGAGATAAGCATTGTTCTTGTAATGCATCCGATGATTGACATGCATGTGTTCATGTGATCATGAAAATACAAGAGTATCCAAACCGAGGAGCATCAGCATAAAGAAACTATGCCTATCCTCCCTAGAGCCTGCAATAGATATTTTGAAACATAGCAATCAGCAGAAAAAAAATTTTCACCTCTTTCCGTGAAGGCAGCTATGGCTTAATATGAACATGAGAGGGTGTAGAGGCTAGTTCATTCTTCTTTCATAAAAAGATGACAAGAGGGCTCAACTCTTGCAGCAAATCTTGAAGCATGGTCAGGACAAACTTAAAGTTACATAATCTGAAAGTGAGCATTCATCACCTATTAACCCTACATTCCCATGTAAATGGGCAGTCACTATAAGATAACCTGCCACGAGCCATAGTCAAAACCTGTTAAACTTCAAGTAGACCATAAACCAACAAACTTCTTTAGATTCATCAGTCCCAATGATCATGCAGAGTTTGCAATATCTGAGAACAAATTTAACACCGTGTGCATGTTGACAAGTAGAATAAAGGATGAGTGTGTAATATGGTTGTTCAGTTCTAATGCCCAAGGAAAAAGTGATTATACAAGACTTTTGTTCAAACCCCTCGGAATCGGTCCAATTGGATTACCTGGAGCCCATAATTATCCCTCGAGGAATTCTTCCTTTGTATATGTACTAGTTCATATGCTTCCCGGCAGACGCACCAAAATGTTGATTTCGTAATCCAAGGGAAACTGCCTTACACACACCTATGTTTTGTTAAATTAGCTTGTGCTATGCCACTTTCTTTTACTCTGAGTCCATAATTGCTCTCGAATATCACATATGTATATATCCGCTTTCACTCGCTTTTCCTTTGGTTCTTTTCTTTTCCTTTTTGCACATATGCACGCACACCCGCAATTCCCTCCCTTTCTTCATTCAACCCACCTCCCTTCACGTCAGCTTCACGAAGTATATCGCGGGGTTTCATGACAAGGAAGGAGAAAGGAAGTTCTAATCAAGTCAAAGGCCTGACTTAGATTGTTGACTTGCGCTCGATACTTTTCTTTAGCTTTATGTACTTTGTCAAGAATAGCAACTTAAGGATGGCACACTTGTTTTTCAGTTCTACGACAACTAGAAGTGCACACAAGAAACCATGGTGAAATGGCATACATAAGTTCAATTGGCACAAACTAACTTGCCTGCACAAGCTAGAAATGTTGGATATTCTAACTCTCTATGAAATACTGAATTCAAGATAGTTCACTCTTCGAAATAACACATTTATATATGGCTCTCAATATCGAGTGTTCAATACTTCATGTAATTTATTCGTAGTGTTGAGGCGGTAAAAACATTACCATCAACATACAAGTTCACATATAATCAAGATCTTACCATTGTCTCATGTGACCCTCTCCGCGTGTAAAGGATTTGTATTCATGTACGCCTTAAAGTATTGCTCGTTCACGATTACAACCCTCAAGCTTATGATAAGAAAGAAATTTAACATAGAGCATCATTCACGGTCAGACTAATTTGTTTGGAAAAAGAAACACTTATTCAACCTCTGGAGTTTCATGCTAATGCTCCCTATTTCAAAGACGAACCCTTTTTCGTTTGAATAATGAAAAAAATAGAGAATTTTATTTCTTAGCGCTCTTGGTCACTTACATTATGATTCCCATGGTCACTTCATTCTGTTAGAGATTTGTCGAAAACAGAACGATGCAAATGATGAAACTCGCTGTCAATCCTTTTCTTTCCAATAGCTCTTATCTCCCTCTTAACTTGTTCCAAAAAAAAATTGACGCATGGACTCTATTTCTACCAGAAGTCAAGCGAGAATGAAATTCCACTTCAGATAGTCATCCTTCTCCTGTAACACAAGATGATTTCTGTTTCTGAATAACGGCTCATCTCCCCAGATGAAAATCCATGTCGAAGGCCTCTCCTTTTGTTTTCTGCCCATCCTCTATTCTCCTCTTTTTCATGCCAAAGTCTACAACATCATATGCAA
This sequence comes from Ceratopteris richardii, assembly GCA_020310875.1. Lineage (NCBI taxonomy): Eukaryota > Viridiplantae > Streptophyta > Polypodiopsida > Polypodiales > Pteridaceae > Ceratopteris > Ceratopteris richardii. The sequence goes on along the minus strand of CM035427.1, from coordinate 132,352,199 downwards.
ACGACTGAGTAGGAACGCCTTTTCTTCTCCGTTGCTGGATCCCTTCTGATGGCCCTCCTCCCCACGAACTGCAAGATGCCTCCCCTTCAGAACTTTCCCCTTCTCTTCTACCGCAAGGCCAAGAACACTATTCTTTCTGTACAGAAAACGAAGCAGGAACTCCAGCCGATGTCTCTACCAAAATCGAAGAAGGAGAGAGAGAGAAAACCCTCTGAACCCTCCTCCTTATTCAGAAAAAAAAATCCCCCTCCCGTAGTTTTTTCCTTTTTTTTTTTTTTTCTTCTTCCAATCCCGATTGAAAAAGCGGGGCTTATCCAGAGCGTCCCCATCCAAAACTTGTGCTGCCCAGCACCACATCCTAGGTGGTGGTCCCCTAGTCCATCCATCCCCACAATCAGTTGATTAGGTTCATTTTCCCTCCTCCAATAGAGGTGACACATCATGGCACAACAAGCTTTGAGACACCTCTACATTTGATTGGGTTTCCTCACTACCAACCATCAATTCTCCTTGCAAAACACCTACATTCAAATGAAAAATATCTGAAATAGAACATGTTAGTGCATAATCATTAACAATTTTCCAGCTAACATACTCCCCTCTTCTTATTTGCGAAGTCGTCCTCGACGAGCCACTCTCGCTGCAATCTAATCAAAACAGCCATGAAAATATCAGTGTATAACAAGCTTGCATACCTTTCCATCGAGCCATTATTCCAAGTGGACCTGCACTCATTGAAGCTATTAGTGCTAAAAAAATCACTCATGAATACATACAAATCAGTCACTTCCAAATGATCCAAGAACATGCACATATATGCAACTCCACATCCACATACATCAATTTGCTCATGCATTCCATTATGAACATAATCTCAACCAAAATAACACATGCATACCTTTCCATGTTTTACACATTCAACTGTCATTGCAAAAAAACAGAAATGGAAATACCGAAATGAACAACAACAACTAAAATGAATCCAACAAGAGATGCAACATACCCAAAATGCATACCCCATTATTGCACCTACCATTCGCTATCTTAAGAACTTACATTATGATTCCCATGGTCACTTCATTCTGTTAGAGATTTGTCGAAAACAGAACGATGCAAATGATGAAACTCGCTCTCAATCCTTTTCTTTCCAATAGCTCTTATCTCCCTCTTAACTTGTTCCAAAAAAAAATTGACGCATGGACTCTATTTCTACCAGAAGTCAAGCGAGAATGAAATTCCACTTCAGATAGTCATCCTTCTCCTGTAACATGAGATGATTCCTGTTTCTAAATAACGGCTCATCTCCCCAGATGAAAATCCATGTTGAAGGCCTCTCCTTTTGTTTTCCGCCCATCCTCTATTCTCCTCTTTTTCATGCCGAAGTGTACAACATCATATGCAAACGACTGAGTAGGAACGCCTTTTCTTCTCCGTTGCTGGATCCCTTCTGATGGCCCTCCTCCCCACGAACTGCAAGATGCCTCCCCTTCAGAACTTTCCCCTTCTCTTCTACCGCAAGGCCAAGAACACTATTCTTTCTGTACAAAAAACGAAGCAGGAACTCCAGCCGATGTCTCTACCAAAATCGAAGAAGGAGAGAGAGAGAAAACCCTCCGAACCCTCCTCCTTATTCAGAAAAAAAAATCCCCCTCCCGTAGTTTTTTCCTTTTTTTTTTTTTCTTCTTCCAATCTCGATTGAAAAAGCGGGGCTTATCCAGAGCGTCCCCATCCAAAACTTGTGCCGCCCAGCACCACATCCTAGGTGGTGGTCCCCTAGTCCATCCATCCGCACAATCAGTTGATTAGGTTCATTTTCCCTCCTCCAATAGAGGTGACACATCATGGCACAACAAGCTTTGAGACACCTCTACATTTGATTGGGTTTCCTCACTACCAACCATCAATTCTCCTTGCAAAACACCTACATTCAAATGAAAAATCTCTGAAATAGAACATGTTAGTGCATAATCATTAACAATTTTCCAGCTAACATACTCCCCTCTTCTTATTTGCGAAGTCGTGCTCGACGAGCCACTCTCGCTGCAATCTAATCAAAACAGCCATGAAAATATCAGTGTATAACAAGCTTGCATACCTTTCCATCGAGCCATTATTCCAAGTGGACCTACACTCATTGAAGCTATTAGTGCTAAAAAAATCACTCATGAATACATACAAATCAGTCACTTCCAAATGATCCAAGAACATGCACATATATGCAACTCCAATTCCACATACATCAATTTGCTCATGCATTCCATTATGAACATAATCTCAACCAAAATAACACATGCATACCTTTCCATGTTTTACACATTCAACTGTCATTGCGAAAAAACAGAAATGGAAATACCGAAATGAACAACAACAACTAAAATGAATCCAACAAGAGATGCAACATACCCAAATGCATACCCCATTATTGCACCTACCATTCGCTATGTACAATTATTCCATGACTAGACGTTCCCGAAGAATCTCCATCGTCGTCCCACAAAAGCCATCGAGACCTGAGTATAAGTCAAGAGCTACATAAAAGCCCTGGAGTGTCCGACACACTGGAAAACCCTCGGATAGAGCACACAAGTTATAAAGCAATCCCGTTGCATTACCTCCCTAAAGCCTCATCCAAAAGTACATATACAGTCTCCGTGCCTTCAAGAATGTTGATTCAGAGGGAGCTGATCTGTCGCAAGCCACCATATACCAATCACACAAGCAATTAACGTTCCCTTCCAGGCGATCGTCGCCCTCTCCTTTTTCTCTCTCCCCCTCAGGAGTGGGGAATAATTTCATAGGTAAACTTTATTTTAATCACACATTGGCCTACGTTGACATTGGATGCGATTCCTGGACCTGACCACCCGATCAGGTTGATTCCACCCATCTACCAATGCAATGCAGCGCACAACACACAAACACACAATGATAACACATAACATATATCAGCTATCCCATAACAAAGCTGGATACGGCTCGTGGTCGTGACTACCCAGCCACGATGGCTCCACCCACCTACCAACCCGTTATGGCGCATAGCTAAGACATAAACATATACATCCCAAGCCTATGGCGAAACTAGCTGCGGCTCGTGGTCCTAACCACCCGGCGAGGATAAATCCACCCACCTACTAGCCCACCATAGCGCATTGGTATGATCACAACAACACAAATTTTTTCTTTTCTTTTCTTTTTCTTTTTTTTTTTCTCTTTTTTTTTCATAGTTAATTAATTTACCCAAGTCCTGAGAATTAGGGAGAGGAAGAAAGGGATTTTTCCCACTTTTCCCACACATGCATGCAAACATATACACTCCAGCCTTTGACAGATCAACCACCTCTTCTCTCCATTCTCTCAATTACAGACACTACATATGTATTCATCGATTTGACTTTTCACTAGGTAACTACAACCAGCTATGCCTTAGTCCCTCCTGTACCTATCCTTAGACGATCTAGAATGTGGGTCTCTGGGATGTCTCATGTAGCCTCACATCGTACTCGCATCCCAACGATTTCCCTAAGGCGAGTCCGGCTCAACTTCAGGAGCTCCGTCATCACTTCCTATTCTCAACACATCTGCCCAAGCCCAAGTGATATCGTTTTCTTCGTTAGGCATTTCCCTCGAAGGATCGAAATAGTAATATCGATCCCCCACCCATCCTACATGTCGGGTCAAGTATTCCTCAAAACACTCAATATAAAACATAACATCCAAACCCTGGTTTATGAAGCATACCAGCCAATGCGCTTCCTCCACATCATATTCCGTCTCAAATTCGTCGACATCTATGTCCATGCGGGCGAATGTTTGGTCCGAGAAATATATCCTTAGCTCGTACAAATAGAGTTGAGTTATTTGATCTGCCATTTCGTTACTTAGCTCCTAACAGTCTCTGCGCAACACAAGAAAAATAATTAGAAGTCCAAAATTCTTGAGCTAGCACAGGATAATATTTATGACAACAAAAATCATAACTAACATATGCGCATATAATATATATATAACTATACATGTATGTACAAGGAGTCTACTACGTCCTTCTGCATGGATCTCGTCTGGCTTCTCCCATCCTAATGTCACTTGAAATATGGTTTAACTCAAAGCACGTTAACCTTCACGGGAGCACATTCTTCTCCTAAATCTTGAATTTGCATGGAACCATTGGAGTTGAGTTCCACCACCTTAAACGGTCCTGCCCATCTTGTCTGTAACTTCCCCGGGAATTTATAATATTTACTATCATAGACTAGTACCAAATCCCCTTCTTGAATCGCATAGGTCTTGAGATTCTTATCATGCCTCTCTTTACGTCTCTTCTGAATAGCTTCCAAACTTTGTTGTGCAATGAGTCTCTTTTCTTCTAGCTTGACCAGTTGTATGTACCTTTCCTTCAATGAATCTTCCTCTCCCATCCTGGCCTCGATGGCCACTCTTAATGTCGGAACTTCTTTTTCGATGGGAAAGATGGCTTCCTCGCCATATACTAGGGAGAACGGAGTGCTCTTAGTCGTCACTCGGTAGGATGTTCGATACGCCCACAAAGCTTCCAAAAGTCTCTCATCCCAGTCTCGCCTATGCACAGCTACTGTCTTTGTCAGAATCTATTCAAGAACCTTGTTGGTGACCTCCACTTGTCCATTTGCCCTCGGGTAATATGGAGTGCTTTTTCTATGTTTGATCTTATATAATTCCATTAACTCCTCGATGAGTTCGTTGACAAAGTGCGTTCCTCTATCACTTACTATTTCCATCGGGCATCCAAATCGAGTGATAATTTGTTCATACAAAAATTTAGCTACATCAACAGCTCGGTCAGTCTTCAGAGCTTTGGCTTCTACCCACTTGGTAACATAGTCTGTGCAGGCCAAAATATACCTATTAGACCGACGTCTTGAGGGAGGATCAATAGGCCCCACGAAATCAATTCCCCACTTCTCAAATGGCTTAAGAGCTAGCACCGGCGTAAGAGGAGCTGCATGTACTAATGTTGGTTTGCCCATTCTTTGGCATTTGTCGCATTTCTTGCAGTATGTGTGAGAGTCTTTAAACAACGTTGGCCACCAATACCCAGCCAATAAAATCTTTCTTGCCGTCAGCTCACCAGCAAAATGTCCACCGCAGGGTTCATCATGTAATGCTCTCAACACTAGGGTTGCTTCTTCTTCCTCGAGACACCTCCGATAAATGCTTTCATATACAAAATATCGATAGAGCTGCCCCCCAATGATGCTATGGTGCTTCGCCAATGCTAACAGTTTTTGCTTCTCTCTCTTGCTTGCTCCTGGCGGATATTTAGTGGTGCATAAGAAGCTCACCAAGTCGGCATACCAAGGTACTTTAGCATCAACCTGGAATAGATGCCCATCAGGAGCATCATCGGGTACACCAGAGATTGGCTCCTCATTAACAATTCGAGATAAATGGTCAGCCAATATATGCGCTTTGCCTGGTTTGGTTACCACTGTGAACTGAAATTCTTGGAGGAGTAGCATCCACCTCATCAATCGCCCTGATAGCTTGGGTTTATTGATGATGTACTTTAGGGCTTCATGATCCACATAAAACGTGAAATGCTTTCCCATTAGGTAATGTCGATACGTGTTGAGTTGCCGCAAGTTTTGAGGTGGAAGTTGTCCGATTTTTTCTACTTTATCCTCGTCAACAGCGATCCCTTTTTCGGAAATAACATGTCCCAAAAGCAATCCTCTTCGTACTCCAAATGTACACTTTTCAGGATTTAATGCGATGCCTTTCTCAATGCTTCTTTTTAAAATAGCTTCAATCCTCTCCATCATGTTTTCATCGTTGCCTCTGATCGCAAAGTCATCGAGGAATATCTCCATCCAATCCTGCAAATAGTCTTGATATGCAGCTATCATTGCCCTCTGGAATGTGGCTGGTGCATTGCATAATCCAAATGGCATCACACGATATGTGTATGTGCCCCATTCCGTGGTGAAAGTAGTTTTTGATTGATCCTCTTCATGGATTTGGATCTGGTTGTACCCACTGAAACCATCCAAAAATGAGTACAATTTATGGCCAGCCACTCTGTCCAAGATTTGATCAGTGAATGGCAAAGGGAAGTGATCCTTCTTTGTGCGCTCGTTCAACTTACGATAATCTATGCAAATACGGATTTTCTTATTTTTCTTCGGAACCACTACAATTGGTGATACCCACTCGCTGGATGCGATGGGATATATAAATCCTGCCTCCAATAACTTAGTCAATTCCAGTTTGATCAATTCCAAATAGACTGGATTTGTCCGCCTAAGTCGTTGACATATTGGTCGGGTACCTTCTTCCAAGTCTATATAATGTTGGGAGATTCGGGGATCAATTCCTCTCAGATCACTGTATGACCATGCAAAGGCCTTGCTGAAATTTTTGAGTGCCAATTTAATGCAATCTCGTACTCCATCTAGTAGCTCTGACCCCACGCTCAAGAACTTTTCTGGAAAAACTTCCCATTTTTCCACTTGAGTTTCTCGTGAATATTCCTTATTCCTTGATGACGTTGTGATTGGAAAGTGTTCCCCGATCACGCGTGCATGGTTTGCCAGTAAATCATTGTTTTGTTCTTTTTCAATCGCACCCAATTTCTTTAGTTCAGCTTTTGCAATGGCTTCCCGCACTTTAGTTTTACTTTCCGCTTCTCTGTCTGATTGTCGACTTCTCCTTAGAAGCTCTTCTTCTAGCATTCTAACCCTTTCTCTCAACTGTTGCACTTCCATTGTCGGAGCTAACTCCAGTTTCAACTCTTCTTTTGAAGTTCCCTTCTCCAAGGATTGAGTAGCTTTATTTTCCTTTGCGTCTATACTCATCATGTAGCACTCAAATTTACTTGTATGTGTCAACCATCCCAGCAACTCTTGGTCTGAATCATCCTTGTAACATAGAGGATCTATGTACTCGCCCACTTTCGCATGTTGGAGGTTGGCCAATTGCAGATTAAATCCATCCTGTGAAAGGTCCTTGGAAGTCTCCGTGCGCAGGGCAAATCTTATGCGCGTCATTTCTTGTCTAACCTTTTCCTTTGCTTTTTGCTCCCTTTCTTCAGCTGTTGTCGATCTCTTGCCGGTCAAGTTTGGAGATACTTGAAGTTGTATTCGATCAACCTTTGGTCCAATTGTGATAAATCCTCTGCGCCAATCGTGCACACATTCAGCTTGCACCAGCCATGGCCGTCCAAGTAAGATCGAGAAGGTATCCTCTGAGGTCCTTGGTCTTACTATCAGATAATCAACTTTAAATTCTAGACCGCCCACAACTGTGCTTACATTCTTTAAAAGACCCGCAGGCTTCACTTGTGTTTGATCTGCCATTCTCAAGGACATCTGCATTTCTTCCATGTGGTTGAGGCCCAAAGCTTTCATCATGAACTCAGTCATTAAGTTGACTGTGGCTCCACTATCTAACTGAGCACCAGGGACTGCATACCCTTTAATCTCGACTGTCACAGCTGGAGCGTTCGAATCAATTTGCGTCATAATGCTTTGAATGATCCCTTGGACATCTTTATCTTGTCTCTTTTTATCTCGAGCTTTCCTTGGCTTCTTAATATATTCGTTGTAAAATTGTTTCCTATAAGCAGGTGAACATTTTAGCAATGTGCCAATATCCAGCGTGACTTCCGTGTCAGCGAGCAACTTTATAATATCCACTTCTTCCAAATTTTGTCTTTCCTTCCTACATTTTGGAGCCCTTAATCTTTGAGGGAATGGTGCTATGCCTGGCACAAACTCCTTGGTCACTGGTGGAAGAATCTCTATCTCTTCCCCATCCTCAAACTCTTGCTGCTCAGCAAATCCTCCAACTTGGTTTTCTACCTCTCCATGTTCAGTTATCTTCTCCTGGCTAGCTTTTTCGCTTTTGCCTTCCAGATGCTTCTTTGAATACTCTTGAGTCCTTGTGACTACTGCCACAGTTGGCTCTTTATGTGATTTCTTGGCCTCGTAAGCATCCACAAAGTGCATTGACGAGCTAGAACCTTCTTGAGGGTTCGGTGTCTTGAACACTACTCCGATTGTAGGAACATGCTCTTGAGCTCTCGTTGTGGAATGCATCTGAGTATCAACATAATTCGAGGACCCTACTGGTCCTTTTTCCTTGCCGGCGGAAGCTCTTCGTTTTGGACAATCTTCATCAAAGTGGCCCTCTCCACTACAGTACCTACATAGTGGAGTATAATCAATTGGTTTCTTTTCGTTTGGACATCTAGATTGAGTATGGCCAAAGCCATGACATCTCCAGCACTGGATTGGACCATCTCTCCTTTGATCACGTGCGACTTCTCTCGGATAATCTCCTCCTTGACCCTAAGCACCATATCCATAAGTCGGTCTGTTTTCCCAACGATATGTAGGTGGGACACTTTGAGCGGGCAATCCCATGTAAGGTCTTTCTCTTGTATCTCCCGATTTCATGGTCCGCTCTTCATAGGCCCTCTTGTTGTAACATCGATCCTCCGTGTGATTTGTCCTTCCACAAAAAGTGCAACGCATTCTAGGTGGTGATCTATCTGTGAATACTCTCGAGATTGTAGGGCATTCTGAAGCCAAATGGCCGTAACCATAGCACTTTCCACACCATGTATTTGATCTAAACACTTGAGTCTGGTTTGTAGTTACCTCGGGTTTTACTGTGTATGTTTCCTGGGTCATTGTGGCAGCTTTTATAGCTTGTGTGACCAACTCCAATATTCGTTCTTCAGTTAGCGCAGGCTTTACCTCGCCTGGCATACTAGTGGCAGCTACAAAAGCTGGGGTTGTCAATGCGGGACTTCCTTGGCCGGGATCTTTTATTGGTATGTTACCTGGGCCTCCCATTGGCTCGTATAAGAGCTCCATCTTCCTCTGTTGACATAAGTGTACTTCCTCCCAAAGCCTCGCTTGTTCCTTAGCATCCATTAAAGTTGTTGGTCTTGTCAGGCTGATATGCTGCTGTGCCGTAGGATCTCTCAATCCCGCAATGAATCTTCTCTTCAATGTCTCATCATTCGGGGCATTCGCGCCCATCTTTCTTACCAACGTTTCCATTCTCTGAATGTAGTTATCGATGCTCTCATTGACTCCTTGTCGCAAGTAATCCATCTGTTGGGCCAATCTATCTTGGAAGCCTTGTCGTCGAAACTTTGCCAAGAAGGCTTCCTTGAGCATCTGATAAGTTCCACACTCTTGAGGTGTCAAATTCCCATACCAGTTGGCTGCCTCATCACGAAGAGTAGCCGGAAAGATCCTCAACCTTTGACCCTGGTCAACTACCTCATTCGCCGCACATGTAACCTCAAACAATTGGATAAAACTATCTGGATCCTCGTCCCAAGCACCTGAGAACTTGGTGAAGTCCCCCAAGTGAACCGAAATCCGCTGAGCCATTTCAAACAGAGGTGTGATGTCAATATCACTTCGATCCCAGAAATTTAGCGCACGTGGCCTCAGGATCCCTCCTTCAAACTTCCGCACTTGATTCGCGACTCTCCTACGAGAGCACGTTTTTTGCAGATTTCTTCGAGCCAATCGAGGTTGACTCAACTTGCGATTCCCACCTCTTCCTTTCTCTTTCAAGGGCTCTTCTCTGAGCGTGTTCCTCTCTTTGAGTCTGTGTTGCTCTTGAGGATGAGCTCCCCTCACTCATGTACTAGATCTGGAGTCCGCAAGCTCGGCCAACATGTGGCACTAGGCGAACCTATGGCACTCTCTTATACAGACGTGCCAAGCTATTCCCGGCAAACGCACCAAAATGTTCAGTTCTAATGCCCAAGGATAAAGTGATTATACAAGACTTTATTTTGTTCAAACCCCTCGGAATCGGTCCAATTGGATTACCTGGGGCCCATAACTATCCCTCGAGGAATTCTTCCTTTGTATATGTACTAGTTCATATGCTTCTCGGCAGACGCACCAAAATGTTGATTTCGTAACCCAAGGGAAACTGCCTTACACACACCTATGTTTTGTTAAATTAGCTTGTGCTATGCCACTTTCTTTTACTCTGAGTCCATAATTGCTCTCGAATATCACATATGTATATACCCGCTTTCACTCGCTTTTCCTTTGGTTCTTTTCTTTTCCTTTTTGCACATATGCACGCACACCCGCAATTCCCTCCCTTTCTTCATTCAACCCCCCTCCCTTCATGTCAGCTTCACGAAGTATATCGCGGGGTTTCATGACAAGGAAGGAGAAAGGAAGTTCTAATCAAGTCAAAGGCCTGACTTAGATTGTTGAATTGCACTCGATACTTTTCTTTAGCTTTATGTACTTTGTCAAGAATAGCAACTTAAGGATGGCACACTTGTTTTTTAGTTCTACGGCAACTAGAAGTGCACACAAGAAACCATGGTGAAATGGCATACATAAGTTCAATTGGCACAAACTAACTTTCCTGCACAAGCTAGAAATGTTGGATATTCTAACTCTCTATGAAATACTGAATTCAAGATAGTTCACTATTCGAAATAACACATTTATATATGGCTCTCAATATCGAGTGTTCAATACTTCATGTAATTTATTCGTAGTCTTGAGGCGGTAAAAACATTACCATCAACATACAAGTTCACATATAATCAAGATCTTACCATTGTCTCATGTGACCCTCTCCGCGTATAAAGAATTTGCATTCACGTACGCCTTAAAGTATTGCTCGTTCACGATTACAACCCTCAAGCTTATGATAAGAAAGAAATTTAACATAGAGCATCATTCGCGGTCAGACTAATTTGTTTGGAAAAAGAAACACTTATTCAACCTCTGGAGTTTCAGGCTAATGCTCCCTATTTCAAAGATGAACCCTTTTTCGTTTGAATAATGAAAAAAATAGAGAATTTTATTTCTTAGCGCTCGTGGGTTGGGATCTCATTGAACTAACAATTCCTTGTTCCTTGCCTTAATAAGGTTTCAGTATGAAAGCATTACCTCTGCAGTGCACAATTTTGTTCACTTTTAATTAGATGCATTCCCTATAGAAACTCTGTGTACGTGCTGAGCTTCACACATACTGAAGTCAACCTATTCTCAGGTTTCCCAACAATGACCACAAAAATTAATGAAACAACTCCACAATGGTAATCGATGACTCAGATTCAATCTGTTCTTATGCACATGATAAGGCGATAGCTCGTGCTTCAAAACGACAGCTGCCTTTTTCTCTATAACAAAGCTTATTCACATCCATATTCTGTCCATTAGCCCGATCATCGTACATGTATAGAAGTGAACGTTGTCCTTGGATATTATTTAAAGAGACAAAAACAACAAACTTCCTCTGAGATAACTCAAACACACAATCCATGACTCTCAGGTAATGAAACCTGTGAACTTTTCATTAAATATCTGCACTCCCATTCAAACAGGTCATTTCTATTCATCCAAGATAACCATTCGAAGTACTCTCTAATCAATAACCAAAAACATTGCACAAAAAGGAAGAATCATTCCGATTGTTGTTTTTAAATTCCCATACAACAGATTCTTTGTCGTACCCAAAGATTCAAAACAAATGAAGGTGCTCACATAGTGGGATCGTTGGCGCATTATGACAATGAAGACAAGTATTAAACTTTAAATTTGAGTCAGGCATGGAAAAAAACATGATAACAAGCATTATCTCAATTTCCATAGAGAACAAAGGTTTGAGAAACTTTGTAAAGTCACGAATCGAAGTGTAAAATGCATAGATTATCTGTAAAACAGCACACAAAATGCACGTTTACTTACAAGTATATATATATGCATCTAAAATAGCCTCGAGGTTAGTGCATGACAGTGTGAACTTATTATAGTACGAGGATAATGTATGAAAGATTAAGAACTTACATTATGATTCCCATGGTCACTTCATTCTGTTAGAGATTTGTCAAAAACAGAACGATGCAAATGATGAAACTCGCTGTCAATCCTTTTCTTTCCAATCGCTCTTATCTCCCTCTTAACTTGTTCCAAAAAAAAATTGACGCATGGACTCTATTTCTGACAGAAGTCAAGCGAGAATGAAATTCCACTTCAGATAGTCATCCTTCTCCTGTAACACGAGATGATTCCTGTTTTTGAATAACGGCTCATCTCCCCAGATGAAAATCCATGTCGAAGGCCTCTCCTTTTGTTTTCCGCCCATCCTTTATTCTCCTCTTTTTCATGCCGAAGTGTACAACATCATATGCAAACGACTGAGTAGGAATGCCTTTTCTTCTCCGTTGTTGGATCCCTTCTGATGGCCCTCCTCCCCACGAACTGCAAGATGCCTCCCCTTCAGAACTTTCCCCTTCTCTTCTACCGCAAGGCCAAGAACACTATTCTTTCTGTACAGAAAACAAAGCAGGAACTCCAGCCGATGTCTCTACCAAAAACGAAGAAGGAGAGAGAGAGAAAACCCTCCGAACCCTCCTCCTTATTCAGAAAAAAAATCCCCCTCCCGTAGTTTTTTCCTTTTTTTTTTTCTTCTTCCAATCCCGATTGAAAAATCGGGGCTTATCCAGAGCGTCCCCATCCAAAACTTGTGCCGCCCAGCACCACATCCTAGGTGGTGGTCCCCTAGTCCATCCATCCCCACAATCAGTTGATTAGGTTCATTTTCCCTCCTCCAATAGAGGTGACACATCATGGCACAACAAGCTTTGAGACACCTCTACATTTGATTGGGTTTCCTCACTACCAACCATCAATTCTCCTTGCAAAACACCTACATTCAAATGAAAAATCTCCGAAATAGAACATGTTAGTGCATAATCATTAACAATTTTCCAGCTAACAATGGTTCCTTAGGCCTCATGCAAGTTTTACAAACCATTTTTCCTTTATTCCCTAATGTTGCGTTATGTGGTCCCATATGCATAAGCGTGACTTGAACAAACACCAGAACTGGTATAATGTTAGTGAAGCAAATGTGACCCTGCAGAACTCAAGGTGCAGAGATGTCAGGTCCTAACGCATACAAGAAATCACCACCGATGGTACACGTGTTCTCTAAAGATCAAATGTTTATTCTTGATAGACCTATAATGGTTTTATAAATGGATGTGTCAATCATGGATCATAATCATAGTCAGACACTATAGACCTTGCTTGTACAACCCTAAATAAAACGTAGGCAACGCATCAAAGATTGTTCCATGCACATATGAAATATGCTTAGCTTTTAAAACCGTATTGCCCCATTGTGAGCGCCTTCACTTATGCAAGACATGAACAGAAATCGAGAACATATTGGATGTAGTTGGACATAAAATTTATAGCCCGAAACACCCCATGATACCTAGGGTATTTATTTCAGGACCCCAGCCATGCACAATCCATCCAAATGTGGGACCTAAAACCTAAACCCAAAAAGTCATGCATTAGTGGCGATCAAACCGCATCGATTATTTCCCACAGGTCCATAGGGCCCGCATTCAAGCTTCAAACGGAGATATCACAGAAGGGACACATGGTTTGAAAGCTACACGTTTTAGAACAGGTACAAATGGCATCACGAAAATTCCAACAATCATATTTCTAAAAGGGAAGTGTCAGTAGAAATATTATTCATAGCGTATAGTGACATAATGCAGAGGAGGGAAAGAATGAACAACCTTCATACTCAATCGCAAACCTGTAAACTTTCGATGCAGCCTCATAATAATGATGAAAGCAACAACCTTTTATATATCTCCTGATCAGTCACTTCTTAAAGTTCCCATTGGAACAACATCTACCACTATCGGTTAAGGCCAACAAAAATGCAAGAGAGTGTTGGTGACCAATCGCTGCTATTTCTTTAGGAAAGATAATATTGTGGCCGCATGACTCAGATAAAAACCTGACCATATCAGGTTCGATATTACAATGCGCATGTCAAGTAGGACAAAACACAAAGAAACAGAGACCAACAATTACAAAAGCCAACACTTAAAGGGATCAATGTCCTACCCTGCATTCCATAGCTAAAAGCATATTATCCCATTTTTTATCATGGTTCGCTTAAACATACATGTGATAGCATGCAGTAAGGATAACTGAAGCCTTGCAGGCTTTTCCCCTTAAGCCCACGTCAGTACCAGTCAAAGAAAGAGGCCAAAATCAGAGTGGCAATCATGGGACACTCGGCAATCCACCGATGCGTGGCCAATTGTTCTTGTGATTGCAAAGTCGGGTTCTTCGAGTTGTACTTCAGTAATGAAAACACACAAGGAGTAATCTGCAAACAAGAAGATCTAAACGAAGAGTATGTTGTCGGACTTTTGTCATGAGAGAGTTGACCAAGGGAGGAGAGCTCATGAAGAGCTTGATTAACCCACCTAGGGCGGATGGCGAGGGGGGGCATGAGGGTGCTCGACCTCGAAGGTGCCGGAATGATTCCAAGAGGGAGCAAAAAGAAGCTACAACCCTCCCAAGCATGAGGAGATGGCCACGGAGGGTGAGCTCGCATAGATAGCAGACCCCAAAATGTAGCAACCTCTGAGATGGAGGGAAATCCTTGGCAAGTTGAACCCCAACATTGAGCACGAAGATGGCGGAGTGATAGAGGAGCAATAGAACACCCCACCCTTCATAGATCATGGTGATGGGGAAGTACCAGAGGTCCTCGCAGCCATAGAAATGAGGCACGCCAGAGAAGATCACCTCCAAAGTGAAGGCAGCCCAAGACAAATAGGGAGAGAGCCGACCGTAATTGGAGTGGAGAGCTCTGGGGCAAGTTCCATCCGAAAAGTGAAGCAACACGCATATACGAATGGACTCAAGGAGCTTTATCTTGCCAAGGAAACTCCACAACAATGGAGGAGCCTGCAACATCATTGATAGAAGAGGAAGGCGGGCACACCCAAGAATGGAAGCGTCGATAGTAGGGAAGGCCCAGAGTGGTACTATAGAGCTCCCAACTGCCATAGCTAAGGGTCTGGGGTGGGACGAGCTTCACCCCCAGCAGTGGCGAGAGAGCGCAGAGCCGGAGAAGCGTCAGCCCGACAGGCGGAGCCAAGATTGGCCTTCGTAGATTACTTTGAGGAGAACACGCGCAGCAGGGGGGGCACCTAGAACTCGACCCCGATAGAGGAAGGTTGAACAAAGGGGGAGCTGGCCTGGAGCTCAAGCCCTCCATAGCTCCACTCCCGGGCACCAAAGCAGAAATGAAAGCCTGCCAACATGCCCTAGAGAGAGGTTGCGAGGGAAGGAGAAGCCCCTCTCCCCCCGAATGAGTACAGCTCCACAAATGGTGAATTCAATTCATCGGAGCTTGGTGAATTCAATTCCTCAACTACCTAAGGAGAGTGGCGCTATCATGATTCCTTCCAGGAGGTATCCAGGAGCCACAGTATTTTCGCGTGAAGGGGGCCATGCCGACTAATTTAGAGGCTCAACAATCTTTTCTTTTTACTTCTTTTTGTGCTTTTCTATGAAAATGAAGAGAGAGAGGGGAACAGAGAAGGTACTACCCATCCCCCTTTTCAAGGACATTACTGAAAACAAGAAATGGAAGAGGGATGGAGGGTGATGTTTGAGTGAGTGTGTATATGTGTGGAAGTGAGAGAGAGAAGGGGGTTTAGGGGAAGTTTTTGTGCATCAAACAAAAAAAATGAACTAAAACTACTCAAAAAATTAAAAGAAAGAGGTACCCTAGGCCAACCGAAGGCCACACGTATTCATCCTCCTCCAAGTGTCAAGGTGCATCTCACGAAGTATGGACATGCAAACTTGGAAAAACCAACGGCTAAAGGCCGACGTCCCCGGCAACGGCGCCAAATTGTTGAGAAATGGGGAACAACAAACCCTAACCGCCTCACATGGAAGTGAGAGGTTTCTCCAAGTTGGAGCAAAGAATGAGAGGAGAGGTTCACCCACACTCATGGAGCAATGGCAACAATGGCCAACGTCACAAGGAGCAAAGGGGAACATCCTCCCAACCATGCACACACACATGCAAATCCATACACCAAGACCAACGCCATTGCACACAAGGAGGCAAGAGAGTAACAAATGACACCTTCTTCCATTACCAAAATGGAGGCCAAGGCCATGGCCAAGGGACCCCCTTTTTACAAATGAGGCTCTTCTTTATATAGAGAAGAGAGGCATATGTGAATAAAAACATGTGGTCAAAAGACCACATGTGCTAAATCAAAAAGAGAATCTTTATGTGATATGGGACTAACCACCTAGAGAGAGAGAGAGCACGTGAGATTTCCTACGTGGGGATTTTGGTACTTGTGCAAAAAGGAGTTTTCAAAAAAGGCTTCAATACCATAGACTAGAGGAAATATCAAAAAGGGGTTTTAAGAGAGTGTTCACATGGACATCTCCTAATTTACAAAAAGAAGGTATTTTCATGAGGGCTAAAGGCTACCATAGCATGAGAAAAATTATGGGCAACCCTTAGAGCAACAACCTTACAAAGAAATTATGAGGAATTATTGGCCAATCCCCTTGAACCAGATAAACAGGCGCAACAACATCTTGAGGAAATGCTATGCGCACAACATGTAGACAATCACAAGATACACCATAACCTCGCATTATTGAGGAAGCCTATGTCCGCAGCATTAGAAGAGAACAAAAGACTCCAAAAATAGAATGAAGAAAATCTAGAAGCGACAATAGAAGGTTCACCTCAAGAGATTGATCCGAAGTGGTTCAAAGCCCTCCCTTCAACCACCATGCAGACAATATTGGATACACATGCAGACCTCCTAGAGGCATATGATGCATTAGAAAAAGACTGTGATGAACTATGAAGGCAATTGGCTAGTTAAAGAGAGCAACAGAGGTAAGCAGCACCTACAACCGCCAAACTTGAAGAGGTTTTTGAATTGAAAGCACAAGTGGCCCCTTTGCATACTAAACTTCTATAGTATGAATGGAAACCTTCTCCAATGGTGGAGCCAGATCCTGAAGAGCTAGTCCTAATTGAAGTTGAAGAGACATTTGAGGAACGCTACCAAGCCATGCCCAAACCTGGAGTCCGAAAAATAGAAGAGGGGCTCAATACACTTGAGATGGAAGCTCCGGAATGGATGAAGAAGTTAGAAAAAGTCAGCCACATTCATGATGATAGAATGGTAGTTGAGATACAATCAATGTCTCGACTGGAAGAAATCGTAATCAATCCGACTACTTCAAGCACTTATCGCATCATCGATGGATTGGCACTTCTGACAATCAGTATGTACCATTTTGTGTGTTAATGGCAGATTATAACACAGAGATCAAGCATCACACCAAGAAGGAGCCAACCTTTGCAACCCAGTTTGCCCCTGAGGACTGTACCAGATGTAATGGCATAGATGTGCCTCTAAATATTTGAACTCATGCTTGTCATATTCCATAAATTCAAAAATGTTAGAGATCCTCATCTCTCGGCCCTAGGTTTTAACAAAGGCAACCTCAAATGATATGAGCACCACCCCATCCGTAAATGTTGTATATACATGGCACACTCATGTCAAATATCTCCTAGCATGCTTCAAACAGACATTTGAAGAAATGTTTGTCACAAGGTTCTGGGCGTTTCACTAAGAAATCTTCATTCCCAGACCCTCTCATGTGTTACACTTATTTAATGTGGAGCAGGTCCTATACTCAGACAAGCTGCATCTACCACATCCGGAGGTACCTGGACTAGCTGATTGGGACGCTTTACTCACAGATCTAGCTAGAGGACTGAGGCTCAAGGAACATCACTTGGCCACAGATGTGGTCAAATATTACATCAAACACTCGGCTCATCAAGGGTCTGTTAGAGACGACAGACATGAGAGAGGGGGAGTGTTGGCAGTAAGGGCATGATACGACAAGGAAGCACAAGGTAGAGTGAAGGCAACACGGGTCCTAGCAGACAAACAAACCAAAGAAGGACTGAGAAATAGGATCAATAAGGAAGGTAACTCTAAAACAGAGGAGCGTGTAGGAAGCTTCAAGGAAGTGTATGCAAAATTTTGAATCATACCTGACACACACAGTGAATACCATTGTAAGTACCATTTCACCTTTTTGCAACTCCATTTTGTGCAAGCCAAGGAATCCTCAAGCTTGAGGAGTATTAGATCTAGCCTTGTACCAATATTTATAATTCTTAGAGTTCATTTGAGCCCCCAAATAAGCCTTGGAACCTAATTTTTAACTAGGTCGGACACTAGGTCTGGACACCGTCACTAGCTAGTCAAAAACTATAAAAGGAGCTAGGGAGCTCATTTTTCAAGAGAACAAATTGTATTTTGAATTAAGAAGAGCTCTTGTAATTGTCTTTTGATCTTAATCAAAGCTTCCATTGTCACACTCTTTGTTCTTACCTGTGTGCGCATGTGTGTGTATGTGTGTGCATGATTGCGTGCTTCTCCATCACCACTGTGCACATCATTTGCTCGAGGTCTTCATATCATCCTCATGTCTTCCTGGATTGACATTAAAGGAGGTGCTACTCACCACTAAGCGACAACATCTTTCTAAGTATTGTATGAACTGTCTTCCACCAAGTTGCACTATTTCTTGGGGTGTATGCTTGAAGCTGTGGATCAAGGATGATGTAGTATGTCTGATGCCACTCTTGGAGAACTCTACAATGAATTCTTCTAGTAGTCGACCTATGTTTTGGTAATTACAGTTGTTCAAAGGTTGAAACCAAGCTAAGGTTGTACCCGTGAGAGTCAAACCAAATGCTTCAAACTGAGTGAACAAGTCCTCGACTTGTTTAGCTCTTAACACTTGTTAGTGTGAAGGGTTGATCAAGATTTTTGAATTGGACCACTGATCGCCTCATGCCATCCTCATAAATGCAAGCAGCTAGTCGGTTGGCCCTCATATACTCCAAGTGTGTCTTATAGGGACCTTCTGGTGTTTGTAAATAGGCAGGGCCTGAGTTACCTTCAGGTTTCCCCATGCTAAAAGAAATTTCTGAATCACTTGTGTCTGAACTTAGTACGTAAGGATAACCACTTAGTTGTTGTGCCCAAGACTTAGCTGTATGGTTGACACTTGCCTCAGATGATCTAATGCTTTGTCTATCCCTCCCTAAGTGTCTGCCAGATCTTAGGTTCATAAGCTTTGTCTTCTAGTCCCAATTTTCCCTTTGTTTTGCTCCAAATCCTTTGGAGTCCCTTTGATTTCCTAGTCCCACATGAGGGTCAACTTCAAATACTCCAAACGGAGTTCGTATGAGAACCCTATGTCCAATTAGGCTTCTAGGGGTCAAAACAGGCAAACGGGAAGTTATGAGAAAATCAGGATTTGGACTAAAAATTGCGATACTGAGAGAGCTTGGAAATCACAATTTTCATTGAGAATTGCAATCTTGAACAATTCCAAAAAATGCGATCCTGAGAAATCTCAAAAAATGCGATCCTGATAGAGAATCGTGAAAAACACGATTTTGAGTGAGAATCATGAAAAACGTGATTTTGAGTGAGAATCGTGAAAAACGCGATTTTGAGTGAGAATCGTGAAAAATGCGATTTGGAGTGAGAATCATGAAAAATGTGATCCTGACAGAGAATCGTGAAAAATGCGATCCTGACAAAAAATCATGAAAAATGTGATCCTGACAAAAAATCATGTTTTTGTGAAAATCGCGATTTTGAGAATGACTTGAAAATCGCAATTTTGATCGAAATTCGTGTTCTTTACCATAGAAATATGATGCAAAGGAAGCATAACAAGATCTTGAATGGCTATGATATGACGAAGGTGCATCTAATTTTCTATCTCTTCAAGTCATCACTAGCCATTTAGGCATACTTATAGCACCTTCTATGTCCCTCTCATCAATAAGTGCATCTTGTAAATCTACATCATAAATGGACTGATCTACACCATCATGTAGAACTTGTAAAGACCAAGAAATTGTCCCATTTGAACCAACTCTTGATAATGCACTTGTGAAAATAGGCAGCAACGTGTTGTACACATCCGTCCAGCTAACTGATGTTTCCTCGGTACATAAAAGTAATGGTTGAATTACATCTTCCACAAAAACAACATCACAACTAACCAAAATACATTTAGTCTATGGATGATACAAACGATACCCTTTGCTTGGAAAAATATACCTAACAAAATTACATTTCACTACTTTATCATCTGATTTCCTACATTCTTATTCAGGCACTAATGCATATGCCTTACAACCAAAGACACACAAATGAGCAACACATGGCTTGTGACCATGCCAAGCCTCATATGGATTTATTGAATAGAGTGATTTGGTGGGAAACCTATTAAGTACATATGTTTCACACATAATAGCCTCAAACTAGAAGCTATGTGGTAAAGCTTGAATTTTGACCATATGTTAGCAACCAAGGAGGACTTAACAAGCAAGGAATCCTTGACAAGAAGGACAGGAAGAGAGAAAATTCTCAAGCATAGGATTAAGTAGATAGGATAGTCAATGCAAATCAGGAAAGGAATAGGGCCAATTATTCTTTCAAATCAATCATCTTACAAACAGTGATTATCATCACTTCATTCCATTGTAAATACTCATTTTTAATAGTTTTGACTCCATTCTGTAGAAATCAAGGAACCCTCAAGCTTGAGGAGTGTTAGAAAAGCTCATGTATCAATTTTCATAATTTTTAGAGCTCATTTGAGAATTCAAACTAGCTTATGAACCTAATTATTTATTAGGTCGAACACTAGGTATGAACTAGTCAAAAACTATGAAAGGAGCTAGAGAGATCATTTTTGAGGCTAACTTGTTAGAGTTTTGAAATTTCTAAGAACTTGATTGTATCTTAAGATTCCAATGTTCTACTCCTTGTTCTTGCCTTGTGTGCACATGTGTGTGTATGTGTGTGCATGCTAGTGTGCTTCTCTCTCATGCACTTATGCATTTCTCGTACCCACAATCATCATACCAGCCTCACGTCTGCATGGATTGACATCTACAAGGTAGATCTCCTCATGTTGATACTCCCATTGTGTTAGAGTGACACCAAATTCGACATTATTGTCACGGAATGCGATTCAAGGACGAGCTTGTGATGGTGTTGCTCTAGCACAATGGTGAGAACCACATTAAGAAGCTTCACCTCCTTAATGTCAATTCGCGGAAGAGGTAGGAGTGATATGAAGATCGTGAATGTGAGATGAAGTGAGAGTGAAGGTGAGAAGCATAGAAATGCACACACACATACACACACACTACGAAGAGACAAGCAAGACACAATGGAAGGTGGGAAATTAGCTCTATTACTCAAGAACACTATTACAAGCTCAAAATAGCTCTAAGCTCTTCTCTACTCAAACAAGCTAACCTCAAAAATGAGCTCTCTAGCTCTTTTTATAGTTTCTAGACTAGTTTTGACCGGTTTCACATCTAGTGACCGGCATAGTTAAAAAATAGGTCCTAGATGCTATTTGGAAGGGTAAACGGTGTCTAAAAATAACAAAAATTGGTACGCGCATTCTACCTAAGCTCCTCAAGCTTGAGGACTCCTCGGCTTGCACAAAATGGAGCTATGGATTACAAAATGGGGTTTTCTATGTTACATATGTTACAATTAGTGATAAAAATCACTGTTGAATGTTTTGAAAAGTGATAAAAAACATATTTGTTGAAGAAATTGATCCGACTGGCTCCCTGCTCCGTCGTTACATGCTTCCGTGGCGTCTGTGCCTCTGGCTGCTTCCAACACCCCCCTCCCTCTCGCTTCTGTCGTCCCTGACAGAACCTTGCTGTGAGGTCTGCCGGATGTAGTTTTGTAGGAGGTCGTGAGCGAGGGTGTGCTCAGATACACGAATGCCTCGGGCTAGGTCTGCCTCGAGCTTCTCCCAATCGATAGGTTGCGGTTCTTCTGATGGTGGGAGTCTGTAATGCGTGGAATACACCAACTGTTCACAAGCAAATAATTGCAATAAGTGGGTCGGCCTGCTGATGAACACTTCAGAGTGATATTCCCAGAAACCGGTGGTGAACATTTCTTCGAATGTTTGCTTGTAGCACGCCGGTAAGTACTTGACTCTGCAATGCCAGGCATAGCACACCCGTAGCGATGGCGTCGTACTCATGTCATATGCGAGATCCAAGTTGCCATGTTCAAAGCCCGGGGTATTAACATGTGGTGCTTTGACTCTCTGGAAGACTTTAAATATCATTTGCATCATGTCAAATATCTTGACAGTCATATGCGCTGCTATATCATCCATATATCTCAAGCGAGGTAGCCAGTGACGAATCGTTGCCATCATGTAGCCAATTGTCGGTGGTCCTGTAGGTGGCCTGAAATATGGGTAGTTCAACCAGTCCTGGCACTGCTTATTGTTTTGTACTTTGATAGCGAAGGCGGTCCAAGAGCGGCGACGTGGCACGGGTCCCCAACATGGGTTGTATTTTAAATGTAAAGGTGCCTTAACCCATGTGCTCATCATTTCAGGGTACTCCTGTAAAAGACGTGTACGCCAATCTGGTTGATAAATAGTGCCTTGTTGCGCATCCAGTGGCAAGTCTTCAGGCTCGAACTGGGTTGCATGTGATGGCTTCTTGCCAGTTCGCATCTCTATGGCCAGCTGGTATTCGGCCATTAGCATGAAGTAAGGTTTGTATTGAAGCTCATGCCCGGATATGTACCTGCGTGGGGCCAATTGAGCAAAGTAGGGAGATTGCAAAATTCTTTCTTCGATCATGGCCATAGCATGTAGCTGGGCCTCGACTCTAGCTGAGTGCGTTGTTCCAATTTCCTCAATAGTCTTCATCCACGCGGGGGTCGGAAGTTCATACGTCAATTGGCCTTCAGCCGTGACTTGTCCGCCTAGGATGGGCTGTGGCTCGTACGCTTCTTCAAATGTTTCCTCCACCGGGATGGTGACTGTTTCTTCTTCAGCCGGAAGCTCAGGTGGGGAATCTGGCCTTGGTGGCGCTTCATATACTGCAATCCTTGATTCAAGGGTCGATACCTGGGCCCGTAATGAGTTGAGTTCCTCTAGGAGGTCAGGAGAGGGGTCCACAGGTTCTGGTAATTCTGCTGCTACTTGTACTTGTTGTGTTGCTGGTTCTCTGAGATGTAGTAGCTTGTGATCTTCCTTTAACTTCTGATGCTCTTCGTTCATCCGATCATAGTCCTCGAGCAGTCTAACATGGTCTTCTAGCAACGTCTTCATTGCGTCGGATGGGAATGCCTTGAATCTGCTAGGACTTAAGGGTTGTTCTGGATGGTCCAATGCCGCTTCCAAATTCTCTCTATTCTGCTCCTGGAGTCTCTGGTTCTCCTCTTTTGCTGCGGCTAGGTGTCTTGTTAGTAAGCCCATGTTTCGTGTTAGCGTTGCATTGCGGACTGTCTGGGCTCTTAATAAATTATCCAAGTCAGCAGTGGCTTCCTTGGTCTTTTCTTCGCTTTCTAGCTCCAATTTGTGATATGCCTCGCGTAATTCCTGGTAGCGCGTGTTCAGAGAGGCATTCTCAATAGACAATAAATTAAGCTGCAACTGTAGGTCATTGGTTGTCCTCTGCAGCTGCTGATAATTATCACCACGAGATGTGAACTCATCTCTTACTTGCGTCATACACATGAACATTTGTCGGAATGCATTATCTACAATGGGTGATAGTATTAATGGGGTGCTAAATGAAGATGCAGTTGGTGTAGATGCAACGGGAACGGGGAATGGGGATGGGAAGGTGGATGATGTAGTGATTGTTGAGAATTGTGATGTGCCTAAAAATGTTTGTGCCGTGAGTGAAGTGAGTGATGGTGCAGTGGGTGGTGAGATGTCCATGTCAGTGGACGTATCTAGTGCGGTGACCGTGAATATGGGTGTGATCGTGGGTGCTCGTGCTGGTGTAAATACAGGATTTACAAAGGTTGAGGGGTAATTTACAGGGGGGCTGGCTGGAGCGGCTTGGTGGAAAGGGGAAAGAGGGGTTACCATGGGTCGGGGAGGTGAGACGGGGGAGAAGGTTAACGGCGGGGGGAATGGGAAGAGGGGTCTTGGAGTTGTGGGGAAAGATGGAAAAGATTGATGAAGGAATGGGTTGGATAGAAAGGTGGGTGTGGGAAGGGGTAGAGTAGTGCTAATGGGCGCGGGAATTGTGGGGTGAGTGGTCGTAAAGACGGTTTCGGCAACACCACCGGCGAATGGAGATGTTGGTCTGGGGGAAGGAGGGTGAATAGGGGAGGCTGGATGGACTGGCGGTGAGAGAGGAGCGGTTGGGGTGGTCGGTGCTACTGAGGTTTGTACAGTTGTAGCGCGAGGTGGGGAATCTACAAAGATTGTTTCTACGGGTAATGAACTTTCGGGGACGAGGCGTGCCTCCCTGGCTTGTGCTGAAGATTGTGCTCCGGTTGGTACACGAATGTATTCGCCGGGCTTTGAAAGTAATCGTACTCTGCGGGGGTCAAACTGTGGCAGTGGCTTTTGTTGCAAGTACCTGAGTGCCTCGTTGGAGCCTACTGATTGGACTAATTCTTTGAATCCTTTGATATAGGCGTCTTCGAATCCGCCTGTGACAAGTTCTTGTTCTATTATTTTTTGGCTCTCTTCCTCTGTCAGCTGCTTGCGTGCCCAAACTTTTTCCATGGTTCTATACAACTTCTTGATAGCCAGTGTGTAAGCTGCTGCTTCGTAAGTTTCGTCTTCATGGGTGCTAGTATCGCCATGTGTGTCTGTTTGTTGGCCTTGGCCATCTGTCTGTTCATGCTCTTGGGATTCCTGTGTTCCCTGGCTAGCTTCATCGTCTCCTTCGTCGTCGTCGGTTGCTGTTCTTTCGTCATCAGAGCTGGACACGATCTGTCCTTGTGGCTGATCCCTGGGTGTGGTAGGGTAGCTAGGCCTTTCAAATTCTTGAGA
Organism: Ceratopteris richardii; assembly: GCA_020310875.1. Lineage (NCBI taxonomy): Eukaryota > Viridiplantae > Streptophyta > Polypodiopsida > Polypodiales > Pteridaceae > Ceratopteris > Ceratopteris richardii. Next base: position 132,327,444 of record CM035427.1, on the reverse strand, counting down.
AAACAAGTGCCCTTCTGAATACTGGAACTGATTGGAGAATGCATCGGGCATCTCAAAATCAAACGTTTGGTCCAGTGGCTCTGCTTGTCCTGGTTCTAAATGCGGTATTGGAAAAGAGAAAGCTTCCGCACCAATAGTGGTGGGAAGTTCAGCTCCTGTGGTGATAGGTTTTGTGGTTGTGGCTGCTTGGGGTGCGACAGTACTGGCGGTGCCCTCTGTTACCACTGGTCTAGATAACCTTATGCGAATAGGTTGTACTGTGGGAGTGGCTGCTGTTGGTGACTGCTCTGGAGATGGTTGTGGCGAGGGTGATTCTGGGACTTGTAGGCACGGGATAGTACCTCTCATCCGCTTTCCAGCCTCCCTTTGCTAGACTTTCTAGCCTTCCTAGTGGTGCCTTTAAATGCTTTCAGTTCTGCACTGGTCATGGCACGCTCTATGGGTAAATCATATGCCAAGCACATATATATGATCCTGGTGAGGGCGCAGCACCCATTGATTACCTTCTTTCGCTCCCATCTATGCTGTGCCAAATAGAGCTGATCAATTATCCAGCTGGCTAGATCAACTGTCTGCGGTCCAGTACATGCTAAGTATAATCCAAACCAGATTCTCTTGTGGGGCATGGTAAAACGATCCTGAGCTGGGAAAGCCAAGTGTTGCATGCATATCCGTAATGGCTTAGAGAGCTCAGGTGTTATAGCAAAAATATCCTCCCACTTAGTTACGTCACCACGCTTCATCTGCTCTGGGACTAGCCGTTCTTTCTCCGTTGGAGTGTGTGTTCCATGTATTTTGATGGCAGCCCTGATTAAATCCTTCGAAAGATAAAATCTTTTGTAAGGTGGATCATCCACTAAAGAAGGCAAAATAAAGGTTCCTAGGATGTCCTTATTCTCTGAGCCCAGCAAAGTGGTGATTAAATAATAACACCTGTAAAAGTCAGGTTTGGGCAGAGGATCACTGAAATACTCCGTGAAGCCGGCTCTGGCCCAAACATGAGTTAAGTCCTGGGTGTTCTGTAGGCCTTCGAATTCTCTTGAGAAGAATTGATACTTGCCCCAGGTGCGGTCATCAAATGTCATATTTGCTTCAAAAATGAAGTCAGCATCAGCTAATGGTCCAGCTAGGCCTTGAAACCAATGAGAGTTACGGTGTATCTTCTCTGTGTATCCCATAGGTGGGTTATCGATTGGCATGGGTCCCGGAAATCCTTGGAACTCTGGCGGTGGAGCGGTCGGGTGGGATTCTGCTCGTAAAACATTGAGGGGTACCGTAGCCATGCTGGGGCCTGCTCCCGATGGTCCTGCTTCGGTTTGCATGATGACTGATGAGCTAATGGAGAAGATCTGCTACAAAAGATTAACACATTAGTATGGAAATTAATTATGATCCCATTAAGGTGAGACCGCAATCCCTTTCCATAACCGATGTGTAACCCATGTAGCCAAGTGTCGTGAAGTGATTAATGCAATGATTATTTGCAAAACTAATGCAGGTCTCTAGACACCTACATGGTCAGATTATGCATACATTTCTTGATGAGCCGTTATTATGCATGATGTGGGGTTTGGGTGTATGAATTTATACAAGGTTTGGTTGAGGGTGAATTAGTACAAGGGTGGAGTTTAAACGGGGTGGGAGAATTGTTAGATAATGGGGTACAAGAAGACGTCTGGATACGTTTCGGTATCCATTTCCTAAGAGTCTTTGAGTGGGTGGTATGTTTCTGCTGAGGTACAAAAAGTGGTATCTGGTTTGGTGGTCTTGAAGGATGAAAAGATTTCTGAGGGGTACATATTACATGGCTTGAGGGTTGGGATATAATACATTGTTTGGGTACCCAAATCTGCATGGGTGTGGGTCTATGGATAAGATATTTCTTGGCGATCCAAATCTGCCGAGTATTGGTACTTGGGAAAGAAGATCGAGGGGACTTTGGATGTTGACTCTGCTTCTGTTGGAACTTTGTCCTGCTCTTGTCTGCAGTGTTGCCAATAGCCTGTGGTTGCTGTCCTTTTGGCACCCATATTTGTTTCGTGCCACTTGTTCTGTGATGTTGATACTTCTGCTTTCCTTGCCTTGCCTGGTGTTGTCGTCGGTCTGGGTTCCTCTGTTGTGGTTGACTCCTTCGTGGTTGGGTTTGAGAGGTCCATTGGACGCTCTGCTTTGGAAAAGAAGGGAGATCCAACACTTGCGTGACCTGCCCATTAGGAAGTGATTCGTTCTTTATCTTTAATGTAGGCCAGTCCACAGCAAGTTTGGAAGGATGAGCACCGCAGGGTGTCGTGCTCATTTGGCCGCTGATGCAACCCACCTGACCGCTGATTGTGTTCATCTGCCCTAGCGGTTGGGTAGCTGCCCCTTCTAGTTTGCAGGAAGCCCCAGGGAAGATCTCCTGTCGTCCTTCTGACTGGCAATTGTCCCTACCCAAGCCCGAGTGGGTTGGATTAGACGTAACGTGACTGGTCTGACCCAAGATCTTCCGGTCTTCCGTCGCATGCGTTTCATAGGGTCTAGGGTTACAAACCGCAATCGGAATGCAATTAGGGAAGTCAAGCGGTATCACTCGCTTCTGCGCTAAGGTTCCAATCTGTAAGGAGCCTTGTCTAAGATTTAGGTCCACTGAGTGATCGTATAGCCAATCTTGGCCAAGGATTAGGGGTTCTATCAGGTCGTCATCATGGCACACTAGTAGCTTCACTGTCATGGTCATATCCTTAATGAGGATAGGAAGGTCCACCTCACCCATGCAAGGGGTTTCCATGCCTCCTAGGCCTATGAGGTATGCCTCAATTGGCCGCATTTCTATTCCTGAATCCTTATAGTGGGACCATCTAATCGCACTAGTCGCAGCACCTGAGTCAATTAAAGCCCTGAGCTCTTGGCAAGGGTTGCCGTGCTCTAGCCTGACTGTAATGAATGGTCTCCTGTCCACTATACTATGATGAGTGGTTGACTTTACTTGACACATGGCCATGGGGTATCTGGGTGTAGTTTCCAGATGGTTATAGTGTTCTCTCCCTAGTCCTTGTCTTCTTAACTTCATGCGTTTAATGCGTTCTATTGCTTCTGCCTGAGCTTCCGCGCGTATTCTATTTTCTTCCTCCTTACGCTTCTTTGCCAACGTGAGTCGTCTAAGCATATCCTCAGTAAGAGGTTCCTGATATAGCTTGACTCTACAACCACTAATATAATTAGGCATTATATCTCCTTCTAAAGTGGCTAATTGTACTGCTCCACTTGTTGAGAGTCTGTTAATGATCATAGGTCCATAACCTCGCTTTTCTAACTTACGTGCGTGTTGCTTTAGCGTATATACTAGAACTAAATCTCCTTCTTTTAGGCCTTTATCTTTCACATGTGCATCAAAATATGCTTTCTGTCGCTTCTTGGCTGCATATATTCCTGCTGCTGCCTTGAGCCTGGTTTCTCCTAATCGTTCCAAGTTCATTACTCTCGCTGATAATTCATGGCCTGTCCACTGATGTTCTTGTGCAACCTTAAGGGTCGGTATCAAGAAGTCCAAAGGAAGCACAACATTCTGACCAAAAACCATTTGAAAGGGAGTCGCATTGAGTACGGTCTTGTAGGCCACTCGATATGCCCAAACAGCGTGGTGTAACTGTTTGTCCCAATCTGAACGTTTGTTGTTCACAAGTTTCGTCAGTACGTTACAAAGGATCTTATTAGTGCTTTCAGCCTGACCATTGGCCTGAGGATGATATGGTGCGGATTTCTTGTGAATCACCATAAAATCCTGTAACAAATATTCAATGACTTGGTTTAGAAAGTGAGTTCCGCGATTGCTCACTAACTCTATAGGCAGTCCATATCTTGTAAAGACATTTTCAAATAAGAATTTTGCAGTTGTGTGTGCATCATTCTTTTTCGTGGCTTTTGCCTCTACCCATTTCGTAAGATAGTCTGTGGCAACAATAATGTATTCAGCATGTGTACCTTTTGCAGGGGGGTTAATGGGTCCTACAAAGTCTATACCCCACTTAGAAAATGCACGTCCGCCCATCATGGGTTTCAATGGCATTTCATCTCTGCGAGTAGGAAACTGAGTTCTTTGGCACACATCACATCTCTTTACATAGGTATGAGCATCCATGTGAACAGTGGGCCACCATAATCCTGCAAAGAGGATGGCTTTGATTATCCTATCGGGTCCAAAATGACCTCCTGCAACACCTTGGTGTGCAGTCTCTAGTATGCTCAGATAATCGTTCTCATGAACACATTGTCTTAGATATCCATCTCGTCCTCTTTTGTATAGGTTATCGCCAATAAGTGAATAATCTTGAGCTTCCTGCTCTAGACTACGTTGTCGAGCTAAAGTCATTCCTTGGGGAAATGTGTTCGTCCTCAAGTATGTCACTAACTGTTCGCTCCAGTCTGGTGTGAGAGACACATGATATAGTGTAGCATGTTCTACTGGTGGTCTTTCACAACAAACGTTGCATTCCTTACACAACCTGTAGACATCTGCTTCCATCGTAGGCCAATATACTCCCAATCTATGCAGAGTCTGTAATGTTCGATGTTTTGAATGATGTTGCTTGAGTGCACCTACGTGTGCTAATGCAACCAATTCGCATGTTCTGATTCATCTACACAACAAGCAAGAATCTTTTGATTATCCTGTTTATATATGCTTCCTGCCATGATTTGATATCTCTGAGACTTGGTAATCTCTCCTTCTTTGATCTTTATCCTAGGACTTTTGGGTCCGTATGTCAGAATAGGGACTAAAGGCTTAGCCCATTCTGGTGCTATCTCAAGGTTAAACAAATATGCATCTGGTAACTCATCCACTACTCCTTGGGGAGCTTCTCCTGAGGTTAATCTTGAAAGGTGGTCAGCTCTAAGATGTGTCTTTCCTTTCCTGACTACTACTTCAAAATCATACTCCATGAGTAATAGAAACCAACGTATCAGTCGTCCGGTGTTACATGGCTTGTTGACTAAGTATAATAGCGCTTGATGATCTGTAAAGAACTTGAACTTGTTTGCCAACAAATAGTGTCTAAACTTCTTTATTGCGTAGATCATCCCTAATCCTTCTCGTTCCGTCGTGGTGTAATTTCTTTCTGCTGCGTTCAATTGTCTGCTCGCGTAAGCTATGGGGAGATCTATGTTACCTTCATTCGTGGGTTGTGCTAACACACATCCTATGGCGTAATTGGATGCATCCACATGTACATGGAATGGCTTACTCCAATCTGGGGTTGTCAATATAGGTGCTGAGCACAAGCGTCGTTTAAGTTCATTGAATGAATTTTCACATTCATTTGTCCATTCAAAATTGGTTAAAAGAGAGTACAAAGGCTTGGCTATGATTGCATACATGTGTATGAATCTCCTATAATAACCGCAATGGCCCATAAATGCCTGTACCTCTTTCACATTAGTTGGTCTAGGTAAATCTGCAATTACCTTCACCTTTTCTTCATCCGTAGAGATTCCATTTTTTGACACAATGTGTCCTAGAATTTTGCCTTGTCTGACCATGAAAACGCATTTTTCTGGGTTCAAACAAACCTGATATTCTCGACATTTGTCAAATATTTGCCTTAACTCTGGGATATGTGTCTGTCTTACATTTGAATGAGCACATAAGTCATCGACATAAACTTCCAAACTCTTGCGTAAGAATTCCTTAAAAACATGACACATGAGTCGCTGGAAAGTGGCGGGTGCATTCGTTAAGCCAAATGGCATCACACAAAATGCAAATATGCCCCATTCAGTGGCAAATGCCGTCTTGTGTTGGTCCTCTGGAGTAATGGCTACTTGATTATAGCCTGAAAATCCATCAAGAAAGCTGTAAACTTCCTTGCCCGCGACTCTTTCCAATAGATGTTCCGTGATAGGAAGAGGATAACTATCTCTAATCGTTGCGGCATTAACTTTTTTAAGGTTAATACACACACACACAATTTTCCATTCTTCTTGGGCACAACCACAATGGGGGATACCCATTCGGTATGCTCAATTTCGTAAATGAATCCTGCTTCTATCAGGCGATCTATCTCCTCTTTAATCTTCGCAGCGTAGTTATCATTATATGTGTAAGGTTTCTGTTTCGTAGGTTTTGCATCTGGAGTCATAGGGATTCTATGAGAACATATATCTGGGTCTACTCCTTTCAAATCTTTATAACTCCAAGCGAACACATCTCTATATTCGCGCAATAGGGCAACTAATTCTTCTTCTTCTTCAGTTGTCAAATCATGCCCTATGTATGTACATTTTTCTTCTTCTCCTTCGATAGCAACTATTACTTTCTTGGTCTTCTCTCGGTTATCATACACTTGTCCGTCATTCGCCTTCCTATTAGGCATTCGTACCATGATTCTTCTATCTTCGATTTCATATTTCTTGAAGTTCTCGGGTACTTCAAACAAAGACTCTTCTTTTGCTGTCATGGTGTCTTTCTTCTTTCTTTTCTTGCCTTCACTCTTGTTAGTCACTTGAGTGGCTAACCTTACCTCATTCGTAATTTCCTCGTGTCTCTCAGTGTGAGTCTCTACTTCGAAAAAATATTCTTCCTCTGATGCAAAGGGTGGGTCCATGATAATTGATTCTAAATCAAAATCGCTTGCATCCTCAAATGCATCAGTGTTAGGTTCACACTCTTCTAAAATTGCATCGCACATGATTGGCTCTATCGTGAAAACTGAGATATCATAGCCCTCCTTGTCACAGTGGGGTGTCCATTGTTCTTCATTGATGGCTACGTCCATGGTTGCTAGGATTTCTGCCCAACCATGGGGTTCAAACTCTTCGTCAGGGAATACTACAGGTGCGTAGGCTGGATCCTGAAGGGTTCTTGGATGTTGTTCTGCACCTAAGGTCCTGGCTTCTAACCTTTCTTCCTCTTGTTTTGCTACTTTACACATCCATAAGTGAGTATCCTCATGCAACCAAGAAGGATCTGATTCTAATGAGTGCACGGATGCCGTCTCTACTGGTGTCTTATGGATGGTATTCCATTGTATTGGGGGTACATCTCAATGTGAATAGTCTTTAAGATTGACTTTGGTAGTCACTCCTAAATGTTGCAAGTACAAAGAATTAGTTCCCCAATCTTGTACAATTTGCAACTGACGCATGAATGGTCGTCCCAATATCATCTCATAAGCATGGTTTTTTGCGAAGTCACAAATGGCAAAAGTATGCTCAAATTCTACACCACAAGTGGTGAGAGATATGCCTTCTAGTAAGCCTAATGGTTTTTCTATGTGTCCATCAGCCATTTGTAGCTTCATCCTGGTGGGTCTTAATGCTGGCTTACCCCAACGTTTCCATAAAGCGGTGGTAGCAATGGCTACTCCGGCTCCTGAATCTAAGATGGCTTTCGTGGTGTAGCCCTGATGGGTTATCGAAAGATAAGTGTTACCTTCCTCTCCTTCGCTTACATCTCCAATCTTTTCTACGGGTATTTCTGGTACCTTATTTTGTGATCCTATTTGTGAGGGAGTAGTAGCAAGCTCAGGGAATTGATTTGCTACATGTTTCCACAATTCTGGTTTTACCTTCAACAACTCCTCTAGAGTGAGATTACACTGTACTTTAGTATTCTTGATCACTTCCGTGTTTCTAGGGATTACTGATTCTTCATTCCTCACTATTATCGTGGGTGCTCTCATACTAATAGACTTTGCTTCCCAAGGTCCTGTGAACTGAGGTAATTCTTGTAAAGAATTAGATTCAAATCTTGTGTGTTCACTCAGTTGTTCTTCCTCTACATCATCGTATATAGAGGGAATGTCTTGGGGAAATTGTTCCTGCAAGTCGTCTATTTCTTGAATAGGAGGATGGGTTCCTTGTTCCTTTCTCCACTTCTCTTCTTGTATTTCTCTCAAAAATTCATGTGAGTACCTATGTATGGAAGATAGGTTATCTTGACTTTCTGTATTGGGTACTTGAGACAGGGATGGTGCATTCCTTTCCTGTGTCTCTGGGACAATAGGGTTCCTAGGCTGATCCTTTTTCTCTTTGCTCTCTATCAAGTATTCTAGCCTCTCCATTAGTCCTTGAAAATGTAATTCCGGTTTTGCCATGTTATTCCAATTAAGATATCTAGAGGCTTCGAACAAAGCTTGTGCTAGTTCTACCATTTTCATGCAAAGTTTAGTTCTCTCAATTTCTAGATCAGCCCGAGGGTAGTTTTTGCTCATTTCAGCTACCTGAGGTCCCTCTTTTAATCTAGCTTGATATGCACGAAACATCATGTCTAGATTTTCTGGTATGGGTTCCGCTAGAACTGATCCTGATTTCTGAGATGGATTCTCTTGATTCAAGTCCTGTGAAGTCAATTCTTGGATTTTGGCTCTAGATTCCTTCAAACTTCCTTCCAACTCACTTATCTTTTTACTCCATTTTCTCTTAATTCTTTCTCTAGAATCTTTCCAAGATTTCGTCTTTTTACTACTAGATTCTGCAACTTCGCTACTTTCGACTACTTTCTCTTGATTAAGCTGTTGGTTCTGTAAGAGCGCCTGGGCTCTTGTTATAGCTTGGATAGGCACGTATGTAGGGTTGGATCCATCTGCGTTATTTACAATTCCTATCACGTTGATCGGTGTCACATTTGTAGCATTAACAGGGTTCTTAGGACAATCTTTGATTATGTGCTCTTTGCCACAATCGGCGCAAAAGCCTTGGATGTTATAGTACTGTGATTGTCCTGCTATCAGGGGATGTGGACAATCCTTTATGAAATGATCTCCTTGGCACCTAAAGCATGGTCCTCTAGGGCCCTGTGGTCTTTGTTGTCTCAATTGGGGCCGTGGATTTGGGTTTGTGTACATCACATTAGCATAGTCGGGCTCCCAACTAGGTTCCATTGGTGGACTATCGTAATGATATGTCTCCACATGTTCAGGTGACTCTGTGTAATATGCGGGTGGACTATCTACATGAGTGGAGTCAAAACTGTTTGAGTGTGGGTCACTCTCTGTGATCAAAGGTGAAGAAGGCACTAAAGCCCTACTTAGATTCTCTTCTGCAGCAGCGTATTTGACTGAGATGACATTCGCTGGTGGGGGTGGCTGCTGAGCTAAAACAGGTTGAGGTCTCTGTTGAGCCTGGTATGGGTAGTTCTGAGGAGGCCTATAGTAATAAGGCTAATCATTGAATTGGCCTTGATACCTACCTGGCTGCTGGTATGCTTGCGGGTAGTTCTGTCTCACGGTTTGTTTGTTGTATGGGCAGTCCTGAGCCGTATGATTCGTGTATCTTCTCTCAATTGTACAATATTCGCCACTAGGGTTGGCTTGAGGTTGTGGTGCATTGGGACACACATTTGCCATATGGTCATCACCACAGGTGTAACAACGCTTGTTTGTTAGCACCCTAGGTTTACTAGAAACTCCTAGTTTCTGGGCCACTTTTTCTGCTATGTCTTCTATTGAGCTAGACAATTTTGTGGATGCTAGAGATGAACAGTCTGAGTCCTTATAGACCTTTGAGAGTTCCAACTCGTCTCCTAAGTTGTCCTCAATGTCTATACAAATTCTTACACATTGCTCTAGCGTTCTGGGTTCTTTTAGGTACACGTAGGAGCGTAGTTTAGAGCTCAACAAGCCATCTAGAAACAATGACACTTGTTTGGCTTGTGAGGGTAGCTCTTGCATTGGACATCGTTCAACATATTGCCTAAACCTACGTCCTGCCAGTCTTACTGTTTCCTGAGGGGTCTGTTTAAAGCTATGAATCAACGAAGACGTGTCATGTCTAATCCCACTTTTAGAGAATTCGGTGATGAATGACTCTAAAAAGTGATGGATGTCTCTAAATTGCCTTTGTTGCAATGGTTGGAACCAGGTTAAAGCGGTGTTCTTTAACGTTAGTCCAAATGCGTTGTATTGCGTGAACATGTCTTCGACTTGTTCGGCTCTTAACACTTGCTTGAATTCTGCTACGTGGTCATAGGGATCTCCTGTCCCATCAAAGTAATTCTTCATTGATTTTACTAACTGAGTGGGTCTCAATATTCTTGCGTGTTCACGTGGTCTAGGTAGAGGAAAATCATCTCTACCACCTGGTACTCCATGATCTCTTTGTCTATCCGCTCTATTAGTGTCTGTGGTTGTTCTATCTCTCCCTATGGGGTGATTAAAGCTTACTTCCAGTCTCTCTTTATTTCCTTCTCTTTGATTTCCATGGGCTGAGGATGTTCCTACCCCTTGTTGACTTGTATTCATGTTCGTTCTAGATGGAGGGAATACCAATTCACCTCTCCATGTGTATGTGTTTTTAGCACGGTCAGGCACCACAAAGACTCTTTCTGAAGTCCCATCCAGGTATACAACCTTTCCAGGTGTATCCGGGTCCTTGAACTCGTATATAGTGATGATACCTACCTCACTAAGTATTTCTGTCTTGTATCTCCAAAAGGCTTCATCCGTTTCTTTATTTACAAACAACTCTATGCTTCTGTTGTCCTGAGGGATCCATTCTGGGATTAGTACTCGTGTTAGTACGGATTTCCCTCTAGGTGTTCTAGGCTCTTCTAATGGTTCTTTTCCTTGAGGTTTCGCTTCCGTCTCTGGTTGAATCACACCATACTCGTTGGTATTGTTTGGCTGCGTACTTAAGATGTACATCGTTCCTTCCTTGTGTATGTACGCGTCTCTCTCGAATTTCACCACTGGATGTTCCAATCCAATGGGTTGATCGAGGTTGTGCATTTGCACCACTTGCCTTCGCAAACCATCCTCATAGATGCGAGCACCTAATCGGTTGGTTCGGAGAAACTCTAGTTGTGTTCTATAGGGTCCTTCCGGTTTCTCTAAATAAGCTACATTCGACCCTCCTTCTGGTCTGTCTGTGCTAAATGCCATTTCTGATTCGCTAGTATCTGAGCTCTCATAGGGGTAATTACTATTCAATTGCTGAGCCCACGATCGTGCAGTAGTTCTTACACTTGCCTCTGATGATCTAAGGCTTCGTCGGTCTGACTTACCTATATGTTTGCCCGATCTAAGGTTCATTAATTTTCTTCCTTGCACACTCAGTACACGCTCAGATCGTCAATGATTCTTTGTTATTACTGTCTTGATTTTCAGATTTCTTTAGATTCTTGTCTCAATGTATGCGTCAGGAATTCGACTTTCCGTTATAATTTTGAGTTCTTGTTCCGTCAGACTTATGTTCTTTCCTTTAGGTTTTCGTGTCACACACCTTTACTTGTAGTCTTAAACTTGAAAGAATTAAATATCTTGAACTTGAGGCGTTCCTATCGTCTTAATCCACAATGCTAACGTTTATCCTAAGCTAAGAAATGACTGAGGGGGTTGAGTAATCTTCCAACCTCGAGTCAGCTTTTCTAGTTGCTCTGATGCCCAAGAAGCCGCGCTTCCCAAGCTTTATGCCCTTCACTGCCTTGCCTTGGTTGCCTTTGATTGCCCTTGCTAGACCTGGACAAATCCAATATTAGACCAATTCACACTTGGATGATCAAGCAATTGAGTATATACACCTTTTAAGTCCCTTCCCTTTTGCCCAAATTTTTCAATGTTTGCCCCCTGGCTTTCTAGTCCCAAACTAGGTCAACCTCAAAATAGCTTATCTAAAAATAGACGTATCCTTTAAGAAAAAAACAGTTGAGGTCACGTAGTACTCGTCAAGAGCTTTCTAATGAGCTATTACGCTCAAAAAACGGACTTCGGATGACAAAGTTATGACCGTTCAGGCCCTGGGGGGTAAAGACTGACAAACAGGTTTTTCTCCAAATATGAGCTAAGGGGTCTCCTATGAGTTTAATCACCCAAAAATTTCCCAAAAATAGCCCCAAAATTGGCCAAAAAATGAAACCCTAAAATTTGCGATGGGGGTGCACAATCGCGATGGTCAGAGATAATCGCGATGGTCTGGGACCGTCGCGATGGTGTGAGAGTGCACAATCGCGATGGCGTGAACTGGGACCGTCGCGATGGAGTGAGGGTGCACCGTCGCGATGGCGTGAACTGGGACCGTCGCGATGGCGTGAGATTGCACAATCGCGATGGTCTGAAAGTGCACCGTCGCGATGGTCTGAATTTGCACAATCGCAATGGCGTGAAAGTGCACCGTCGCGATGGTCTGGATTTGCACAATCGCGATGGCGTCAGTCAACGGTCAACGTGGACAATCGCGATGGTCCAAAGTGCACTGTCGCGATGGTCTGAACGCGATGGTCTAGGCGCGATGGTCTAGGCGCGATGGTCTGGGCGCGATGGCGTGAGCCAACCGCGATGGTCTGGGCGTGATGGCGTGAGCCAATCGCGATGGTCTGAATTTTTGAAGTGTCGCGATGGTGTGAGGGTGTCGTCGCGATGGTCTGGAGTGCACCGTCGCGATGGTCTGAATTGCCACGTGGCACCGTCGGCGCGATGGCGTGACACAATCGCGATGGTCAGAGACCGTCGCGATGGTCCGGCCAAGCCGTCGCGATGGCGTGAGCCAATCGCGATGGCGTGACACAATCGCGATGGTCAGAGACCGTCGCGATGGTCCACCAAACAGTGATTTTTTGCAATGCAGCTATGGATTCCTGTAGGCGCAGGTGTGCTCTTCACGCTGGTGTGGTCGCCTTCTCCAAATTCCGAACTTTGCAGACCATCGCGATGGTCTGACACAGTCGGAAATTTCTGACAGAAACTGAAAATTTTACCTTTTCCAAGCTTTCCTGATGCTCTGGAGCTCTGTACCTGCAAGAAAACTCAAGAAAACAAAAGCACATGCAAGCACAAAAGCTCTCTCTCACTCTCTCGCATGCACAAATGAGGGGAAATGAGGAGAATGGGTGGATATGGTGAATTTTCTGATTTTTTGGAGATGAAGATGATGATGCGGTGAAGAAGATGGAGTGTGGGGGAGGTGAAAAACACTAAAAACTAAGTAAAAACAACAACAAAAACTGAAATTTTTACCTTCCAACGCCACTTCTTGCTATACTCTTACCATCACACATTCGTCCTAGACTCGATCCCCGGCAACGGCGCCAAATTTGGTGTTGCTCTAGCACAATGGTGAGAACCACGTTAAGAAGCTTCACCTCCTTAATGTCAATCCGCGGAAGAGGTAGGAGTGATATGAAGATCGTGAATGTGAGATGAAGTGAGAGTGAAGGTGAGAAGCATAGAAATGCACACACACATACACACACACTACGAGGAGACAAGCAAGACACAATGGAAGGTGGGAAATTAGCTCTATTACTCAAGAACACTATTACAAGCTCAAAATAGCTCTAAGCTCTTCTCTACTCAAACAAGCTAACCTCAAAAATGAGCTCTCTAGCTCTTTTTATAGTTTCTAGACTAGTTTTGACCGGTTTCACATCTAGTGACCGGCATAGTTAAAAAATAGGTCCTAGATGCTATTTGGAAGGGTAAACGGTGTCTAAAAATAACGAAAATTAGTACGCGCATTCTACCTAAGCTCCTCAAGCTTGAGGACTCCTCGGCTTGCACAAAATGGAGCTATGGATTACAAAATGGGGTTTTCTATGTTACATATGTTACAATTAGTGATAAAAATCACTGTTGAATGTTTTGAAAAGTGATAAAAAACATATTTGTTGAAGAAATTGATCCGATTGGCTCCCTGCTCCGTCGTTACATGCTTCCGTGGCGTCTGTGCCTCTGGCTGCTTCCAACAGATGGTAATGACTAAGAGTCTTGACATTAGAATCATAGGTAAGTAGGTAAATTTTCTATTTTTCTTACTTGTATCATCTCTATCGCCATCTCTACCATCCCCATTCTCCATCTCCTTTGTCATGGAAATTTCAGCTTTTTGGTCATATCCCCATGTCCACTTCATTTCCATCATTTCACTTGTGAGAGAGGAGGAGGTAGCTTGTTTGATCACTCTTTTTGTGTATTTTTGAGAGTATTCCTCCATCACTAGCTCTAGCAACATTAGCAAGTATGATAGAACTCTACCTGCGGCTTGAGACAATGACCTCTATCTATTTCCATAGATAAAAAAGTTTGGTATTTCACCTTTGCATCATGGATACGATAGAAGAAACCTCATGAGCATCACACAAATCATAGTAAAAAATATTCTTTTTTTTTTTGCGATAGAGACTATTTATCACGATAGACAGAAAGGTATAATAAACCCCCATCTATCTTGACAAACAAGCCCCTACAATAGACCACCTATTGCAATAGATGTGTCGATCATGACAGAACAAATCCACAATAGATGATAGACGATAGACACCATCTATCATGATAGACATGTCTATAGCAACAGATAGGACCCCATGATAGAGGCCATCTATCATGATAGACCCATCTATTGCAATAGATGGAGAGCACGATACATTATAAATGAAGGATAGAATCTATTGCAATAGAATCATTGTCACTCTAGCACAATGGTGAGTACCAACGTGAGGAGATACACCTCATAAATGTCAATCCGTGGAGACGTGAGGACCGGTATGAAGACCGTGAGCAAGTGATGGCACAAGTGCGTGGGTGAAAGCACACAAGCATGCACACACATACACACACACGCGCACAAAGTAAGAGCCAAGAGTGGAACAATGGAAAGCTTCGATTACCAAAGAACTCTCTTACAAAACTGAAATCTACAACAAGCTAGCCTCAAAAATGAGCTCTCCAGCCCTTTTTATAGTTTTTGAGTGGTTTTGGCCCTGTCCAGACCTAGTGTCCGGCCTAGTTAAAAAATAGGTTCCAGGGCTTATTTGGGGGCTCAAACGGAGTCTAAAAATTATGAAAATTGGTAGGATGGTAGTTCTAATACTCCTCAAGCTCGAGGGCTCCTCGGCTTGAACAAAATGGAGTTACAAAAATGGAAAATGGTATTTACAATGGTTTTTAGTGATAATAATCACTATTTTTATAGGGATTTCATCTGAAAATTTGGCAGGTGCTTCTTGGAGCTCCCTACTTGCTCCTTCTTCTTGTGTGTCCACTTCCTTGATGCACTTCCATTCTTTGTCCTTGATCTTGAGCTTCAACACTCCCCCCCCTCTTGAGTCTGTCGTCCCTGACAAACCCTTATTGTAGTGGTCGTTCCATGTAGTACGTTGAGAGGTAGCGTCCTTTACGTCCAACAGGGGCGATCCCTCTTCCCAATGTATGTTGGTCGTTTGTCTGGTTCTTTACTTTGCCACTGTGATCTCTTGCAGTTTGTAGTCCCTTTGTACGTACTTTTGCCTTGTATTCCATCTGGATGGTGCATTTGTGAGTTTTCCAAAACTACTAGTTGCTCAAAGGAGGTGTTCAATGTTGATCATGAGCAACTCTCAGTGGTAGATGGCTCGCTTGTTCTTGTAGTGGTCACCGTGATGTCCGCTGATTCTTCCAAAGATGGTTTTCATAGTTTTCATGCCAAGTACTTGTAACCCATAATGGATGATGGCTAAGTGCTTTAGTGCGTGGGTTGAACAAAATATGTGCCTTGTGCAACGCCTTGTAATGTGGCCCTACGTATGCGTACTTGGAAAATGCATGGCAAGAAGTATGGTGCAAGAGATTGGGTCTTGAGCTAAGTGCTCAAGGGTATGCTGACGAAGAGGTTTCCTAATCGATCATGGTTATAGTGTTGGTGAAGCATACACGTCTTACCATGGTGAAGGGTCCGTTGATCTTCATCTCTTCGTGTTGTAGTTCCATAATGGTGTTTGACCATCAGCTTGTCCTTGCTGAAAGTTCGCTGATGAGCATTTTCAAGCACAATCCTCTTCTTTGCCCTTTTTTTTTTTTCGAGCTCTAGTTTAGCTTTAAGGTAACATTTTTCATGATCCGTTATGTTTGGCCCTTCTTGTATTCTAGCCTAATATGATTTAAGCATTATGTCTATGTCCTCAGGAGTGGGATATGCTAAGACTGATCCTACTCTAGGTGGTGGTGGGATTGTGTGAGGTGGGTTAGAGGGTGGTGGGTTGGAGGGTGATGGGAATGGTGGTAGAGGAGTGGTGTGAGAGTGCATTTTAGATGTGAGTTCAATTATCTTGGCTTTTGTTTCTCTCAAGCTTTCCTCTAGTTTGCTCATCTTCCTTGCCCATTGCCCTTTCATTCTCTCTCTACTATCCTTCCAAGCTCTTGACCTTTTCTTAGCTAGGCTCTCAGCCTTACTAACCTCAAAATTCCTTTCCTGGCCTAACTCTTGGTTTTGCTTAAATGCCTAAGCCCTCGTGATGACTTGCAATGGGGTAGTGGATGTCACACTTCCCGTAGAGTCTACCACTAACCCAATAATGTTGGTAGGAGTGATTTTTGGCATATTGCTGGGGTTCTTAGGATAGTCTCGCAAGACATGCTCTTTCCCATAATCTTGACAAAAACCTTGAATTGTCACCAATTGGGGTTGTGTAGGTGCAAGCATAGGGCAGTCACAAATGAGGTGATCTCCCTAACATCGGTAGCATGGTCCTCTAGGAAATGGAGGTCTTATCTTCCTAGGTTGGGATCTAGAGTTGGGGTTTGTGTACATGACATTTTCATACTCTGGCTCCCAACTAGGTTTGCTTGGGTCTTCATAATAATGTGACTCATTATGCTCAGATGACTGCATGTAGTAAGCATGTGGGCTCTCAATATGAGTGGAGTCGAAACTATGACCACTTGGTTCACTCTCTGAAAGCAATGGTGTTACTGGGACTAAGGCTCTATTCTCATTTTCTTCTACAGCTGCATACTTCACTGGAATCACATTGGCTAGAGGGGAAGGTTGCTGAGCTAACATAGGATGAGGCCTTTGTTGAGCCTGGTAGGGTTGCTATGGCCTACCATACTACTATGGGTACTGGTTCTAGTATCTCCCCTATTGTGGATATGATTGGGGATAATTTTGTATAACCATTTGCTTGTTATATGGGCAGTTTTGTGTAGTGTGGTTAGTGTATCTCCTTCTATGGTGCAATATTGGTTATTAGGTTTCACTTGGGGTTGAGCCATGATTGGACACACATTAGCCATATGGTCTCTTCCACAAGTATAGCATCGTTTAATTGGGGCAAATTTGGGTATCTATTTGCTAGAGACTCCTAATTATTGAGCTACCTTCTCTACAAGTTCCTCTATAGATGTGGATTGCTTGGAAGTGAGCCTAGTTGAGCTTTCTGAATCTTTTTAGATCTTTAAAATATCTAATTCTTCCCCTAGATTATCCTCAATGTCTATGCACATGCGTACACACTCTTCTATGGTCCTAGGATCCTTCAAGTACACATATTGTAGAGGTCAGAGCTCTTGGCATTCTGATGTGGAGGAAAGCTCTCAGATGCAGTCAGATGCGGATTATTGCTTCCAATTCAGTTGATTTGTTTTCCGGCCTCTCACTTTCTCATCTATTT
The DNA here is from genome assembly GCA_020310875.1 of Ceratopteris richardii. Taxonomy (NCBI): domain Eukaryota; kingdom Viridiplantae; phylum Streptophyta; class Polypodiopsida; order Polypodiales; family Pteridaceae; genus Ceratopteris; species Ceratopteris richardii. Next base: position 132,310,109 of record CM035427.1, on the reverse strand, counting down.
CCCTTTCTCTCTCTATTTCTCTCTCGTTCTCTCTTTCTCTCTCTCTATTCCCCTCTCTCTTCCCCCCCCCCTTTCTCTTCTCTCTCTCTCTCTCTCTCTCTCTCTCTCTCTCCCCCTCTTTTCCCCTCTCTCTTCCCCCCCCCTTTCTCTTCTCTCTCTCTCTCTCTCTCTCTCTCTCTCTCTCTCTCTCTCTCTCTCTCTCTCTCTCTCTCTCTCTCTCTCTCTCTCTCTCTCTCTCTCTCTCTCTCTCTCTCTCTCTCTCTCTCTCTCTCTCTCTCTTTCTCCCCCTCGTTTCCCCTCTCTCTTCCCTCCCCTTTCTCTTCTCTCTCTCTCTCTCTCTCCCTCTCCCTCTCTCTCCCCCTCTCTCTTCCTCTCTCTCTATCTCTCTATCCCTCCGCCTCCGCCCCCTCACCCCTCCGCCTCCGCCTCTGCCCCCTCACCCCTCCGCCTCCAACTCCGCCCCCTCACCCCTCCGCCTCCGCCTCCTCACCCACCCAACCCCTCCGCCTCCGCCTCCGCCCCCTCACCCCTCCGCCTCCGCCCCCTCACCCCTCCGCCTCCGCCCCCTCACCCCTCCGCCTCCGCCTCCGCCTCCTCACCCACCCAACCCCTCCGCCTCCGCCTCCACCCCCTCACCCCTCCGCTTTAGCCCACCCGCCCCACCCCGCAGCGCACCCCCCTCACCACTCTCTCTCTCTTCCCCTCTATCTCTCTATCCCTTCGCCTCCGCCCCCTCACCCCTCCGCCTCCGCCTCCGCCTCTGCCTCCGCCCCCTCACCCCTCCGCCTCCGCCCCCTCACCCCTCCGCCTCCGCCTCCTCACCCACCCAACCCCTCCGCCTCCGCCTCCACCCCCTCACCCCTCCGCTTTTGCCCACCCGCCCCACCCCGCAGCGCACCCCCCTCACCACCCCCTCTCTCTTCCCCACATACAACCATACACACTATTCCACGCACACCCTTCCACACACACCCTTCCACACACACCGGCACACTCACACACCAGCACATTCACACACCCACCCCCACACACGTACATTCCCACACACACACTCCACTAATACACACTCACATGCACGCACATAAACACTCATATAAGCACACACTCACACACACAAACACATACATGCAATCACACACCTTCACCCATACACATGCACACCCACCCATCACAGACACACCAACACATACATGCATCCCCACATACATACCCTCTCACCCCACATATAGGCCCACATACACCTACACACACATATTCATACATGCACACACCTGTCAGAAGACACTTGGCTATGAGGAGCATGCAGAGCATAGAAGAAAATGACATCTAAGCCAATCATGAAGGAGCTTTTCTCAGGATAAACATGGGTCCAGAAGTACAATGAATCAAAAGCAAGATTGGGTCTCGCACATCATGCGGGAAGTGGAAGGCTCAAGACAAAGGTGCAATGGTAAAAGTGTATTGTCAAGAGTAAAAGTGGCCGCCAACCATTCACGGCGACCACCTATCTTTGGGGATCCAATTCAAATCAAGGGAATATTTGACCTACCCTCCAATTTTGGGCATTCAACCGGCGCATGATCAGTGGACGTGAAGATTCGGCAAGGCTCTCTTGGCCTATTTGGGCCTATAAAATCAAAGGATTTGTGCTCATTTGGGTTACAACACACTGGAGTACATGTACAATTTTAGAGATACAGTGGTTCGTGCATATGTGCAGAAGTCCTCTCTTACACTTGGTGGTTTCAAGCCTATTGTAGGAGCTACTCTGTAGTGTGGATACAGAGGGTAGGCTTCTCAGTGGAGGGCTATGAGCACTATAGTGTAAGAGAGTGGCTTGGATTTTTCTTTTCTGTGAGTCAGTGTTGCTGTTAAGCTCTATTCTCTTGAGAAATTCTTACCATTTGTATTGTTCTGAGTTAGTCTGCATATCATTGGCCCCTTATGCTGATGGGAAGAATCTGTTGTATTGGAGTTATTTACTTTTAGGGTGGCTTGTTAGCCCTAAGTTTGCACTTTTGAGCATCACTCTGCCCAACCTTATAATCACCTGATTTGAATCAAGAAGTGTACGGTCTTCTTGGGTCATTTGTTGTCCATATTTTCCGAAGTATTTACCACTCTGTACAATTCTTGTTGTCAACCTGCTCACAAAAATGTTAAAGGGTATACTTCCCTAAAGAGAACCCCCCCTTGAGTAGGTGACGTACTGGATGTGTTTAATCTTCATTCTCTACCTTGTTAAAAGCGGATACCCCAGTACCTCCTCAACAGTTTGGCACGCCCGGTGGGACCTTGCATTTTTGTGGGAGGTATCTAGTGTGCACTATATAATTATCATTGCATTAATTTCTTGATTTTTGCATTCTGCGAGTGGGTACATGACCCACACTCGAATAGACAGAGAGCCCCTTCGTGTACAAAAGAGCCTCAAGAAGCCAGCTCTATCTTCGGCTAGTACTCTTCTACCCATAAATTTGTCCATCGATTTGGCTTCAACCCCGCTTTCAAAAGAAAAATTGAGGAGGACGTTGGATTTTTCCTCTGATACTTCAGAAGAAGCACCAGTGCCCATGGAGGAACTTTCTCATTTACTTTCTAGGTTGAACATCAAGTTCCCTACATTTAAGGGATTGGCTTATGAGGATGCAGATGACCACGTGAGGAGATTCGTCTCACTATGCCGCGGTCGAGGATTGCAGAACCGAGAGGATGCAATGTTGGTGCTCTTCCCATCTACATTGGAAGGCCTTGCAGACAAATGGTATAGTCAATATGCAGATGGACACTTCACCACATGGGAGGCACTGAAGACGGCATTCTCGCAGACATTCCGACCAAGCAACTCCTCTGAAAGAGCTCTAGATGAGCTGGAGAACCTAAAATTGAGATCAGGTGAATCATTTCACGAACTACACACTAGAAACAAAAAGCACTTGTTTCGCGTCTGCCACATGCTCCACGTGATTTCTTAGTAAAAAAATGGATAGAGAAAGCTCTGCCCAAGTCATCTCAGCAGAAGCTTCGTGAATCTCTGAGATTGGATGCAACACTTGATGATTTTGTTGCAACTGCATCGCGCATTGAGGAGGCTAGACTACATTTTGAAGGGGAGGCCCAACCAAATTATGCATCGGACTTGGATCCCATCGGGCAACTCAGGAAGGAGTTGGAAGCCTTAAGAATGCAGCGAAGTCGCCAAGAAGAGAAGGTTGTGTCGCTACCCCCGCCCCACACTGTTGATGAAGTAGCTCAACTTCGTCGTGAGCTCGAAGATTTGCGAACCACACAGGACATACGAAGACAGGTTTGGTGTACAATATGTAGCAATAGTGGACATTCCAATGGTAATTGTCCTAACAAGGTCAGTTGTCAATTCTGCGGCAAAGATGGTCATGAAGCTAGAGACTGCTACTACCTCAAAGGAGTGCAACAACGAGCTAATCATCAAGTTTTAGATTCATATTATGCTAGCACCTCACATACAGCTAATAGAGAAGAGAATCGGCCTGCGAAGCCTAGATACAATAGACCTTTGATGTGCTACCGTTGTGGTGAGTACGGCCACATGCAGAATAGGTGTTCTCTTCCAGAAGATGCACCTCCCTGTCAACATTGTCCGGAGGCAAAGGATCACTATACAAAAGATTGCCCAAGAGGACGTCCTACTCCAATCCACATGATATCAGTCTCTCCAAAAGAAGAAGGTATGACCGCTCAATCTTATGCTGTTTCATCTTCATCTATGCCAATGATGACTAGAGCCAGGCAAGCGGCAGTAGCCCATAAGGAGGAACAACAAGGACCCAAAGATAGAGATGCAGAAAAGAGGGTGGGATGGAAGGACCAAGAAGACATGGAAGAGGCTTATGAGAGGGTGACCAATTTGCTAAAAGATCGACCAACAAATACTCCTGAAGACACGCAAGAAGTGAACATTGAGGAAATCTTGAAAGGTATTCACCATAAGATTAGTCTGTACCAACTCATAAAGATGGATTCTAAAGTAAGAAGTGATCTGCTGAAAATTATACATTCTGCATGCTTGTGCCCACCTCCTAGCATAGATGGTTTTATGGTGGACTTTCCTCCTGCACCTCTGGCTGATTATCAAAGCTCAAGATTAACTGTTTTTATCAAGGATGAAGCTCTCACAGGTGTTATTATAGATGGAGGTTCCGGCATCAATTTGATGCCTGATTTCACTATGAAGAAACTAAGGCTCAATCCCACAAAGGCAGCACCCTTCACAGTCACATTAGCAGATCAACGTCGGGTTGCACCACTGGGCATTGTCGAAAAGGTACTTATGATAGTGCAGGGTTGTCATTTTGTTTTAGACTTTGTCGTTATAGCCCTGCCACAAGAGACCTCATACCCTCTACTCTTGGGAAGGCCTTGGTTAAGGCAAGCAAAGGCTCTACAGGATTGGGGAAAGAACAAGTTATGGATTTCCACAAGTACTAACAATCATTTACAGTTACATTTGGAAGAAGGATCAGACATCAACAAGGCTACTGGATATGCAATGGAAACCCAGGTAATGCCTTCAGAAGATGATGCTCTATTAAATTGGATGATGGGAAGTGCAGAATGCTGCACAGTAGAGATATGTGAAGTAAATGAGGATTTTGCTGAAGCAACACAAGGAGGACGGGAAGAGGGAAAATCTGATGTTCTTCACTTGAACAAAATAGAAAAGAGTAAGCAAGGAAGTCAAGCTTATCTTTTGCAGGCACCTCCTGAAGGACAAAAATATCTAATTGAATCAAAAAATCAAAATTCAACACTTAGCGCCACTAAGATGGTATGTAAGGAAAAGGCAGGAAAATATGAGGAATCAGATGATTTTATGCTTGCAGGACCAGAAAGTGACAAAGTTGTGCCTGCATCGGAGGAAGCTAAGTGTGACCTTCAAGAACTTCCATTCTCAAATATACCTTTGGGATGGATCAAGGAACAGATTGTGGATCATAAATTGAACTCTGCTCCTGCATACAATGGAGATGAATTTTCAAGTAAGTCCAATTCTGAAAAGTTTGTTCAAGAAGTAAATCTTGGTGATGAAGAGAATCCTCAGATAGTTCACTTGGCTGCTTGGTTATGGCACTATCCCTCTTTATTGCAGAAGGTAACCTCCCTACTTTTTGCCTATAAAGATGTCTTTGCATGGTCCTATAAAGACTTAACAGGGATACCAGAGGAGCTTGGATTACACCGAATACCCTTAGGGGAAGGAGCTTCACCTGCAAGAAGTAGGCCTTACCGACTTAATCCAAAGTATGCAGAAGCAGTAAAGCTAGAAATAACAAAACTGGAAGAGGCAGGCATTATTGTTCCTGTAGAACACTCACGGTGGCTTTCTTCCATGGTCATTGTACCAAAGAAAAACGACAAAATAAGAGTATGCGTCGATTTTCGTGCCTTGAATAAGGTAACTATTCAAGATGGCTTTCCTCAGCCATTCACAGAGCAGGTGCTTGAAGAAGTAGCTGGACACTCTCTATACAGTTTTCTTGATGTTGATGGGTTCAGCGGCTACAATCAGATAGCCATTCATCCTGAAGATAGAGACAAGACGGCTTTTGTTACTCCATGGGGCACATATGTTTATACCCGTATGGCCTTTGGCTTGAAGAATGCACCAGCATCCTTCAATAGGACTATGTATCTCATACTAGGGAAATGGTTAACCTCATTTCTACGCATTTTTATGGATGATTTTTCAGTATTTTCAGGAACATACAAGAGGGCAATAGTTCAAGTTTTCAATAACCATTTGGATAATCTAAAGGAAATCTTTGAGTAGTGTCTCAAAACAGGGTTGAAGTTGAATCCTGCTAAATGTCATTTTTTGGTGACCAAAGACACTCTCCTAGGCCACATAGTATCAGTTGAAGGGATAACGGTTGATCCGGCAAAGATCACTGCTATCCTTTCCATGACAATTCCACAAAGCCCAAAGGAAGTGCAAAGTTTCTTGGGCCATGTAGGATATCATAGATGATTTATCAGAATGTATTCGGAAATAGCTAAGCCTTTATCCAGGATTACAAGTAAGAACGTCCCTTTCTCATGGACTCCTGAAGCTGAGAAAGCATTTTGCGAATTAAAGTTAAGACTATGTACTGCCCCACTTTTAACTGTTCCTAATTGGTCATTAGAGTTCCATGTACATACAGATGCCAGTCTTCATGCAGTTGGAGCAGTCTTGGCTCAACCATCATCACATAAGGTAGACCAACCTATTGTCTATGCTAGCAGATTGCTTACCACGGCAGAAAGAAACTACAACGCTACCGAAAGGGAAGGTTTGGCCATCGTGTTCGCTCTTCAAAAATTTCGGCATTACCTCTTAGGTGTGCATTTTATTGTCATAACTGATCATCAGCCTTTGAAGTACCTGATTAACAAGCCCAGAGTAGCTGGAAGGGTTTGGCGATGGCTATTGTTATTCCAAGAATTTGATTTCGATATTCACATTAAGCCAGGGAAAGAGCACTACATGGCAGATCAATTGTCCAGGACGGCAATGAGCGAAAAGGCAACAGGTATTAATGATGAACTGGTGGATAGCAATCTTTTTCTAATAGCAATTCGGACAGGTTGGTACGATGAAATTCTTCATGTTCTCACTACTGGAAAGATCCCAGAACACTTGACACCTGTAGAAAAGAGAAGATTGCTCTTGAAAACCAAATCATATTCTCTTATAAATGGAAATTTATATAAATACTGTCAAGATGATATATTGAGAAGGTGTGTCTATCCAGAGGAGGTAAATCTTCTGCTGGAGGCTGCTCATAGCGAAGGACATCTAAGGGGGGAAGAATTGGCCCATAGAATCATCCACAAAGGTTTATGGTGGCCTCATATTTTCAAGGATGCAATCAAGTTTGCTAAAGAATGCCACATCTGCCAGAGATGTGCTCCCGCACCAACCAGATTGAATTTCCAACCATTAGTCATATCTACCGGATGGCTTCCATTTGAACGATGGGGTCTTGATTTCATAGGGCCAATTAGCCCAACTGGTCAACCTGGAGGAAAAAAGTATATTTTGATGGCCACATGCTATGCCACTAAATGGATAGAGGCTAAAGCTACTGTGGACTGCACGGCTTTAACAGTAGCTAAATTTATGTATAAACGTATTTTCTCAAGATTTGGTTGCCCACTCGAAATTACTAGTGATAGGGGCACACATTTTGTGAATCAATTGCTCCAGTTTATAGTTGACAGGTACAAAATCTTCCATAAAAAATCTTGTGCCTACTACCCCAGGGCAAATGGCCAAGCAGAGAGTTCCAATAAGATTTTGATTGGATTGCTTCGCAAATTATCTTTCGATCATCAAAGCTCTTGGCCGCTAGCATTGATCGGTGCAATTTGGGCTTTCAGAACCACGAAGAGGGGAACCACAGGCGAAACTCCATTTCGGTTAGTATATGGAAAAGAGGCATTGGCACCATTTGAGTTTATTATCAGAAAGGAAATGTAAATCAAAACCATTGGAATTGAACCCCCCATTCAGAGATTGGTGGCATTAGAAGAATACAGAGAAGGAGCAATGCAAAAACTTCTGGTGACACAAGAAGAGCGCAAGAGATTGCACGACAGGTTTCTGAGATCCAATGAAGTTCAAGAAGGGTCCATCGTTTTAGTGCATCAAATTCCACCAATTCCAACTAAATTGGCACCCAAATGGACAGGACCGTATAAGGTTATCAAGGTATTGCCACATGGTGCAGTGCATCTGGAAGATCTGTAGGGTAAAATGATGCCCCTTGTCAACATCTCCCGGGTGAAGAAGTATCTGAACTAGGTCAAAATGGAAGCATTACACCCTTTGTACATATCATGTTTTTTCAGTAATTGCAGTATAACTAGATCTCCTGAAATAAGCAGAATAAGGAAGAAATTGCACCGAGACGGTGCAAAAGCTTGATGTGGGGGTCTGTAGAGGTCAGAGCTCTTGGCATTCTGATGTGGAGGAAAGCTCTCAGATGCAGTCAGATGCGGATTATTGCTTCCAATTCAGTTGATTTGTTTTCCGGCCTCTCACTTTCTCATCTATTTCCCTTTCTCTCTCTATTTCTCTCTCGTTCTCTCTTTCTCTCTCTCTATTCCCCTCTCTCTTCCCCCCCTTTCTCTTCTCTCTCTCTCTCTCTCTCTCTCTCTCTCTCTCTCTCTCTCTCTCTCTCTCTCTCTCTCCCCCTCGTTTCCCCTCTCTCTTCCCCCCCCCCTTTCTCTTCTTTCTCTCTCTCTCTCTCTCTCTCTCTCTCTCTCTCTCTCTCTCTCTCTCTCTCCCTCTCTCTCTCTCCCCCTCTCTCTTCCTCTCTCTCTATCTCTCTATCCCTCCACCTCCGCCCCCTCACCCCTCCGCCTTCGCCCCCTCACCCCTCCGCCTCCTCACCCACCCAACCCCTCCGCCTCCGACCCCTCACCCCTCCGCCTCCGCCCCCTCACCCCTCCGCCTCTGCCTCCTCACCCACCCAACCCCTCCGCCTCCGCCTCCACCCCCTCACCCCTCCGCTTTAGCCCACCCGCCTGTTGGGGATTCGGGGACAAGAAGGAGTTTGAGGGTTTGTAGGAGAAAAAAGAGATGATGAAAATGGAATAATAGTGAGAACTTCTGCAAAGGAATACTCTTGGAACCCTTGGATATTACTTTATCCTGCAACAATTACAATGACTGCGCACAGTCCAATCAATGACTAAATACAACTTCAGAGAGTATCAATTACTGAAGACCAATTATCTCAAGTCCTCTAGCGGCGGCCTCTCGTGCGCCAATCCTTCACTTGCTTCCCGCTTCCCTTGTGCACACCTTGCACTAAGCTTCCGCCAAGCTAAGGAATTGGTATCACTGCGCAGCACGCAATAGCCCTTGGAACTCTTGGAATTCAGCCCGCCTTCTCTCTTCTCTGCACACTTTCCTCTTGACACCTCTTGCACTTCTTGAATGTCGTCGCACACTGGAGGCTCTTCTTGCTTCCTCTCTTGCTCTTCTGAAGCTCTCTCTTGCTCTCAACTCCCGATGTCCCAGAATAGCCTTTGTCCTTCCTTTTTGTTTTGAGAGTCCGCCGGTTCGCGCACTCTAACTGCAATACAATCTTGGTGTCCTTTCAATGTCCCAAGATTGTCTATTTGAACTGGTCCTCAACGATTCGCTACTTTGTCTTGTAGTGACTTTAGAACAAGAGTGACTTTTTAAAATAAAATTTTGATTGGGCGGCCTATTTCCACCTTTCACCTTCACTTTTCCTTTTAATTCTTTTACTTTTGCACCTTAAGATTTTAGATTCAACCTTTGAACCTTAAGAGGAAAAATACTTTGTACCTTTAGTTTCGACCGGTTAGGGCTCTACAGATGCCCACCACCTAAAGATCTCTCCGTCCCGGAGAGACAACAGCGATACCAACTGAGAAATTGCAAAGACACAGAGATGAAGATAACGGAGGCAAGAAAAAATTAATATAATGCACCCCACAAGAATGTTGAGAGATCAAAAGTATGAGGTAATTATTGTAAAATGGAACTGGAAACTAAGAGGAATTATTCTGACTGTGGATGAGCAATTTATTTGAGACTGAGGAAATTTATTGTGGATGTTGATTGAGGTTGTCAGCCGATGTTGATGGAGAAGGGGGCAGAGGAGCAGAAGCTTGTTCGATCGTAAGCTGTAGCGAACTAAGGCATTGTCTAAGGTGATCCCTTTCCCTGCGGATACGTCGGCATGTAGCATTAGCACAAAGACCTAAATTGGAGCGATTCTGAAGATCTTCTAAGGCTTTTAGCGCAGAGTCGGCCATATCGCGATAATGATCTCGCTCTTCTTTGAGCAATCGGGCCGTTTCGTTGAGGGAGTGCCATTGAGAGGTTGCCATGCGATTGATGTTTTCTATTGTTGAGATATACTGTTGATGAACCGAAGCTGCTGCGGAAACCGAATCCAAGGAAATCTGAGAGGCCTGAGCATTGCCGATAGCGACGACACTCGCGTCCTGGAGTAATTGCAAAAAGGAAGGGGTTGATGGTAGGTCAAAAGGCGGAGTGGGATTGGCCTGTGTAGCAGGAGGGGGAGGGGGAGGGGGAGGGGGAATAGAGGGCGGAGGAGGATGAAGGGTTGGAGGGGAAGATGGAGTGGGAAGTGAAGGATTGGGGGAAGGAAGCGGTCGACTAATAGGTATGTTACTGATAGAGGGGGAGGTGAAATCCGGGTGAATTGGTGGCATACAGGTGGGGTTTTGAGGGTTGAGCTGTGTTTGAATAAGGGGGGTGAAATCTGAAGAGAGGGGAGGTCTAGGGATAATAGGAGGGGTAGGCATGGATGGAGAAATAGTAGATTCAGGAGGGAAAGGGGAAGAAGATTGGGAAGTGAAGGCGGGGACAAGAGGGGGGGTAGTCATGAACGGAGGGATGGTAGATGCAGGAGGAAGAGGTGAAGAAGATTGGGGAGGGAAGGAGGTCACATCAGGGGGATTAGTTATGAATGGAGAGGTGGTAGAGGCAGGAGGGATAGGTGAAGAGGATTGGGGAGGGATGGAGGTTACATCAGGGGGGTTAGTGATGAATGGAGAGGTGGTAGATGCAGGAGGGATAGGGGAAGAAGATGGGGGAGGGCAGGAAGTTACATCAGGTGGCGCGGATGTGGGTGTCGAGGCTGAAGCTGAGTCAATAGAGATTAGAGGGGGGGAGGGAGATGGAGCAATGGAAGGTCCAGGGTGGGTAGGGAGATAAGAAGCATTGTGCGCCGAGTGTGCAGGTATGTGATAGAGCCAAGCTAAGAAAGGTGCAGAATAGATGGAAAATGCATGAGATCCTCTAGAGATAGCCTTGCGGAGTCGACGGGAGCGCAAAGTCAAGGAACTATAAATGAGGTGTGCGTAAGGGTAAGGACGGCTATGGAGAAAGCAAAAAAGCGGATCGGCAATACGAATATCTGACCAGGGAAGCGAAGAAGTTTGACTGCGTAGTAGGAAGAAAAAGATGAACGCATTGAGAAGGGTGGTCATGCGGAGCGAAAACCTAGCATTACTTTGAAAGTGTGTGGTACAAAAGGCAATAGTAGCCGAGGCGGACAGGCCAGAGTAGAGGAAAGGGGGAGCACGAAAATTTATTAGGGGAGACCCAATACTGGCGGCAATGTCTGGGATGAATAGAGTGCCAGTTCTAAAATGAGGGAAGAGGCGGATAGCTTCATAAACCTGGGTAAAATTGGCGGGGTTATTGAAGAAAACATTAGCCAAGCCCCACAACCCCGCCTGCTGAAGATCCTCAATGGAAAACATTTGACGAAGGGCAATGGTAGGTATGGATAGATGCATGCGGATTTGCAGGTTAATGTCAGGTGGGAGAAACAGGCGCATATAATCCCCGGTTGGTGAAGATGGGTGTGATGAATGTGACATAGATGGGGAAGGAGAAGGAGGGTGCGGGAGGGGAGGTGGGGAATAAAGGTAGCTGGAATCAGAGTCTATGGAATAAATGGGAAGATCAAGGGCCGGAGGCGGTGTTGGATTAGCTTGAACCGAATGTACTGCCGATGAGGGAGGAGGAGGATTGGGAATGTCAGAGGGAACCGCGGCGGTGAGAGAGGACGAGTTGAGAAGGTTTGGAGGCAGCTGGGATGGAGGATCGGAACTCGCACCCGGAGCAGTGGGTTCGGCCATAGAGGTAGTTGGCGTGGGGTAGTCGGTGGAGGCGGGGATGGTAGGGGTTTGAGGCGGAGCGAGAGATTAGGAGGGGGTGCCGAGGGGAGGATGGGGACGGTGGTGTGAGGAGGTTGGAGGGTGGTCGTTTGAGGGGCGCCGATGGGGCTGATGGGAGGAGTGGGGTGGAGTGTGATAGGAATAGGGGGGAAGGCGCGCGGGGGATCGAGGGGGAGGGAGGGGCGGTGGTGAACGGGGGATTGCGGTTTAGGGGGGGATGGTGGTAGGCTGCAGGGGATGGAGGGTGAAAGGGGGGGGTGGTTTGAAGGCACCGAGGGGGAGCGAGGGGGAGGGAGGGGCGGTGGTGAACGGGGAATTGAGGGTGAGGTGGGGGGATGGTGGTAGGCTGCGGGGGATGGAGGGTGAGGGGGGGAGATGGTGGTAGGCTGCGGGGAATGGAGGGTGAAGGGGGGGTGGGATGATTTGCGGGGGATGGAGGGGTGGAGTGGGTGCGGTGGTCCGAGGGGGGTGGGGGTTTGAGGGGCGCCGAGGGGGATCGAGGGGGAGGGAGGGGCGGTTGTATGCGGGGGCTTGAGGGTGAGGGGGGGGATGGTGGTAGGCTGCGGGGGGTGGGGGTTTGAGGGGCGCCGAGGGGGATCGAGGGGGAGGGAGGGGTGGTTGTATGCGGGGGCTTGAGGGTGAGGGGGGGGATGGTGGTAGGTTGCGGGGGGTGGGGGTTTGAGGGGCGCCGAGGGGGATCGAGGGGGAGGGAGGGGCGGTTGTATGCGGAGGCTTGAGGGTGAGAGGGGGGATGGTGGTAGGCTGCGGGGGGTGGGGGTTCGAGGGGCGCCGAGGGGGAGGGAGGGGCGGTGGTGTGCGGGGGCTTGAGGGTGAGGGGGGGGGAGATGGTGGTAGGCTGCGGGGGATGGAGGGTGAAGGGGGGGTGGGATGATTTGCGGGGGATGGAGGGGTGGAGTGGGTGCGATAGTCCGAGGTGGGTGGGGGTTTGAGGGGCGCCGAGGGGGATCGAGGGGGAGGGAGGGGCGTTTGTATGCGGGGGCTTGAGGGTGAGGGGGGGGGGATGGTGGTAGGCTGCGGGGGTGGGGGTTTGAGGGGCGCCGAGGGGGATCGAGGGGGAGGGAGGGGCGGTTGTATGCGGAGGCTTGAGGGTGAGAGGGGGGGATGGTGGTAGGCTGCGGGGGGTGGGGGTTTGAGGGGCGCCGAGGGGGATCGAGGGGGAGGGAGGGGCGGTGGTGTGCTGGGGCTTGAGGGTGAGGGGGAGGAGATGGTGGTAGGCTGCGGGGGATGGAGGGTGAAGGGGGGGTGGGATGATTTGCGGGGGATGGAGGGGTGGAGTGGGTGCGGTGGTCCGAGGGGGTTGGGGGTTTGAGGTGGTAAGGAGATCGTCTTCTTTCTTCCACAGCTTCTCTCTTCCACGTCGGATGCACAGATCAAGGCGCAATATCATGGTCAGCTGAACATGGCCAAAGAAATGATGAAGATACAAAATTGCGGATACTGAGGGGAGCAATAAGGAAGGAGAAGGCACTTTATATAGCAAGGAGGAATGAAAGGCTACCTCAGAGGCATGGATGGTTTACCCCAAAAGTGTGTTCAAAGGAGAGGAGATGCAAGATCTAAGCTCATCCAACCAAAAGATAAACAAAAGAGAGGGTGGAAATGAAAGTGGTTAGCAGAAATAAGTGCCAATAAAAAAAAATCGGCGCCTAAATTATTCGCCACCGAAATACTTAATTTTTGCGTTTGAACACTAAAGCAATCAAAACACTAAGGAAACCAAAGAAATGAAAATTCACTGTTTTATGGCTTTAGGTGGTACCCCTTGAGCCGGGAGATGTTTACCAAGGGTAGGGTGTCCCCATCTAGGGTTGCCAATTGCACAGCACCCCATTGTAGTATCTTTGTGATACGAAAAGGGCCTTCCCAATGGGGAATCCATTTCCCTTTGTTTTGATTAGAAATTTGTGGTCTGTGTAGCAGGGCTAAATCTCCAGACTTCAAATTGTTTTGCCATAGATTTTTGTCATGAGTCTCCTTCCTATGTAATTGCAGCTTCTCTAACTGTTTGGATGCTAAAATTCTCGATTCTTCCAGCTTATGCAAAGCAGTTAGTCTGGCTGAAACTTCCATCCCATTTCTCTCTAGTCTGTCCGTTCTTATAGAGCCTCTGATAAATTCAAATGGTTCAATAGGAACCGAGCCATAGACTAATTGAAAGGGAGAATACCAGGTCTCTTTATAGGTCATTCTGTATGCCCATAGGGTACCCAGATAGGCCTGTCCCCAAGAGGTCGGCTGTAACATGCATTCTTTTCGTAACATCGAAATTAATACTTTGTTTGTTGACTCGGCTTGTCCATTAGCTCGTGGGTAGTATGCACAAGAAGTTCTGTGTAAAATGCGATACCTGTTGGAAATTTCCTGCAATATTTTGTTAACAAAGTGAGTACCCTGATCAGTACAGATTTCCAGCGGGCATCCAAATCTACAAATGATGTTACAATACAAAAAGTCAGCCACTGTTTGTGCAGAGCAATCCGTTGATGCAATAGCTTCAGCCCATTTTGTTGCGTAGTCCGTGGCTATCAGTAAGTACTTTTCCCTTTTTGGAAGTGCCGGAGGGTATATAGGCCCAACAAAGTCTAATCCCCACTTCTCAAAGGGCTGCCAAGAAGTGGAAACTACCAAAGGGTGATGTCTTTGCTTGGTGGGTTTAGGTCCACACCTCTGGCATACATCACATGTTTTTCTCCAATTATCTGCATCCCTAAAGAGTGTAGGCCACCATAGACCAGCATCTAGTATTCTCTGGCTCATGATACGCCCTGGAAGGTGCCCACCACCTGTTCCTTCATGTGCAAATTGCAGTATTTCCCTCACTTCATCTTCCTCTAAGCATTTCCTCATCCTGTCATCCTTGCCCTGTCTGTAGAGTTTGCCCTCAATGAAAGTATATGGTCTACTTTTGATAAGTAGCCTCTTTCTTAGTACAACATTAGCACTTTCTGGATACAATCCAGTATTAATGAACTGCTTGATATCATCATACCATCCTTTAGGTTGTATAGCAAACAAGTGTGCATCAGGGAAATCATCATTGATACCACTGGTTTGATCCTTCCTATTGATTCTGGATAAGTGATCTGCCATCACATTTTCTCTTCCTGGCTTATGGATTACCGAGAAATCAAACTCTTGAAATAACAGTAACCACCTCCATATTCTACCAGTAGCATGTGGTTTGTTGAGTAAGTACTTGAGAGGTTGGTGGTCTGATATAATAATAAATTTTACCCCCAATAAGTAGTGGCGGAATTTTTGAACTGCAAAGACCATTGCTAGTGCTTCCCTTTCGGTAGTACTGTAATTTCTTTCAGCCTTGGTCAAGATTCTACTGGCATATTGAATTGGCCTGTCCATTTTAAATTCTTCACTGGGTTGAGTTAGAACTGCTCCTACTGCATATGCACTGGCATCGACATGTATATGAAAGATTTTTGACCACTCCGGGGTGACCAAGATAGGAGCACATACGAGCCGTGACCTTAATGTCTGATATGCTTTTTCCTCCTCTTCTTCCCATTTGAAAGGTACTTCTTTACCTGTGAGTCTAGTCAGAGGTCTAGCTATCTCTGCATACATTTTTATAAACCTTCTATGATAACCGGTATGCCCCAAAAAACTCTGGATCTCTTTAGGAGTTTTGGGTTTAGGTAACTTTAATATAGAGAGAATTTTGTCAGGATCTGGGGCCATACCTTTAGCGGATACCACATGTCCTAAGAGGGTTCCTTCTGTCACAAGGAAGTGACATTTATTTGGATTGAGCTTTAACATGGTTTCTCTGCATCTTTGGAAAATATTCTGCAGCTGTCTCAGGTGCTGGTCCAAACAATCTAGATGAGTTTCTTTGTGAGATCCTGAAAATGAAGAGAAATCATCCATGAAGATTCTAAGTGATTCCAGCAATAAGGGCCCAAAAATGAGATTGACCGTTCTGTTAAATGTGGCTGGAGCATTTCTTAGCCCAAATGGCATTTTTACATACACATACGTTCCCCACGGTGTGATAAAAGCAGTCTTTTCACGATCCTCTGGGTGTATTGATATCTGATTATAGCCACTGAAACCATCCATAAAACTATATGGTGCATGCCCCGCCACTTCTTCAATGACCTGTTCTGCATAAGGCATAGGGAACCCGTCTGGAATGGTCACCTTGTTGAGAGCTCTAAAGTCCACACAAATCCTGATTTTATTAGTATTCTTCTTTGGACTATAACCATAGGTGAGAGCCACTCTGAGTGTTCCACAGGAATGATGATTCCTACATCTTCCATCTTTTGGATTTCCACATAGACAGCTTCTGCATACTTGGGATTGAGTCTATAACTCCTTCCTCTGATGGGTCTGGCTCCCTCAACCAGAGGAATTCTGTGCTCTCCGTAAGATGCAGGCACTCCTTCTAAGTCTTTATAATGCCAGGCAAAAACATCTGCATACTGGGTTAAGAATGATTTTACCTTTTCCAGAAGCTTTGGGTGACTCCACAACCAAGTGGCCACTAGAGCTGGTTGATTATTGTTTTGGGTGCATAAATGTACTTCTTGAACCGGATTTCTTGTTACCAGATTATCTTCTTGTGCATCTGCTTCCTTGTCTTCTTCTACTAGCTTTTCGTGCATTGCTTCATAAGCAGGTGTATTTTGAACTTCGATGTTTTCCTCCTTGTCCTGCATCCATCCTGCAGGGATTTCTTGAATTGGGAAAGAACATTCAACCTCAGAATTTTTTACCTTGCTTTTAGCTTGGGAAACTTCGTTATCTGATGTTGACACATCCTCCTCCAATTTGTATTTGAGGGGTATCTTCCTGCCCCTTCTGTGGTTAGTGATGGGCTCTCCCAATCCATCAACCTGGACCTTTCCTTTGTCTTTATCATAGCCTCCAAATGTACCAGGATTATCAAGAAAAATTCCAAAACAAGAAGAAGAGTTGCCGGCATGAAGCCAACTTAAAATATCCTCTTCTTCCTCAAAATCTATTTGGGGTTGATCCTCCGCTTCTGTTTCCATGCAAATACTCACTGTTTGCATCATACTAGTGTTTCCTTGATTGTCTGGGCCTTCTTCTAAATGAATTTGTGTCAACTCCTGCCCTTTCTTTTGTACCCACATGGTGTCCTTACCCCAATCATGAATGACACTGGCATGCCTTAGCCAAGGTCTTCCAATTAAGAGGGGAAATCCTCCTTCAACCTGGGGCAATCTTAAAACCACAAAATCCAGGATAAATAGATTACCTTGTACTTCAAGTGGAACTTTTGGGATTACCCCTAAGGGCCTTACTTTGCTCTGATCTGCCAAAGTGACCGTGAAATTTGCAGGTCTTGAAGGGTGGAGTCCAATCCTTTTCATGGTATGTTCAGGCATCAAATTAATGCCAGAACCACCATCTACAATAACACCTTGAAATTCATGGCCCTTGATTGATATTGTAAGCCAAGGACTTTTATAATCTGTAAGGGGTGCTTCCCCCTTAATTATCCCTTGATGTAAGATAGCAGTCTTAGCCACTAAGCTTGTCGTAGAAGCTTCATCAATTATCTGCAATAATTCTGACCTGAATTTCCCATCCATCTTTATTAGATCAAGAATACTAACCTCCTTCTTAATAGACTGGAGTAGCTTTGAAGCCTCTGATTCTTTAAGGAAGTGAGCTTCATTTGCTTTGCTAAACTCTTCTTGAGCCCTCTTGAAGGCATGCCCAATGGCATCTCCGGTGCCTGTGAGACATTCTTTATGGTTTGTGTCTGCACCTGTAGTATCTTTGTCTTCCATTGCAACTCTGTCTTTGGTCAACTCCTTAATTGTCAATTCTTGATTTTCTACTATATTTGCTGTTCCCTTGCTTCTTGTCTGTACTGCAAAAGATTCGAGTTCTTCTAATTGTACCACTCTAGTGGATGGTGAGGGTTCATTTACCTGAGGCAATATTTCCTCCTTGAATACAGAGATCATTTGGAGATGGGGTCCGGAAGTAGAGGCTTGATTCTTAGGACAACAGTTTGTATAATGATCTCTGGCCTCTGGACAATTTCTGCAAGGGGGTGCATTTTCCGGCAGGGTGCATCTAGATTGGTAGTGCCCACATTCTCCACATCTGAAGCAAATAATTGGCCTTCTAGGCCCATTTGCAAGGTTAGTTCTTGGTCTAGGATTATAGTTATTACCTGGGTTTGTTGCTGCTTCCATTACATTTGCTGGTGGTAGAAGCCCGCCTTGTGTCCAGTATGTCGTTGTCGGTATCCCCCTTGATTGGCATTCATGGGCCTCATGCCCAATCTTCCTGCATAATTGACAAGTCACATTTAGCAAAGGACATTCACTTACTATATGTCCTTGCTTACTGCACATGGAGCACCATAGTCCGTTCTTAATGCCACCTCCTTTTAGTTCTTGCAACTCCTGCCTCAGCTGAGCTAGTTCCTCTGCTTGGGCTTCCTCTTCCTTTTGGAGCTTGAGGGCTTCGATCTCTCTTCTCAGCTGAGCTACAGTAGTCTCCTCCTCTGTATAGGGCTTATTCCTTTTCAAGCCTTCCAATTCCCTTCTTAACTGGCTCACAGGGTCCTCCAGTTCTGTACCATATGATAGTTGGGAAGACGTTGTACCATACTGGTGCCTTATTTGTTCCAAGCGGGTGGCCGTGTTGATGAATTCCTCAACAGAGGCCGTAGGTAGCACCAACTCTTTTATTTTGCATTGGGTGACCACAGGTAAAGGTTTGGCTAACCACTTCTTGACAAAGAAGTCGTGTGGTGGATCCGGTAATTTGGCCATTAATGCTTTTGTTCTGGTCACGAATTCGGGGAACTTCTCTCCTGGACCCAACTTCAAGTTTTCCAATTCTTCTATAATGATTTCAGCCGTATTGCCATGCTGAAATTGATTCTTAAAGGCCTCTTTCATCATATCCCAAGAGGTAAAGTGATTTTCGGCGAACTGACTGAACCACTTGTCTGCCAGACCTTCCAATGTGGCGGGGAAGAGTATCAAGAAAGCATCTTCCCTACCCATTAGTCCCCTAGTCTTACACAATGAAAGAAATCGTCGAATGTGCTCATCTGGGTCCTCATGGGCTAAACCTCTGAAGGAGGGCAATTTTATGTTTAACCTGGAGAGCAAGATTTCTAGGTCCACCTGTCCAGCCATGCTTCCTACCGATGAAGTCGACGAAAGTGGACTTGATGATCTTCGGTTCGTCTTTCTTCTTGTCTGCTTGCACTTGATTCTCAAGGTTTGTGACCGGGTCGCGGTCATGAGCTATTCATAGTCTACTAAAAATGAGACACTTGATAAAAGGATGTACCTTTTGTCCCACTGGAGTAATGTTGTCGACACTGGAATGTTGTCCTCCAATGGCAATATATAGTCTCCTATGCTCAAAGCTCCTTGGAAGTCCCACCGTGCGTGCCAAATTTGTTGGGGATTCGGGGACAAGAAGGAGTTTGAGGGTTTGTAGGAGAAAAAAGAGATGATGAAAATGGAATAATAGTGAGAACTTCTGCAAAGGAATACTCTTGGAACCCTTGGATATTACTTTATCCTGCAACAATTACAATGACTGCGCACAGTCCAATCAATGACTAAATACAACTTCAGAGAGTATCAATTACTGAAGACCAATTATCTCAAGTCCTCTAGCGGCGGCCTCTCGTGCGCCAATCCTTCACTTGCTTCCCGCTTCCCTTGTGCACACCTTGCACTAAGCTTCCGCCAAGCTAAGGAATTGGTATCACTGCGCAGCACGCAATAGCCCTTGGAACTCTTGGAATTCAGCCCGCCTTCTCTCTTCTCTTCCTCTTGACACCTCTTGCACTTCTTGAATGTCGTCGCACATTGGAGGCTCTTCTTGCTTCCTCTCTTGCTCTTCTGAAGCTCTCTCTTGCTCTCAACTCCCGATGTCCCAGAATAGCCTTTGTCCTTCCTTTTTGTTTTGAGAGTCCGCCGGTTCGCGCACTCTAACTGCAATACAATCTTGGTGTCCTTTCAATGTCCCAAGATTGTCTATTTGAACTGGTCCTCAACGATTCGCTACTTTGTCTTGTAGTGACTTTAGAACAAGAGTGACTTTTTAAAATAAAATTTTGATTGGGCGGCCTATTTCCACCTTTCACCTTCACTTTTCCTTTTAATTCTTTTACTTTTGCACCTTAAGATTTTAGATTCAACCTTTGAACCTTAAGAGGAAAAATACTTTGTACCTTTAGTTTCGACCGGTTAGGGCTCTACACCGCCCCACCCCGCAGCGCACCCCCCTCACCACTCTCTCTCTCTTCCCCTCTCTCTATCTCTCTATCCCTTCGCCTCCGCCCCCTCACCCCTCCGCCTCCGACCCCTCACCCCTCCGCCTCCGCCCCCTCACCCCTCCGCCTCCGCCCCCTCACCCCTCCGCCTCCGCCTCCTCACCCACCCAACCCCTCCGCCTCCGCCTCCTCACCCACCCAACCCCTCCGCCTCCGCCTCCGCCCCCTCACCCCTCCGCCTCCGCCCCCTCACCCCTCCGCCCCCTCACCCCTCCGCCTCCGCCTCCTCACCCACCCAACCCCTCCGCCTCCACCCCCTCACCCCTCCGCTTTAGCCCACCTGCCCCACCCCGTAGCGCACCCCCCTCACCACCCCCTCTCTCTTCCCCACATACAACCATACACACTATTCCACGCACACCCTTCCACACACACCCTTCCACACACACCGGCACACTCACACACGAGCACATTCACACACCCACCCCCACACACGTACATTCCCACACACACACTCCACTAATACACACTCACATGCACGCACATAAACACTCATATAAGCACACACTCACACACACAAACACATACATGCAATCACACACCTTCACCCATACACATGCACACCCACCCATCACACACACACCAACACATACATGCATCCCCACACACATACCCTCTCACCCCACATATAGGCCCACATACACCTACACACACATATTCATACATGCACACACCTGTCACAAGACACTTGGCTGTGAGGAGCATGCAGAGCATAGAAGAAAATGACATCTAAGCCAATCATGAAGGAGCTTTTCTCAGGATGAACATGGGTCCAGAAGTACAATGAATCAAAAGCAAGATTGGGTCTCGCACATCATGCGGGCAGTGGAAGGCTCAAGACAAAGGTGCAATGGTAAAAGTGTATTGTCAAGAGTAGAAGTGGCCGCCAACCATTCACGACGACCACCTATCTTTGGGGATCCAATTCAAATCAAGGGAATATTTGACCTACCCTCCAATTTTGGGCATTCAACCGGCGCATGATCAGTGGACGTGAAGATTCGGCAAGGCTCTCTTGGCCTATTGGGGCCTATAAAATCAAAGGATTTGTGCTCATTTGGGTTACAACCCACTGGAGTACATGTACAATTTTAGAGATACAGTGGTTCGTGCATACGTGCAGAAGTCCTCTCTTACACTTGGTGGTTTCAAGCCTATTGTAGGAGCTACTCTGTAGTGTGGATACAGAGGGTAGGCTTCTCAGTGGAGGGCTATGAGCACTATAGTGTAAGAGAGTGGCTTGGATTTTTCTTTTTTGTGAGTCAGTGTTGCTGTTAAGCTCTATTCTCTTGAGAAATTCTTACCATTTGTATTGTTCTGAGTTAGTCTGCATATCATTGGCCCCTTATGCTGATGGGAAGAATCTGTTGTATTGGAGTTATTTACTTTTAGGGTGGCTTGTTAGCCCTAAGTTTGCACTTTTGAGCATCACTCTGCCTAACCTTATAATCACCTGATTTGAATCAAGAAGTGTACGGTCTTCTTGGGTCATTTGTTGTCCATATTTTCCGAAGTATTTACCACTCTGTACAATTCTTGTTGTCGACCTGCTCACAAAAATGTTAAAGGGTATACTTCCCTAAAGAGAACCCCCCTTGAGTAGGTGACGTACTGGACATGTTTAATCTTCATTCTCTACCTTGTTAAAAGCGGATACCCCAGTACCTCCTCAACACATATGATCTCAATTTGGTACTTAACAATCCATCTAAGAATAAAGCCACTTGTTTGGATGGAGTGGATAACTCTAACACTAGGAATCTCTCTAGATATTTCCTAAATCTTCTTCCTGCAAGTCTGACTGTCTCTTGAGGTGTTTGTTTGAAGCTATGGATCAGTGAGGAGGTGTTGTGTCGGATACCACTCTTAGAAAACTCAATGATGAATGCTTCGAGAAGTTGATCAATATTTCTAAAGTAACCTTGGTGAAGCGGTTGAAACCAAGCCAATGCAGTGTTCTTGAGAGTTAGGCCAAAAGCATTGTATTGAGTGAACAAGGCTTCAACTTGTTCAACTCTCAAAACTTGCCTAAAGTGTGCTACATGGTCATATGGGTCTCCTATGCCATCGAAACAATTTTTCATGGACTTAACCAATTGTGTAGGCCTCAAGGTCGTAGTGTGTTCTCTAGGCCTTGATAGAGGGAATTGATATGCATTTCTTTGATTCCTTGGGTCTCTATGTCTCTCATTTCCAATTCTATCAACCTCTGTTCTCGTTCTTTCTCTTCCTAGTGGATTAGCAAAGCTTACTTCCGGCATATCTCTACTCCTGTACCTTTGAGCTCCATGAGCTTGGGATGTTCCAGCTCCTTGGTGACCATAAGAGACATTAGATCTTGGTTAGGGGAAAACAAATTCATCCTTCCAAGTGTAGGCATGCCTACCATGCTTTGAAACCACAAAGATCCTCTCTGTAGTATTGTCTATGTAGGTCACTTTGCCTGGGCTATCAAGATCTTGAAACTCATAGATTGTGAGCATTCCTACTTCATTAGAATGGTCAGGATTATACCTCCAAAAAGCTTCGTTAGTCTCTAGGCTTACGAGCACATCTATGCTCTTATTGTGTTGAGGAACCCACTCTCGAGTGATGATTCTAGTCAGAACTGATGTTCTAGTCCAATGGGTTGATCTGGGTTTTTAATATGGACAAAAAATCTTCTCAGACTATCCTCATAGATGCAAGCACCTAATTGGTTGGTCCTAATGTATTCAAGTTGAGTTTTGTAAGGGCCTTTGGGTTTCTCTAAGTAAGCCACACCTGAACTTCTTATGGGTCTCTCCATACCATAAGACATCTCTGATTTGCTAGTTTCAGAGCTAGGGTAGTGCGGATAATTGCTCGATTGTTGGGCCCAAGACCTAGCGGTGTGATTGACACTAGCCTCTGAAGACCTAAGGCTTTGTCTATCTCTCCCTAGATGTCTTCCTGATCTAAGGTTCATATTTCTAATTGAGCAACCCCAATTTACCCCAAGTACAACCTAGTTGCAGATCAATTTGTATCAGTCACTTGGTTCCTGTTATAGTTGGTTATTGTGTTTGTGCTCTTGTTTGATAACACATCATGAGGAATATTTGAGTGAATTGCCGCTCGTTTAGTTGATCGTTCCACATTAAATTCTTTCCTTTAAAGTTATCGATCACAAAGAGATTATATTTCTACTTAAAATTGAGTCTTTAAGTAGTCTTCAACTTGATAGATGCCTATCATCACCCTTACTTACTTCTAGCATGACTCACACTTAATCTAAGCTAGGAATTGACTGAGGGGGTTGAGAGAATTGCCAACCTTGAACCTCTTGCTTTTCAGATAGCTAAGTGAGCCTAGGACACACTCGTCCAAGCCCAATGTTCACCTTGCCAAGTCTGCTTGAAGCCCCTTGCTTATGCACCAAAGACGTGTGAAGGTTTACGAATTAGTATTGAGCTAGATCAAAGACGAAAAGACAGAAAAAACAACCTTTAAACATCCACTAAGAGGTATAGAACCTTTTTTTTCACACTTTCCATAAAAGTCTTCTGACAACCTAATCCCAACAAATGACCTACTGCCACATAGAATTCTCAATGAGCTTTCCAACGAGACCAAAATTGTAGCAAATGGAGTTCGTATGAAGAATTTATGATCAGTCAAGCACTTAGGCGTAAAAATAGGGAATTTAGGCACTCAAGGATAGCCCACAGTGTTTTCTTAGGTTTCCTTATGCTCAATTATCCCTTAATTTTACCAAAATTTGCCAAAAATATTCTTAAAATTCAAACCCTAAAAAGTGCCAAAAATTCTGGCAATCGTGATCGATAGTATCAATCGCGATTGACGGTGTCAATCGTGACGGCTTTCAATCGCGATTGACAATATCAATCGTGATCGATGGTGTCAATCACGATCAACACTTTTTTCCCAAATTTCAGCTTGATCTTAGTCAATCGATGGTGTGTTCGTCACGATGGACACATGGGCATGCAAATTATTGTGTCAATCATGAAATTTCAATCGGTCGCGATCGATGGTGTCAATCACGATTGACAGAGTCTGATGTGGCAATTGATCGTGGCTGTCGATCACAATCGATAGTGTCGGTCGTGATTGACATGGTCTGTCGATCAGCTATGTCGATCATCATTGTCGATCACAATCGATGGTGTGGATCATGATTGACAGAGGTGGCGGGCATGGCTGTCGATTGCCATCAACAGTGTCAATCACGACTAATAGAAAATCAAGGAATTTTTTTATTGTAATTAGTGATCTAGAATGTGCTAATCATGTACTTTATGGTTGTGCACTTTTTTTACCAAAATCCAAATTTTTCTGTCGATCACGATCGACATAGGTCAATGCCTTGAAACCTGCACAAACAATTTTCTCACCTGTTGGAGCTACTACAACTACAATGGAAGTTGGTACCTACAAGAACACTAAAAAAACACAGCAAACAAGTGCACAGACAAGCTCTCTCTCACTCTCAGTCTCAAGTGAAAATGAGGTAATGAATGGAGATGGAGGTATATGGTCGCGATGGTGAAGATGATGATGAATGGATATGGTGTGTAGAAGTGAAGAGGAAGGTAAAAACAAGTAAAAGAAAATGCTTACCTACTCTTCCAATGTTCTACTCTATGTCTTACCATCACATGCTCGTCCTCAACGCTCGATCCCCAGCAACGGCGCCAAAATTTGGTGTAGTTCAGTGGTGAATAGCACCTCCTTTAATGTCAATCCGGGAAGACATGAGGATGGTATGAAGACCTCGAGCAAGTGATGTGCACAAGTGGTGATGGAAAAGCACACAAGCATGCACACACATACACTGTTGTGAAAACTCCTTCCTAGAGTATAGCATCCACCAGAGAGTGAGCGAGTACGTATCCACCCATCCAACTCCACCCATTTATATATCAACGGTCCAAGAGTTGCATGCTTTAATTTTTAGCCATGTGTCCTTCAAAGTGTCCTTCATGTGGATACTTTCCAAAGAGAATCACATGGCTTCTATTTCAATTGAAGTCACGTACGAGTCAAGGTGTCACTTGGGAGAAGCTTCTCCCAAGACTAAGGTTTTATTCCCTTAGGTTAGTTTTCTAAGGTAAGAAACCCTTCAATTTGACTTCTATGAAATAAAACCTCAAGGGTTAAATCCAAGAAACATAGGTTCCTTTTGGAGGGTCTAACCCATAATTTATGCAACATTCTTCCCCCCTTTAACATTTTCGTCCTCGAAAATGTGTCTTGGTATATTATGTGGAGTATTCCCCCGTGCACCATGATTCACTTCTTTTGATCATGGACTCACTCTCAAAAGATGCTTTCCTCGTTTTTAACCAATAGTTAAAAAAGAGGGAAATCTTTTATTTATGGAACTTACTCGTTCCCAAGTAGCACTTTCTTCAGTTCCATCCCTCCATTTAACTAGGCACTCTTTATATAAATGATTTCTTGTTTTCTTATCTCGAGTGCGTAGTAATTTCTCAGGTTCATGAGGGATGTTAAGAAGGAAGATTGGTTGAATGATTGTATCCGAAGATACCAGATTGTCTTGTTCAGCAAGTTTCCTTTTTAATCGACTTACATGGAATACTGGATGAAGTAAACAATCTTCTGGGAGTTCTAACTCGTAAGCCAAAGTCCCTACTCTTTTAAGAACCTTAAAAGGGCCACATAATCTCGGAGAGAGTTTAGGACAAGGTCCTGTTTTTAATGTTTCAGATTTCTTAGGAACTTTAAGATATACTAATTCACCAACCTAAAAGGAAATATCTCGCCTTTTTAGGGTCGCTAAAAGATTTAGCTCTATCTTGGGCTTTCCTCAGGTTCTCCTTGGCTAGTTTTAGCTTAAAGTTCATATCTTCTAAGAAACCTTTTGCTGCTTGGACTTTTTCGTTTTGAAGTCCAACTGCATAAGGTGCTCTAGGTTGAAACCCATACATCAACATAAAAGGACTATATTCTATTGTAGAATGCTTTGCACTATTGTAAGCAAATTCTACTATCGGTAGATAGTCCTCCCAGTTAGTTTGGGTAGAAGATACGTAAGCTCATAACATATCTTCAAGTATTCGATTGACTCTTTCAGTTTGACCATCCGTTTGAGGATGTTCAGCAGTACTCAAATTAAGCTTAGTTTCTAACCGACTGAATACAACTCTCCAAAAATGACTAGTGAATTTTATATCTCTATTAGACACTATGTCTTGAGGTAATCCATAGAGTCTATACAGTTGTTCTATGAATAATTTAGCCAATTCTAGAGTTTTTACTGTAGTTTGAGTAGGTACGAAATGAGCCATTTT
Organism: Ceratopteris richardii; assembly: GCA_020310875.1. Classification (NCBI taxonomy): domain Eukaryota; kingdom Viridiplantae; phylum Streptophyta; class Polypodiopsida; order Polypodiales; family Pteridaceae; genus Ceratopteris; species Ceratopteris richardii. The sequence continues at coordinate 132,283,772 of CM035427.1, read as the reverse complement.
GGTCAATCGGTCAACTATGACCCAAACAACATCATGACCTTTAGGGGTATGTGGTAAGCCTGTAATGAAATCCATGGAAATACTTTCCCATTTTCCATTTGGAATTTCTAAGGAATGCAATAAACCCCCTATCTTAAACTTTTCAGCTTTGTTAACTTGGCACTTAGTGCATCTGAGTACATAATTATGTACATCTTTATGTATACTAGGCCAGTAAAATTGCCTTTTTACTAACTCATAAGTTTTGTTGATTCCAGGATGTCCTGCACTTGGGGCATCATGATATTCAAACAAATTTTTTTTTCTAAGTTCGGAATTACAAGGAACACAGATCTTTCCTTTATACAACAGATATTCATCTTGAATACTGTAATGTTTAAACTTATCTTCATTTGATAAGTTTGTACTTGGAATAGAAACATTCTTCCGGGCTTCCCTAAAACTAGTATCTTCTTGATACTTGCCCTTCATGAGTGTTACTAACTCATTAGAAATTTGCATGAAACTCAAAGAATTTAACATGGGCATCCTGCTTAATGCATCTGCCACAATATTAAATTTTCCCTTTTTATATTTGAGTTCATAATCAAATTCTTGGAGTAATTCGGCCCATCTAGCTTTTCTACCTGAGAGTTCAGATTGGTTTGCAAACCATTTAATACTTGCTTGATCAAAAACTATAATAACTTTGGTGCCAAACAAGTAATGTCTCCATTTTTTCAGAGCATGCCCACGAGAAGGAGGTAAGCTGTCACTCTAGCACAATGGTGAGTACCAGCGTGAGGAGCTTCACCTCATAAATGTCAATCCGTGGAGACGTGAGGACCGGTATGAAGACCGTGAGCAAGTGATGGCACAAGTGTGTGAGTGAAAGCACACAAGCATGCACACACATACACACACACGTGCACAAGGTAAGAGCAAAGAGTGGAACAATGGAAGATCTTCAATTACACCAGAGTTCTCTTACAAGGCTGAAATCTACAACAAGCTAACCTCAAAAATGAGCTCTCCAGCCCTTTTTATAGTTTTTTGAGTGGTTTTGGCCCTGTCCAGACCTAGTGTCTGGTCTAGTTAAAAAATAGGCTCCATGGCTTATTTGGGGGCTCAAACAGAGTCTAAAAATTATGAAAATTGGTAGGAAGATAGTTCTAATACTCCTCAAGCTCAAGGACTCCTCGTCTTGAACAAAATGGAGTTGTAAAAATGGAAAATGGTATTTACAATGGTTTTTAGTGATGAAAATCACTATTTTTATGGGATTTCTGTTGAAAATTTGACATGTGATTCTTGGAGCTCCCTACTTGCTCCTTCTTCTTGTGTGTCCACTTTCTTGATGCGCTTCCATGCTTTGTCCTTGACCTTGAGCTTCAACACTCCCCCTGACAGACCCTTGTTGTAGTGGTTGTTCCATGTAGTATGTTGAGAGGTAGTGTCCATCTTTCCAATGTAGTCTGGTCTTTTGTTTGGTGCTTTACTTTGCCACTGCTAGCGCTTGTAGGTTGTAGTCCCTTTGTGAGTACTTCTTCCTTGTATTCCATCTTGATAGTACATTTGTGAGCTTTCCAAAACTTCTAGCTACTCAAAGGAGGTGGTCAATGTTGATTATGAGCAACTCTCAGTGATGGATTGCTTCCTTGCTCTTGTTGTTGTCACCTTGATGTCGCTTGGTTCTTCCAAAGATGGCTTTCATAGTTTTCATGCCAAGTACTTGTAACCCCTAATGGATGGTGGGTAAGTGCATTAGTGCATGGGTTGAACAAAATATGTGCCTGGTGCATGGCCTTGTGATGTGGCCCTATGTATGTGTACTTGGAAAATGCATGGGAAGAAGTATGGTGCAAGAGATTGGATCTTGAGCTAAGTGCTCAAGGGTATGCTGATGAAGAGGCTTCCTAATCTATCATGGTGAGCATGTTGCCAAAGTAGGTTGTGCTTACCATGGTGAAAGGTCGGTCGATTTTTGTCTCTTTGTGTTGTATGCCCATCACAGTGATTGACGATTGGTTGTCTTTCTGGTTGACGAACGTCCTTGCTGATAGTTCAACGATGAGTGTCATCGAGCGCATGAACCTTTTTTGTTTTGGAAGAATTACAAAGAAGAAGGTGGTTAGGATCAATAAAATATATTACATATGTCGAGTGTGTCTCATGGGCCTGGGATTTCTCAATTGTGTCTATGCACGACCGTGTAATGTGGCCCTATATTGGTGCATACTTCGGAAATGCATGGCCTAAATGGTGCAAAAGACAGGGTTATGCCAAAGGCACATGTTTGTTGCTGGTCGAGTCTTTTGATGTTACTTGCATACTTGATGCATTCTTTGATTGGAGGTGTCGATTGGATCTCGACATGATGTAATTCTTCTGATTGGAACCCATTTTAGAATAGGATTTGGCCTGTAGAGATCACCTCAGGCCACTTCATCTTTGGATGCTTTCCAAACTTTGGTATCCAGTGTGGTTGGCTCTTTGGTTCTGTGGATGTTGCTGGTGCTTTTGGCTTCCAAACCCATATCCTTGATGATTGCCTACTTACTTTTGTAGAAGGGTTGAGTTTATCTCCTTTTGGTCTTTGTGCTCTGTTCTTACCCTTTTCTCTCCTTGGCTTCTTTGTTGAGACCTTTTGCATGGTGGGGAGCATAGGCCTTTGCACGTGTAAAAGCACCTTGGGCACCCACATATGTAATTGTCCTTGTTGAACTGCAACTAATTTCTTAGGCACCCAAATTTGTCGTATGCCTTCTCGTTGAGCTAGTCCTGGTGGTTTGGTTCTTGTCTTCACATGGTTAGCTTGCCTGGGTGGGAATTGTGGTGGCAAGGCTAGTGGGTACTCTCCTTTTCGTACCCAAATCTTCTTCATGTCTAGAACTACTTTCTTCTTGAAGTCTCTTTATCTATTTGATATAGCAGTTGTCACGTACTGATTTACTTGCCTTTTTGGTTGATTGGTTGCGATGACATTAGTCTTCAGATAAGAGGAGTCAGCTTGCCTTTGAGTTTGTTCTTTCATGATCGAGTCCTTCTGAGTCATAGGGCTTTTGACACACACAACATCTTGTTCATGAGAGTGTGTGGTGCCATGATCTGTGAGCATGTAGTTGTCTAATTCTAATGTAATGCATTGTTCATGTACCCAAACGTGAAGAAGTCGACTTCTTAGGTTCAAGTTGACTGCATGGTCATAAATCCAAGCTTGACCCAAGACAAGTGGCTTTGTAAGGTCTTCATCATGGCTCACTAGCATTTTGACCTTCATTGGAACATCTTGAAGGTAGATGGGAAGTTCCACCTCACCCAAACAAGGGGTTTCCACACCTCCCAAACCTATGAGATATGCTTCTATGGGCTTGATGTCCAATTGCAAGTCTTGGCAGTATGACAGTCTAACTGCACTAGTTGCTGCACCTGAATCAACCAATGCTCTCATAGTCCTTACACTCTTTCCTTGTCCTACCTCTATAGTCACAAAGGGACATCGATCAATTATTCGAGAAGTAGTTAGGTCTGATTTTTGGCACATGTCCATGTGATATTTTGGAGCTTTTGTGTTGACATCTAGGCCTAGTCGTTGTAACTTATTTCTTCTGATGCACTCTATAGCCTCTGCTTGTGCTTCTTCTCTAACCCTTAACTCCTCTTCTTTTCGCTTCTTAGCAGTGTTGAGTCTCATTAGCATTTCCTCCATGAGAGGTTCTTGATATAACTTGACTCGACAACCACTTATATAGTTCGGCAAGATATCACCTTCCAAAGTGGCCAATTGAGCCGCCCCACTAGAGATTATATTAATGATCATGGGTCCATATCCTCGTTTCTCCAATTCGCAGGCATGTTGCTTTAGCGTATAAACCAGCACCAGATCTCCTTCTTTCAATCCTTTATCCTTTATATGGGCATCATAATATGCCTTTTGTCTTTTCTTTGCCGCATAGATGCTTGCTGCCGCTCGTAGCCTCGTCTCATCTAAACGTTCTAAATCAAAGATCCTGGAGGACAACTCATGTCCGTTCCACTCATGCTCTTGTGCTACTTTCAAGGCTGGGATTAGAAAATCTAATGTTAGCACAACATTCTATCCAAAGACCATCTGAAATGGGGTGGCATTGAGTACTGTTTTGTAGGCAACTTGGTAAGCCCAAACAGCATGATGAAGCTGTTTGTCCCAATCAGAGCGCTTATTATTTACGAGTTTTGTCAATATGTTACATAGGATCTTCTTCGTGCTTTCGGCTTGTCCGTTAGCTTGTGGATGATAGGGAGCAGACTTCTTGTGTATCACCATGAATTCTTGAAGGAGATTTTCAATGACCTCGTTCAAGAAGTGTATACCTCTATCACTCACCAACTCTATTGGTAACCCATATCTCGTGAACACGTTCTCATATAAGAACTTAGCCGTCGTTTGAGCATCATTCTTTGTTGTGGCTTTTACTCCTACCCACTTGGTAAGGTAATCAATGGCTACAATAATGTATTCCGCATGGGATTTTCTAGCTGGGGGGTTGATAGGACCTACAAAGTCTATACCCTATTTTGAGAATGCGCGTCCTCCCATCATTGGCCTCAAAGGCATCTCATCCTTTCTAATTGGATATTGTGTACGTTGGCATGTGTCACATTTCTTCACATAGGTATGTGCATCCATATGAAGAGTGGGCCACCAAAGTCTTGAAAATAGAATGGTCTTGATTACTCGGTCAGGACCAAAGTGTCCACCTGTAACACTGCTGTGTGCAATTTCTAAGACTTTCAAATAGTCTGATTCATGAACGCACAGTCTTAAGTATCCATCTTTGCCTCTCCGATATAGGTTGTCTCCTACTAAGGCATAGTCCTGAGCCTCTTGTTCCATGATTTGTTTTCTTGCTAGACCAGCCTGATTGGGTAATGTTCATGATCTCATGAATTCTACCAATGGAGTGCTCCATTCAGGGATTAAGGAAACGTGATAAAGGGTCGCATGCTCCACTGGGGGTCTTTCTTTGCACACAGGTTAATTCTTGATCCATTCCTGTATTTCTCTATCCATGCTAGGCCAATACACTCCTAAACATTTTAGGTTCTGCAATGTTCGTTGTTTAGAATAGTGATTCCCTAGCATTCCTTCATGGGCTTGCTGCAACCAACTAGTATGTTCATCGTCCTCAACACAACAAGCTAATACTCCCTCTGTATCTTGTTTGTACATACTTCCTGCCAATACTTGATACTTTTGTGACCTTACAATTTCTTCTTTTCTTGTTTTTACGTTCTTATTTGCAAGTCCGAAGGTTAGGACAGGTACTAACTTATTTGCCCATTTAGGAACAACCTCTAAATTGTTGGGAATGAGCGCATAAATCATCCACATATACTTCTAAGTTCTTCCGCAAGAACTCTTTGAAGACATGACACATGAGCCTTTGGAATGTTGCAGGTGCATTAGTGAGCCCAAATGGCTAACCTGAAAATCCATCAAGGAAGCTATAAACTTCCCTGCCTGCAACACGCTCCGATAAATGTTCGGTGATTGGAAGCGGATAACTATCTCTGATCGTAGCAGCATTAACTTTCTTAAGGTTAATACACACTCGCAATTTTTCGTTCTTTTTGGTCACCACTATGATGGGGGACACCCATTCAGTATGCTCAATTTCATAGATAAATCCAGCTTCAATCAACCTGTCAATTTCCTCTTTTATTTTAGCTGCATAATTGTCATTATATGTCTAGGGCTTTTGTCTGGTGTGTTTGGCATCAGCAGTCATGGGGATAGTATGAGAGCAAATTTTTGGATCTACTCCTTTCAGATCTCTATAGTGCCATGCAAACACATCCCTATATTCCCTTACTAGAGCTACAAGCTCTACTTCTTCTTTTGCACTTAGGTCATCTCCTATGTATGTACATCGCTCTTCGTTCCCTTCAATGGTTACAACAAATTTTTTGGTCTTTTCTTTATTATCATATGATTCTCCTATGATGGCCTCTCTCTTAGGCATTCGCACCAAAATTTTTTTGTCTTCAACTTCATATTTCTTAAAATTTCTTGGTACTTCAAACATTGATTCCTCCTCTTCCTGTTTCTCTACTTTTCTTTTCTTTTTCTTTTGACCTCCATCACTTCCTTTGAATTTATAGTTTTAATACTTTTGAGGGGTTCTTCTTCTTTTTGGGTTAACACTCCTACATCTTCTAGATAGTGCTCTTCTGAGATGAAGCAACTATTCATCACAATGGATTCTAGATCATCGTCATTCTCTTCTTCTTCTATGACATCACTAGGGTCACATTCTAGCAAGGGCTGACACATGAACACTGAAATATCATAACCCTCCTCATCACAATGAGGTGTCCATTGTTCTTCATTGACTGCAATGTCCATGGTAGCTAAGATTTCTGCCCAACCATGAGGCTCAAATTCCTCATCTGGAAATATCATCGGTGTATAGGCTGGGTCTTTGATTGGTCTATCTCCTGGGGGAGTTCCTTCTTCCCTTGCTTTTAGGCGCTTTTCCTCTTCCTCAGCAACCTTGCACATCCACAAGTGAGTATCTTCATGTAGCAAGGATGGATCAGGTGAACTTCCAGAATGCACGGAGATAGAATCTTCTTTTGCTTTGTGGATAGGATTCCATTGTAGGGGTGGTACATCTCTGAAGGTGTAATCCTTCAAATTGACCTTGGTTGTGACCCCTATGTGTTGTAAGTATAAGGAGTTGGTTCCCCAATCCTGTACTATTTGCAATTGTCGTAGGAAGGGTCTTCCTAGGATCATCTCGTAGACATTTATTGTTTCAAAGTCACATATAGCAAACGTGTGTTCAAACTCTACACCACAAGTGGTTAGAGTTATCTCTTCGAGCAATCCTAGAGGTCTTTCAAAATGACCATCTGCAATTTGAAGCTTCATTCTAGTTGGTCTCAATGTGGGTTTGCCCCATCGCTTCCACAAGGAAGTGGTCGCAATAGCAACACCAGCACTTGAATCTACGAATGCTTTGGTTGTGTAACCTTGATGTGTGATTGGAAGATAAGTATTACCTTCTTCACCTTCGCTCATGTCTCCTATTTTATCAAGAGGTATTTCTGGAACTTTTTGCTTAGAGCCTGCTTTTGGCATATTGGAATCAAGTTCTGGAACCTGATCCTTCACATGATTCCATAGCTCAGGTTTTGCTTTGAGTAGCTCTTCTACAGTGAGATGACACTGAACCTTTGTGTTCTTCACAACATCAGTGTTTCTTGGAACCATTGAGTCTTCATTTCTTACCAATATTGTGGGAGCTCTGATCTGAAGAGATTCAGATTCCCATGGGTCTGTGAAATGAGGAAACTCTTTTAAAGAATTAGATTCAAAATCTAATCTTCTATCTTCTTGTTGCTATGCTTGGTCTCCATAGATAGGCAAAATATCTTGGGGAAATTGATCGTGAAGATCATCAATTTCAGGAATAGGAGGGGGATTACCCTTCTCCTTGACCCATTTTTCCTCTTGTATTTCCCACAAGAACTCTTGAGAGTACTGTTGCATTGAAAGAGGTGTTCCCTCATCCACGGAATCAGGAACATAAGCTTTCCTTGGTGGTAAGCTTTCTCTTTCAATAATTGGTTGAGCCTGTGGAGGTAAAGAAACCTACGGCTTGTTTACCAACTACTATAATCTTTCTAGTAAGCCCTGGAAATGAAAATCCAGTTTGATAGAGTTTGTTTGATTGAACTTTTGAGTAGTCTCGAGCATAGCTTGAGCTACTTCTACCATTTTCATGATCATTTTTGTTCGTTCAATCTCTAAGTCTGCTCTAGGGTAACTCTTGTCCAGGTTTGTAGCTATTGGCCCTTCTTGAAGTCGAGCCTGATAGGCCTTGAACATCATGTCCAAGCCTTCTGGGGTTGGATCTGCAAGAACAGACCTTGATTGCGGTCTATTTACAATGGGCGGTGGGTTGGAATGAGGTGGTGTGGATGGAGATTCGGCATGAGAGGGGCTTTGAGATGCAATGTCTTCTATTTTCGTTTTGGTATCCCTTAGGCTTTCTTCTAGTTTAGATATCTTTTTGTTCCACTTACGATTAGCCTTCTCTCTAGTATCCTTCCATGTTCTTGGTTTCCTCTTACTAGGCTCTCCTGACTCACTTGACTCCGATTGCTCAGATGGTTTTGCTTGTTGTGCAGCATGTGCCCTAGTAACTACCTGTACAGGAGCCACATTACTGCTACTTGAACCTGAATCTGCCACTAAGCCTACCACATTGATGGGTGTTACCTTGGGTACACTAGAGGGGTTTCTGGGACACTCTCTTGGGAGATGTTCCTTGCCACATTTAGGACAAAAGCCTTGTATGGTGATGTTTTGTCCTTGTCCCAGAGTTGGTTGGTGGGGACATTCACGAATGAAATGGTCACCTTGACATCTAAAGCATGGTCCTCTAGGGGCTTGTGGTCTCACTTGTCTCGCTTGGGGCCTGGGGTTTGGATTTGTGTACATAACATTGGAGTATTCTGACTCCCAATTTTGCTCCATTGGTGGTGTCTCATATTGATATGGAGAAGTCTCACTTTGCTCAGGTGACTCTATGTAATAAGCTTGTGAACTATCTTCATGGAAGTAGTCTGAATAAAGAGCATGAGAGTCATTTTCTGAGACCAAAGGGGTTAGTGGTACCAATTCTCTATTAGGGTTCTCCTCCTCCATCGTATACTTAACTGGGATCACATTGGCAGGAGCTGGTGGTTGGTTTCCCAGGACTGGTTGTGGCCTATTTGGTGTCTGATATTGCTGCTGGTACTGAGGTTGATATTGTTGTTGTGGCCTATAATATGGCTGTTGGTACTGATTTTGATACCTACCCTGCTGGTAAGGTTGCTGATAATTTTGTCTAACAGCCTGCCTATTGTATGGACAGTCTTGAGCCATATGATTGGTGTATTTTCTCTCAATGGTGCAATATAGAGCATTAGGATTCCCCTGGGGTTGAGCCATCATCGGGCAAACATTAGCCATGTGGTCTCCTCGCATGTATAGCATCGCTTCAATGGGGTGACCCTTAGCATTTGTGTATTTTGAACTCCTAGCTTCTTGGCCACTTGCTCAGCTATTTCATCTATCTCAGTGGAGGTTCTAGAGGTATGACTAGTAGAACTGTCAGAGTCCTTATAGAGTTTGGACAATTCTAGCTCCTCACCCAAGTTGTCTTCTATGTCTATGCAGATCCGTACACACTCTTCTATGGATCTAGGCTCTTTCAAGTACACATATGATCTCAATTTGGTGCTTAGTAAGCCATCTAAAAACAAGGCCACTTGTTTGGATGGTGTGGGCAATTCTGGTACAGGGCATCTTTCCAAGTACTGTCTAAACCTTCTTCCTGCAAGTCGCACTGTTTCTTGGGGTGTCTGCTTGAAGCTGTGGATCAAGGATGATGTGTTATGCCTGATACCACTCTTGGAAAACTCTACAATGAATGCTTCTAGCAGTTGGCCTATGTCTCGATAGTTGCGACTATTTAGGGGTTGAAACCAAGCTAAGGCAGTACCTTTAAGAGTCAAACCAAATGCCTGAAACTGTGTGAACAAGTCCTCAACTTGTTCAGCTCTTAACACTTGTTTGAACTCGGCCACATGATCATAAGGATCTCCTGACCCATCAAAATAGTTCTTCATTGTCTTTACCACTTGAGATGGTCTAAGGGTTCTTGAGTGCTCTCGTGGTCTAGGCAATGGGAAATCATGTTCGTCTCTTTGATGCCTATGTACGCGATGTCTCTCTCCTTCAGGTCTTTCATTTTCAATTCTTGATCGGTCTCTACCCACTGTGTGTGCAAAGCTTACCGCAGGTCTCTCTTTGGTTCTTTCCCTCTGGGTTTCATGAGCCTTGGATGATCCTTCTTCTTGGAGGCCTTGGGAGACATTAGATCTTGATGGAGGGAGAATTGCTTCACCCTGCCAAGTGTATGCATGCCTATCCTGCTCTGTCACCAAGAACATTTTCTCTGACATGTGATCTAGATAGACAATTTTGCCTGGTATCTCTCGGTCCTTGAACTCATAGATGGTGACTATTGGGATCGGTTGATCTGGCTTGAATCTCCAAAAGGCTTCCTCCGTTTCTCTATTCAAGAATAGCTCTATGCTTTTGTTGTCTTGGGAAACCCATTCTGGAGTGATCACTCTGGTCAAAACTGACTTACCTCTAGGGGTCTTGGGTTCTTGTCCTAGGTCTCCTTGCTCTAGGTCTCCTAGCTCATTCTCAGGAATGATGTTTCCAAACTCATGAGTCCTGTCTGGTAAGTTGGTAACCACATACAAGGTTCCTTCCTTATCAATGTATGCACCCTCTTTGAACTTGACCACTGGGTGTTCAAGTCCAAAGGGTTGGTAAGGATTTTTGAGTTGAACCACTGATCGTCTCAGCCCATCCTCATAGATGCGAGCACCTAATTGGTTGGTCCTCATATACTCCAATGGGGTCTTATAGGGACCTTCTGGTGTCTGTAAATAGGTAGTGCCTGAGCTACGTGTGGGTCTTTCCATGCTAAAATACATTTCTGAGTCACTGGTTTCCAAAGTTAGTGTGTAAGGATAACCACTAAGCTATTGAGCCCAAGACTTGGCTGTATGGTTGACACTAGCCTCAGATGATCTAATGCTTTGTCTATCCTTGCCTAAGTGTCTGCCAGATCTCAGGTTCATAAGCCTTGGCTTCTAGTCCCAAAGTTCTCTTATATTGCTCAAAATCCTTTGGAACTCCTTGCTTTTCTAGTTTCCTTGAGGGTCAACTTCAAAATACCCTATCTAATAATTTTGGTATTACCCTTTCTAGTTTCCCTGAGGGTCAACTCCCCACGAGCTTTCCAACAAACCCAAAATCACAGCAAACGGATTTCGTATGAGAAAGTTATGCTAGTTCAGGGTTCTGGGGTTTAAAACAGGGAAACAGGACCTCTCAGGAAGTGCTTCAAAATCAGGTGATACACGACACTTAGTAAGTATCGCGATACTTGGAAGATGACAATACACGATACTTGGAATTCCACAACACACGATATTTGACCCAAGAGAAAACCCACGATACTCGATACTTGACACAATGGAAAAGTCACGATACTCGATATATGACGAATGTCGCGAAAGATCACGATACTCGACACTTGCTGAATATCGTGATACTTGACTCCACGATACTCGATACTTAGGCCACACGATACACGATACTCGATACTCGACCAACTAGACAGATCACGATACTCGATATCCAGCAAGTATTGTGGAAGGACCCTCACGATACTCGATATTGCACCGGTATCGCCAAGAGGAATCCCACGATACACGATACTCGATATCAAGCAAGAGTTAGACTCACGATACTTGACACTGCAGGTCACGATACACAATATTGGGTGGGTATCGTGAAAAAAAATCACGATACACGATACTTGGAATTCCCACGATATTCGATATTCCTCAAGTATCGTTTTCAGAGCTCCACGATACACGATATGCCCCAAGTATCGCGAGAAATACTCAGCGATACACGATACACGATATGTGACCACTGCAAGTATCGCGATACTCAACCACAAGAGTTTCACGATATCCAGATATCGCGATACTTCAACCACGGGAGAACACGATACTTGGATTTTTTGGAGTCCAAATTCAAAAATTTTTGCAAATATGAGTACTTTGTGTCCTCCTTGTCACTCCTATGTGTCTGCAGATGCAAAATCTCTCTTCAAACCCGCGATACTGCATTCACGATACTTGGCGCAGGTTGTGTCACGTTCGGGGCTGTTCACTCTGATTTTCGGCTATTTTGGTACTATTTCTTCAGCGTTTCAGTTTTGCACCCTCTCTAAGGCTCTTTCTCACAACCACAAGTAAAAAGCGAGGTGAATGGACTCTAAAAACTGGAAAAAACTGAGAAGATGAAGGTGGGTGGAGATGGTGATGATGATGAAGATGAAGGAGAAGAAAAACTCAAAAACTGAACTGAAAATGGTGTTTCTTTTACCTTCCAACGTCGCTACTCTACGTCTTACCGTCACACGCTCGTCCTCCAAGTTCTCTCCCCGGCAATGGCGCCAAATTTGGTGTCACTCTAGCACAATGGTGAGTATCAACGTGAGGAGCTTCACCTCATAAATGTCAATCTGTGGAGACGTGAGGACCAGTATGAAGACCGTGAGCAAGTGATGGCACAAGTGCGTGAGTGAAAGCACACAAGCATGCACACACATACACACACACGTGCACAAGGTAAGAGCAAAGAGTGGAACAATGGAAGATCTTTGATTACACCAGAGTTCTCTTACAAAGCTGAAATCTACAACAAGCTAACCTCAAAAATGAGCTCTCCAGCCCTTTTTATAGTTTTTTGAGTGGGTTTGGCCCTGTCCAGACCTAGTGGCCGGTCTAGTTAAAAAATAGGTTCCAGGGCTTATTTGGGGGCTCAAACGGAGTCTAAAAATTATGAAAATTGGTAGGAAGATAGTTCTAATACTCCTCAAGCTCAAGGACTCCTTGGCTTGAAGAAAATGGAGTTGCAAAAATGGAAAGTGGTATTTACAATGGTTTTTAGTGATGAAAATCACTATTTTTATAGGGATTTCTGTTGAAAATTTGACATGTGATTCTTGGAGCTCCCTACTTGCTCCTTTTTCTTGTGTGTCCACTTCCTTGATGCGCTTCCATGCTTTGTCCTTGACCTTGAGCTTCAACATAAGCCATGGGGAAGTTCTTCTGGAAAGACGTCCCAATAATTATTTATCAAACACTTAAATTTAAACCTTTCATGTTCAGACAAAGTAGACAAGATATAAGAAACTGGATTCATATTATGTACATTGTTTACATCAGTTGGAAGTATCATAAAAACTTCCGCTTTTTGGGTATTTACAAGTTTTTTCAACTCCATGCTAGAAATCAAAGGAGTACTGGGCACATCATGTTCTCCTTGAATTAGATAACGGATTCCATTTCTCTCAAATTCCAAAGTATTCAGTTGATAGATTCTTTTAAGTGTTTTCCCTAAACCCCAAAGCCATTCTCTACCCAAAACCATATCAGTTCTTTCCATGTGCGTGATCTGAAAGTCTAATTTATCTTTATAACCTTGAAATTCTATTTCGAGGTTACAGATCATAGTATCCCGGACTTTCTTGTCCTGACCTTGCATCATAGATACCACATACTGATGAGGTGACTTTTGCTGGGGCAACTTTAATCTCTTCACCAGTGAGTAGTTTAGGAAATTGTGGGTGGCCGAGTCGTCTATCATGACTCTGGCCTTTTCACCACTTATACATGCATGAAGTTTGACCAAGTCATGAGGTCCAAATTGGTTTTGGACCCACATTGAATTAGACAAACAACACTCATGCTTGTCATCTTCGTGAAGGACTTCCACTTTTTTCCAAACTTTATTGTTTTTGAGATTCAATGTTTGGACTAAGTGTATTCCTGTCTTTTCTTTCCCTCTTATCTCACGGGTGGCTTTTTGTTGTCCCCTAGTCATGCAATTCTTACTAAGATGTCCTAGCTTAAGGCACTTAAAGCAAAGATTCTCATTTTTTGCTTTTTCCCAAACCTCAGGGTCTAGCCTAGGTCGTGAAGGTCTAGGGGTTTTAAAGTCATCTTTTTTGAATGTGCCTAGCTTTCTTTTACCTGGTTTAATTTTTTTTATTGTCTCCGACAAGATGAAGTGGTTGTGTTCTAGTTTTAGCATGATCTTCATAGATCTGTGCTAACTTAATAGCATCTTCTAAAATTTTTGGAGCACTTCTTTTCACTTCATGTTTGACTTGCTTGTTGAGACCACGGATGAAACCTCTTACCTTATAAAAGTCATCAAGGTTTTGCAATTTAAGTACTATTTCTCGGTAATGAGAAATATATAGAGAAAGGGGACGTCCTCTCTGCATGACTTTGTTCCATTCTTCCCAGTTTCTTTCATCCTCATTTTCTAGTAAGAATTCTTTTTTGAAGAATTCTTCAAATTGATTCCAAGTTTCTAGGATTCTTTGAGCCTCCTTTAAGCTCATCCACCACTTATAAGCCTTAGGTCCAAGTGATAAACTTGTCTCTAAGACTTGATAAGCTTCAGGGGTGTTTTTTAACTGATGCAAGTCTTTCCATTTCTCTAAAAATGTCAACACTGCATCTTTGTTTCGGTCTTTATCTTCCCCTAAAAATTGGGGTGGTTTTAAGACTTTTGCAAAAGACAGGCTTCTAGACTTCATGGCAGTATGAGGAGGATTTACCTAATTATCTTTATTTTTTAAAGATACATTACTCTGCAAGGGTAAAGGGGCGTCCGTTCCTTTACTAGGTGATGGGTTCCTTGGTCGAACAGACAGGGAACCCCTTTGAGCAGGTAAGGGTAAGGATGAACAAATCGTATTAAAAAGGCCAGATGGGTCCTAGCAGACAAACAAGCCAAAGAAGGACTGAGAAATAGGATCAATAAGGAAGGTAACTCTCAAACACAGGAGTGTGTAGGGAGCTTCAAGGAAGTGTATCCAAAATTTTGAATCATACCCTACACACACAGTGAATACCATTCTCTTTGGAAAGTATCCACATGAAGGACACTTGGAAGGACACATGGCTAAAAATTAAAGCATGCAACTCTTGGACCTTTGGTATATAAATGGGTGGAGTTGGATGGGTGGATATGTACTCACTCACTCTCTGGTGGATGCTATACTCTATGAAGGAGTTTTCACAACAGTGGTATTAGAGCCAAGTTCTTTTTCAAGTACTTGTAGTGTTTCTTGATTTATGTGCAGGCATTCTATTGGAAGCCATGGAAAAAAATCGAACTACTCAGTAACTGCGTCATTATTTTTTCGGTTGAAAGTCGTGCTTGTTCTGAGTTCTGCCGCCAGAAGCTTAAAGATGGTTAGGTAAAATCCCAATCATTTAATGGTAAAAGAATCTCGATTCTCCAGGAGCCCACGCGCGTAGCAAGTGTTCATCAACTCTAAAGTGTGCCTCTGAATTCTGAACGCCGCCGCTTGACTACTTCCGCCTGTGATGAGGAGGGAGGCTGCCTGTGAACATTTAATAATTATTTGTATTGGAGCTTTAGCTGGGTAAACCTCCAATCAACCCCCGACCAGAGGAGGACCCTCCAATCGGCGAGCCTACTTTTTCTACTGACCAACTCACGAGGACGCGACCCTGCTCATTTAAACCTCTGTGCATCGAACTGACTGCCTGATGCTTGCATGCGCGTGTCTCAGAAAAGTGTATGGTTGACTCTGAACGGGACGCCTAAACGTGTCTCAGAGAACCGGACGCCTGAACGTGTCTCAGAGAACGGGATGCCCACGACTTCTCCCTATCGAAATTCACACCCCAGGCGGCACCTGTACCACCCGACTCCAGAGGGACCACTTCTCGCGCATGCCCGGCTGCCCTTTCGCTCAGAGAAATAAAATAGTGTCTTTATTCAACTGCAAGGAGGGCCCATTTCCTGAGTAGCGCAGGAGAGCTTTACAATTTCTCAATATCTCAATAATTGCCCACGTGCCCACGCAAGGCTTGGAGGAATAAACCCATGACGCACGCCCTTTCAGATTGGAGTCTAAATCTACCGCCTTAGACCATTCGGCCAAACTGTCAAGACCACTCCCCTTTCAAATCTAAAGTCATCAGCGTGGTTTGACCTGGATCGAAGAGTTCCATCTTTGGCGGCATCTAAAATTCAAACCCATGAAGTCAAACAGACGTCCAACGACCTGTTGATCGTGGGATTCGAACTTGCTTCCTTCATGTGGGAGCACTATAAACTCGTCAACGACCTGCTGATCGAAGGGCATCATAAGGTCCCACGAAACCTTTAAAAAGAACAAGCAACGGAGAATTAAATACTGAAGAGACCTGAGAAAGTTCAACCGAGGCGGTGAAATAGCGAATCGTCCAAGGCAGCCCAAGCCGACCTACAACTAGAAGCTGATATCAAAGAAAAAATCGAGGAAGTACTGGATTTAATTTTCTTCTTTTTTCCTTCAGTATTAGAACGGATAACTCTAACCACTTGTGGTGTAGATTTTGAGCACACTTTTGCTATATGTGACTTTGGCAAAAATAACATCTATGAGATGATCTTAGGAAGACCATTCCTATGACAACTGCAAATAGTGCAAGATTGGGGAACCAACTCCTTGTACTTGCAACACTTAGGGGTCACAACCAAGGTCAGTTTGAAGGATTATTCTTTCATAGATGTACCACTGTTAGCTCATAAAATTATTGATTTTTGTTTGCATTGATATATTCCATTTTGCAGATTATATGTTGATTCCAGGTGTTTTGCAAAGGGAAATGTTGCTTGGCAGCGATAAATCCAATCGAATGTGGTGACGTAGAGTAGGCCTTAATAGATATTTCGATTTGGATGCTTCTCATCGCAAAGAATTGCTGGTTGTAGTTGAGCCCAAGTTACCACACATGAGTGGGATGTCATTATTGATTTTTGGCAGTCCTGGGGGTATGCTCCTTCACTTAACACGCTTCGGGCATGCTCCATCAGTCCCTAGTGGGGGTGGCAGTCATTTGCCCCTAAATGTCAGCAGGGGGGTTATGCTAATTTATGTACACATGGGGGAAATGAAGGGGGGAGTTTTTATCAAGACGTGGCTCATGCAGAGAAGGGGAGTCTTCTACTAAAGTCTCTTGGGGGGTGGTCGACTACCCTCCTTTAGGAGTTGTCAGAGCATGGAAAAGGAGTTACGACCTCCTAATTAAACACGAGGGAGTTCTCTGATAGTTCTTTGTCTTGGAAAATGTCGCGAAAGAAGAATTAAAGGGAAACCCTTTGTTCAGCGGGGGTCTTCTTCTTCGTGTTGTTACCTTTCGGCCGCGGTTTTCTTTCGGTTGGGGTTTTTTTCTCCTCAGGGCGGGGAGGAGAAGCGTGTGTGGTGGTGTTTCTTCTGTAGGGATACAGGTACACAGAGGGAAGCTCAGAAGCAGTCGTGGTTTTTTTCTCCTCGTTTGTTCTCAGCAGGACTGTAGGTAGGGAGGGCTTTCAAAAGGAGGAATCAAAGTCGTTTCTCTCTCTCTCTCTGTATTTTTGGGGGTGTTGAGGGGAAGGCCCTGTGGATGAGTCTAAAGAGGAATATGAGAGCTCTGCAGCTGAACCAAAAGGTAGCAAGCTCGTATTTTTCGAAGGTCGTCGATATACTTTTGACCTTGAAGACCTGCTACGCGCATCTGCTGAAGTCCTTGGCAAAGGAAGTGTGGGGACAGCATACAAAGCAATGCTTGAGAATGGTACTACTATTGTTGTAAAGAGATTGAAGGATGTTGCTGTGACGCAGAGGGAGTTTGAACATCATCTGAACTTTCTTGGGAGCATGCATCATCAGAATGTACTTCCTCTCCGAGATTATTACCACTCGAAGGATGAGAAGCTGATTCTTCATGACTTCGTGTCTTCTGGCAGCTTATCAGCTCTACTTCACGGTAGTAAAGGTTCTCTAAAGTCTTCATTGGACTCGGAAACTCGTCTGCGAATTGCAACAGGTGCAGCCCGTGGCTAAAGAACCCCGTCATCATCCTGGGAAAGGTAACAGAAGGGGGAGCAGGCACGAGCAGATCGATGAGGAGTTACTAAAAAGGGGGTGACTCCGAGGAGAAGGGGCAGCAGCGGTGTCTTCCTCGCCTGATCACCTTCACCTTCACAACAAAAGAGGGGAGTCTCGGTTTCTAAGTGGGGATTGAACCCAGGAGGGAGCAAGAAGAGGTCGCTTTTACCTTGCAGAGCTGTACTTGGTGGTGACAGTGGATCTGGAAGGACATCATCCAAGGAAATTTCTTCATAGCTTTGGTAACTGCATTATGCAATGTGAGTACTGAAGCAAGGAAGGGTGGGGATGCTACAAACGTAGGGATAATCTTGAATGGCCTGCTAGATCGAGAGAAAGCGTCCAGGTTACTTGAGCTCTTGTTTTGTTTTCTTTTTTTCTCCTTCAGCACATAGGTCTAACATTCTTGTACTTGAGGTGGCGTGATAAATTGTATGATTAACCGGTATACCCAGGTTTTACCCCTTCACATGGAATATTCAACTTCCTTATTCAAAAAAAAGGGATAAGGTTTCTGCAGGTACTGGGAATCTCGATGATACAAGTTGAGACATTGCATATGCTCAGTGCTGCCCATTGCGTACTTAGGTTGTCCATTTGGTTCTGCAATAATCCCTTATGGTGTTCATGTTTGGTGTTGTGTTGCTTACACATCAAATGTTGAAGATGGGATTGCACTGTGTATATGTGGATTTAATGGGAACCATGAATCACAGAAAATTGTATTAGCTGCTTATCTTGGACATCAGCGTCGTAATGCATAATTTGGAATGGAATGAGTACTAATTTCATTTTTGTTTTGACTCTAATCCCTCTGGATTCACCTGCAGCAGCACAATCAATTCTAAGGGCAAACAGCCCTCCCTTGCCTCTCTCCAATTAGTTGGGATGACTTCTGTACACTCACGGGATAAGTCTCTATGTGGTATGGGTCATGCTATAGGTGGCACACTAAGTAGCATCATCGCTTTTAGTTGCTTGCAAAAGTATGGAGGTGTGTACACATACTCTACACTATGCATGGCATGACTTATCAATAGACACAACAGAAAAAGGGGGGGAAATTGACAGATTTTAAGGCCAGCACGGTTCCTTGATCGCAACCCTCCTCATATCTTACTTATGAAATGCATAAGTTCTTGCGTCTATCTTTCACATGCAACATGGATACTAGGTATGTGAATACGGAGTGTGTAATCGGTGTGTGAGAAGTGTGTGGGAGAGCGAGAGTGAAAGCGGGAATATATGTCATTGTGAGTGTGCGTGCAGATCGTGTGTGTAGATACTTAGGTACATGTGAGTGTAAGGGGAAAGGATATATGTGGGTGTGTGTGCGAATCTATGTGTGCAAGGGTAGGAATGCACTTAGGATGTGTATGGGTGTATACATGAGTGAGTAAAAAGGAGAGTTTGAGCTAAAGCAAGGGAGTGGATGTGAATATGAATGTGTGTGTTTGATTATGTGTGTGTATGTTTGGGGTATGTGGGTGTGTGAAAAGAATACGGGAGTGGGAGAAAGAGAGGGAGGTTGTTAGAAGGAATCGTTGGGGTTGGACACTTAGTTGTGCACATATTTTTCCATCTCCTCCATCAATGCTTTGGATTGAATTGTGGACTTAGGATGATAAAAGCTGACCTAGCATCAGCAAGTTGGGGTAAAATACCATTGAGTATATGCACTTTCCCTTGGACTAAGAGGTCATACATTTTGGTGCATTTTCCGAGAATTGGCTTGCTACGAGCTTGCTTGGTGCCCCGATTGTGTGGCACAGCCAAGCCCCGGATTTGTTGCTTTGGTCTTGGTAAAGTGATGGCACAAATAATGCAAGTTAGGGACTTTCAACTGGTCAGCCCAAGGATGATGAACTCCGAAGGAACTAGAAGTCGAAGCGGGTTTGGACACCCAATGAAAAATCGTGCATATGAATGTCCCCGGGTTGGCCCAATCTCGAATTACATTCGGTGTTGGTGTTGCGAGAAGATGGGGCACATTGCAAAATATTGCCCTCGTGTGTGCACTCCGTTGGACTTTGTCCCTAGATGCGTGGAATGCAGAAACAAGAAGCTATGAGAGCATCTGTGTCACGTGAAAGAGGTTCCCGTTGAGGAGGATGTGGCAAAAGAGGTTAGCATGTCACTTTCGTCCTTTCTGTGAAAGCCAAAGATGACGAGAGTTTGTTGGCAATCATAAGACGTTAGTTGGAATGTCTTCGTGAAGAGCACGATAGTGAGAGGGTCAAGGTGGAAACATTAGAGAAAAATCAGGCAAAGATAGAAGAGGTTGTAGACAAATGGGAGGAGCAATTCCGAGTGGTGCCAGATATAAGTAGAGTGTTGAAAGTAGAAAATAAGAATTTGAGAGAACAAGTCGAGTTGCTTGAGAGTGAAAAAGTGGCTAGCAAGAGCAATGACACGAGAAAGAAGATCTTGGACCTCAGAACCGGCTTGATGATAGCTGATTGCCATGGAGTTTCGATTGAAGAAGAGCCCTCACAATATGATGATGACCTTGCACATAGAGTCTACCAAATGGAAAAGGAAATGGAGAAATTGCGAGAGATGATGGGTAAATATGATGACCAAGCAGCTAAGGTAGTTGAAGAGCTCCACCTAGAATTAGAAGGGATGAAAAGTGCTCAAGCAGAGAGTGATGAGAAAATGAGACGGGTAGAAAAAGAGAATGCAAGGCTGAGTAGCGAGCTAGGTAGGTGGATGAATCGGAAAGACGATGAGATGCGAGGACAACTAGAGGACCCGAAAGTAGAAAAAATGGAAGGAGAGTTGAAAGTTATGTTGGATAGGTTAGATACATTTGGAACGGAGTTAGAAAGAACGAAGAATGAATTGTCGAAGAAGGTAGATGATCTAGATGTAGAAAATATGAATAGGATTTGGGAGGAAAGATCGATTAGAGAGGAAGTCAAGCAGTTGACTGCTCGAGTTGAGAAGAGGGAGGATATTCCCCTCGGATCTGAAAAAAGGATGAGAGATTTAGACAAAAAGATGGAGCAAATATGGAATCGGTTCCAAAGCATCGATTGTGACCTGTTCCAATACCAGAGCGATATTGATTACAACAAACAAGGATTAAGAGACCTAGCAGCGAGGCTTGAGGCACTAAGAGGTACAATGGCCAATGGTAGTTTTTCGTGTCATCTATCAGGTCAGGTGGAATCTCTGCGAGGCAAAGGTTGGAGGTGAGAAGGGAATCAATGAGGCGATGGATGCCGTTAAGGATGGCTTGAGTCCGATTAGGGTTTGCTTTGCGGATTGCAAGTCTGAGATGTGAGGACGGGTGGACCAAGTCTATTGTACGCTTAGGACTAAAGTGGCACTTTTTTTGAGGTTTCAAGTCGATGAGGTGGTTAGTATGTGTGGGTTTCGAGAGGAAAAGTTGACCATGGCATTAGTGGTCGAATTTTGGCTTGACTAGAGGCAGAGAGGAGATGTGTCTCATCGGGATGTCCATGGGGGGATATATGTGTGTGTTTGTTGTGATTGGTTGGGTAGGGAAAAGGTCCTTTCTTTTGTCTCCTAATTCTCAAGATGCGGGAATTTAAAAAAAAAAACAAGAAAGAAATGATTGTGTATATGTGTGTGTGTTGTCGGTGCGCTGTAGTGGGCTAGTAGGCGGGTGGAGTAACCTTGATCGGGTGATCAAGGCCACAAGCTGACGCTAGTTTTGCTGTTGGCCCGACTTGTATGTGGCTCTGTGCCTATGTGGGCTGATAGGTGGGTGGAGTCCCTTTGGCCGGGTGGTCAAAGCCACGAGCTGGCGTCGGTTTCGCATAGGGCTAGCAGTGTGCATCACGCGTAAATAAATAAATAAAAAGGAAAAAAAAAGAGAAAAAGAAAATTCCTCGCTCGAGGGGGGGGAGAAGAGAGGTGAGAGAGCTTGATGCTCGGATGGGAATATGTGTGTGTGTTGTGGGAATCTGGGAATGTGTGGACTCTTCATGGGGCATGTCGAATCAAATCTTAAGCTCGGCTAGGGTTTTGGCTGGTACCTGTTTGTGGAAGACTTGGACTCGAGGGATCCAATCATGCTAGTGACTTTGTTCGTCTGCGAGCTCTTGGGAGGTGCTCATTTTGGTTCTTAGGTTGTGTAACTACTTGCGATGTCCTGAAGCACGTTGGTGACTTCTTCTCTCCTGTTGCAGGGAGGCGCACCACTCCCTGTAAACACTGGCAACCACAAGTGGCGTTCCCCCGCTATTGGCTATGAAGTTCAATTGACGTCTTTCCCTGTTGTTCATCCATTTCGCGGTGTTGTACTTCCGTTCATTATGCACTCTCAGAGGCACTAATTGGGCATCTCACGATCAATCTCAACATTTATTATCCTTCAGACTTCCCTGATGATTACATAGCCTTTATCTGCCTTGTCACATGGCAGAAAGTTTCAACCGTGACACAATCTTTATATGCAAGTTATGTTCAGTGGTGCTGCGCCCTCCGCTGCTCACCTTTCGCACATTGCTCTCTCATGCGCCTACGACTTGCATTAGAACTTTGATTTTCTGTGTGTGGCACTCATACTTTTCAGTGACTGTTTGGAGATAGTTTTCGGTGATTGACACTTTTTTTGGTGATTGTTTCTTTTCGGAGATAGCTACAGATGGACTGATGCAAGAACGTTTTCACTCTCTTCTGGGAATGTGCCTCATAAGGCAGCCATAGTTCTTGGCTCAATGGAGAGTCATCGGCATCTTCATACTTTTTCAGCAAATTTCATGGTTCAATTGTGTGTCCAATTTTGCATTACGGATTTTATGTTGTTGAGGTTGACCCTGCTTCATCGCACTACTAATCATTGCGCAGTTTTCATAGAACTTAATCGCACATAACTTCATCGCATACATATGGACATCGTAGCTTTATGTTATTTATGTGACCGCTTGTGTGGTATGATGCACACGCATACAAAATCTGATGGAAATTAGTGCACATTTTCTTCTTTCATAGTTCGCTATGCATATGGGGGAAGTAAGGGGCACAATGCAATTTCTTTTTTCCAGCACCATTGTTTTACTACATTGCTTTGTGTGATGAAAATTGGTATCTTCCTGCACCATTATGATTAGTGGTGTTATTTTCTTGTCTCGAAATGACCGATTCATGTCTTGCCTTCCCTCCTCTTATGGGACATCATATCATGTGCGTTGAGTCCTCCGAGTGTTCCTAAGGTCAATACGATGTACTAAGATTTAAACGTGTTCATGCTGATTTGTGAGTACATTTTGTACCTCAATTATATTCACTTATCCTATTGATGTCTTTTAAATGCATTTTGGAGGTATGTTTCTCTTGCTTTGGATAGGTTATTCAACTGAGCCTTATGATTCATGATATGATTGGAATCAAATTTGTGTGCATATAGGAGGGAAGGCTATAAGTTGTGTGTAGTGTATTGGCATACCTTGGATTCATTCCAGGCACTTTGCTTTGCATTACATATTGCTTATGGTTCTGGAAATGTTATGAGCCTTACTTGCACTCCATACCATGGTCTAACCATGCACTTTGGTTTGCAATTATTGTTCATAAGGGTAGACCATAATTATGTGTGCACATGTAGCTTTTGTTTGACTTGTTGCTCTTACATTGATTATGTACATGGAGTTGGACTATTCTATTCCAAGAACGGTGCTACCACTTTGGCATTAGAAAATGGACATGGAGATTGTATATGGGTTGGGTTCTTATCTTTCGACTTTCTTTGGATATGTTTTGTGTGAGGGCTTGACTTGATGTATTTGATCTTGGTGGGTGTGATGGAACCGGTGTCCTCAGGCATGAGTGATGTGGAGGCTCGCGGATTGAAACACTCTTCAAGATTAGGTGTGTCCCTTTGGTTGTATGACATGTTGTATCAAGGTTCCCAGCCTATAAATGGTTCCCATGTAATTTTCATCTTGTTGAGGGGGGTATCACTTATCAAGGGATGTGGTAGTTCAAGTCCACCGTGCGTGCCAGTGTTAAGGGCACATTTTTGTACTAAGGTTCATTTGGAGGGTTGGGAGAAGGTTGAGTGTGAAGAGCCTTTAAGGCCACCTTTTTGTATAAATATGGCACTTGGTTAATGAACAAACTCTCTCATTTTTCGTCGCTATTCCCATGGCATTCGATGTGTTTCTTTAGAGTAGTCGTTAGTACAGTTTTTGTTACTTCTTGTTTCTTGAAGTTATGCGCATAGGAATGCGTGGCATGTTTATTTTTTGTATGCTCGTTGTTTGCTTTAGGTTTTGGAATGCGTGCCGCTCTTTGTAGTTCTTGTTCTTGCTCGTAGCTATGGCGAGGTGAGTTCTTCCTTCTTCTTCTCTCCTGTTGCAGGGAGGTGCACCACTCCCTGTAAACATGTGTCTTGGCTAGTAGATGATATTATTGCTTCCTTATTTGGTAGATGTCCAGAACTTGGCATGAACATGGCATCCAAAGCTATTGTTCCCCCTTACCATGGTAAGAGGGAAGAGCTTGAAGGTTTGCAACTTTAGCGATGCTTAATTACTATATGTATGAGAGCATCCAAGGAGATATCTGCAAGGGGTAGTTCTGGTACCCTACAAATCCTTGTATGTATACTGGGTGAGAAGACTCCTGCTTATGGTGAGATAAAGGGAATAGGTAAAACTAAGCTTGGTATAGTTACCCAATGTTGTTTGTCAAGGGATATAAAGAAATTCAATTCCTAGTATTTGGCAAATGTTGCTTTGACGAGAGGGGACATGACCATGCACTAGAAGAATCTCATCTACGCAATCATAATATGGACATTCATCAACCACGAAAGATAGGCCATTGGTCAATCACTATGATGGGAGTACAACACGAAGAGCAGAAGATCAATTGACCTTTCATGGTAAGAATCCTTTACTTGGGTATCATGACAACACTGGTAGATTAGGAAACCTCTTTGTTAGCATACCCTTGAGCACTCAACTCAAGACCCAAAATTTTTTGCACCATACATTTTGAAATGCATTCCCCAAGTCAACATGCATAGGGCCACATTACAAGGCTATGCACAAGGCACATATTTTCTTCAACCCATGCATTAACACACTTACCCATCATTCACTATGGTTTATGGGTACTTGGCATGACTATTATGAACATCATCTTTGGAAGATCTGGAGGACATCAAGGGGACAACACCAATACCTAGGAAGAAATTCAAAGCCACCTACTGCTCCAAACCAACCTTGACAACCTCTTTTGAGCAACTAGAAATTTTCGGAAGCGCACAAGGACACATTCTCACTGGAATCTAAGGACAAATCACATACAAAGGATGGACACTACCTCTCAAAGCACTACATGGAACAACCCTTACAAAAAGGGTATGTCAAGGATGACAGACTCGAGAGGGGGGGAGTGTTGGAACTCAAGGTCAAGCACAAGCATGGAAGCACATCAAAAAAGTGGACACACAAGAAGAGGGAGTAAGTAGGGATCTCCAACAAGTGTATGTCAAATTTTTAGAAGAATCCCCTACAAAAACAGTGATTCTAATCACTCAAACCATTGTAAATATCATTTTACTTTTTTGTAACTCCTTTTTGTTCAAGCCGAGGAGTCCTCAAGCTTGAGGAGTATTAGAAGTATCATCCTACCAATTTTCATAATTTTTTAGACTCCGTTTGAGCCCTCAAATAAGCTCTAGAACCTAATTTTTTACTAGGCTAGACACTAGGCCTAGACAAGGCCAAAACTACTCAAAAAAAACTATAAAAAGAGCTAGAGAGCTCATTTTTGAGGTTAGATTGTTGTACATTTGAGCTTTTGTAAGAGAACTCTTTTGTAATCAAAGCTTTCCATTGTTCCTCTCTTTGATCTTGCCTTGTGTGCGTGTGTGTGTGTGTATGTGTGTGCATGCTAGTGTGCTTCTCACTCACACATTTGTGCCTTCACATGCTCACCACCTCCTTCACATGTGTGTGATTGACAAGTAAAGGAGGTGGTGCTTACGCTTGAGCTACACAAGCACCACATGCTTGGTATGAGAAGATACATTCCTACTTGTGCACAAATGGTTTTGAGAATAGTCCAACTTAGAGCACTTTATATGTCAAGCATGGAGATGATGTGCTTCTAATCATTGTTGTATATATTGATGACTAGTCCTACTAAGAAGCATATTTCTAAGTTTCAGGATGATTTTCATGCCTCTTTTGAGATATCACATTTGGGCCATTTCCATCATTATTTGGGCATTGAGTTTATGCATGTTGATGGAGGAATATGTTGGAGGGATGGTGGATAGGTTCCACAGCTGAAGTGGTGCTGCAAGTCCCTGCTTCACACTAGCCAAGAAAAAGTTGAGGAGTGTAAAGTAGGTCCCTTGAGCTTTTCAGGAACTACAAATAATCACTTAAGTGCTGCGGAGTATGATCCTCTAATCAATGGATCAAAACAGATGAGTAGGAGATTCATCTATGGGCTAAAACTTACTATTTTGGTTTCTACACATGCTCAGTAAAATGAATAATGCTCTTAACCTGATAGAAATTGATCAAATTCCTTTTGGGAGTATCTAGTTGACTTAGATGGCTACCACTCACAAGTTATTTCACTAAAAATGATCAAGTTTACTCTAAGAATTAAGCTTAGCAAATCATGTGAACACAAGATTGCTATCACTCTAGATGCAAAACCTAGCAAACAGAGACACTATACATTTAATGATAAATACTTTGCCAAGATAAAGGAGGAAATTGATAAATTATTGGCTGCTAATTTCATTTATGAAATTGAGTATACTGAATGGATATCTCCTATAGTTGTTGTTCCCAAGAAGAATGGAAAACTTAGGGTTTGTATTAATTTGAAAAAACTCAACAGCAACTATAAGGGACAGTTATCCCGTGCCAATAACTAATCATCTCTTGGAGAGAGTAGCTAGAAAGGAGGTTCATAGTTTCTTGGATGTATTTTCTGGATATAACCAAGTTCCTATTGCTTTGGAAGATCAAGACAAGACATAATGGTTAACCAATGCACCGGCCACATTTCAGATGTTAATGTGTCATGTGTTCAAAGATTTTCTTAGAAACATGATGGAGATTTATGTAGATGATCTATGTACTTTTTCAAATAAAAGACAAAATCATCTATAGGACTTGGAGAACATATTCAAGAAATGTAGAAGCTACAAAGTGTGTTTGAATCCTGGAAAATGTGTCTTCTTTGTCAGGAAGGGAAGAATGTTAGGCCTCATAGTTTCCAAAAATGGGATCTCCACTGATGAGAGTAAAATTAAAGCTATTGTGAACCTACCAAAGCCAATTAATGTGAAGGAACTCCAAACCTTCATGGGTCACTACGGATACTATAGGAAATTTGTGCATAAATTTATAGATATTGCAAATGGGTGTGTGTAGAAGTGCGAGAGACACACAAGAAGCACACACAAGGAGCACAAATGTAGCAAGACACACGGAGAAGACGATGGCTAGAATAGCTCTCTCTATTGACAATGAATTGAACTGAAGTAAGAGCTGAATAATATCCCTAAGTACAAATTACCACCACATATGAGTGAATCATGTATGTGGTAACATGGGGGAAAAACCTCTAGCCAGCACTAGAGTAAAAAGTACCCATGTATAGGGAAAAGGTTCACATCAAAGCTAGTCAAGGAACACATAAGTGGAACAAACCCCCTTGGAGCGAATGATGTGAATGCATACATGGAGTGACAGATCAGCCCCCAGAAGGTAATAAGCCTAAAGCTTTGGGAAAAGCTTCAAAATTTTCTCATGGAAGAGCTTTGGTGAATATGTATGCCACACTATCTTGTGTAGGCACATATACCAAATCAATATCTCCTACATGAAGGTGCTCTCTTACATAGTGATAATGCACCTCAATATTTTTGGTCCGTGCATGAAACACTGGGTTTAGTGCAACAGCCAAAGCACTCTGAGTATCAGTGAGAATATGCGTAGCAGCATCAATCTCCATGCAAATATCCATCAATAGGCGTCTCAGCCATATACACTCCACTATAGCTATGAAAACTGCCCTGTACTCAGCTTCACAACTCGATGTCGCCACTGTAAGTTGCTTCTTACTCAACCAAGATATGCATGAGTCTCCAAGTAAAAAGCAATTACCACTAGTGGATACACGAATATCATAGCAACCAGCCCAATCACTATCTGTAAAAGCATGCAAGCATGGCTGAATATCTCTTCCATAAAAGAGACCTAAACTCAAAGTGACTCGAAGATATCTAAACACATGTTTCACCACTTGCCAATGCTTAGTGCGAGGGCTATGCATGAATGCACTCAACTCAGAAACTACATACTGTATATCCGGCCTTGTGTTGCATGCATATATAAGACATCCCACAGCTTGCTAGTAAAGAGAAGTGTCAAATGCATCATTGGAATCCTCAACTAAGAACCTGAATCCTGTCTCAACTAGTGTGGAAACTAGCTTGCAATCCTCAAAGTCAAAACATTGAAGTAGTTTTTCAACATACTTTTCTTGATGCATAACAATTCCCCCCTTAACCGATACAAACTGGATGCCAAGATAGTAGCTCAAAAGACCAAGATAAGTGACATCAAAAGTATGCTGCAAATCAGCTATAAGAATGTCAAGTTTTGCATCACATGACCCAGTCAAGAGTATGTCATCGACATAAAGAACAAGCACTATAAAATTAGCCCCATTTTTGCATACGTAGAGTGTGCTTTCAATCAGACTACATGTGAAGCCAAGAGCAATCAAGTGCTTATGGATTCTGTCATACCATGCACGTGGAGCTTGCTTGAGACCATACAAGGCTTTATGCAAGCGACAAACCATATGCTCTTTGCCTTTCATAGCAAATCCAGGAGGTTGCTTCACATAAACCTCTTCTTGCAAATCACCATTCAAGAAGGTTGTTTTTATGTCGAACTGATGCACTTTCCAACCTCGATGGGCAGCCAATGCAACCACAGTATGAATGGTAGTCATGCGTGAAGTAGGTGCAAAAGTTTCCTCATAGCCAATGCCATATTGTTGCGCATATCCTTTGGCAACCAATCTAGCTTTGTAGCGATCAATGCTACCATCATATTTTCTCTAAATCTTATAAACCCACTTTGTACCAATGAAATTCTTTCCTTTTGGCAATTCACATAACTCCCAAGTACCATTCCTATGTATGAAATCCATTTCCGATTGCATAGCACTCATCCATTGTGGATCGTCACATGCATCTTCAAAAGAAAGTGGCTCTTCATTACATGTTGTAGCAATAAGAGAATGATCCACAAAATTACTTGATGCATGGTGAGAGCTTGATCTTGTTCTACCAAGTAAAGGTGCACTCAATTTACTGTCCTGCAAAGTTTGTTTCAGCCACTTTGGCATAGATTGTGCACTCTTGATAGACATGCGTTCATTATGTAATACATATTCAACATGTACATCATGCGTGGGCTGAATTTCATGCTCATTTTCAACCATATTTTGATGCAAATGTTCAGCCATATGTGGCTGGAAATTTCTGCTGACAATTTTTGGCTAAAATTTTTTAGCCATGTTTGGCTGGAAATTCTATGCATTTTCAACCCTATTTGGCTGGAATTTTTCAGCCCTTTGAGCCTTAGTTGGTTGTTCTACATGTCATAGTCAAGCGCACCATTTTGGAACAAAGGCATGAGTGTATCGAACACATCTTGTGAGCTAACTGTTGGCTATTTTTTGCATTGAAGTAGAAGAAAAAATGAATTTTCAGCAAATACCACATCTCGACTCATAATAATTGTGTTCATCAATGGATGGTACAAGCGATATCCCTTACTTTCTGTAAGACAATAGTTACGCAATATAACACAGGAGCAATAGCAGAGAAGATAACAGATATAGGAGAATCTCAACAATTTTCTACTAGCAGCAAGTACAAAGATGATGGCGTTGTCCACCCGTGCGCTCTCAAGGTAGAGCTTAAATGGTGATCTAGACAACTCTAGATAGGGAGATACAAGGTAGAGGTATGCTGGCTCAACTCGATGTCTTAGGTAGTGTAGAAGTCATGTATATATAGGATCATGGGTGGCCTGCCATGGACGGCTATACATGGGCGGTAGAGCGTGGGCGGCCACCGCCCGCGTAATTGCCATACACGGCTTAGACTGTTTGAACCGACCTAACAAATATAAATGATTTCTGACTCCGACAAGGAATATTCCATGGAATATTCCCTTTACCCCACAATTGGGGACCCTGATAACTCCCTTTCCTTATAATATCTTACATGGTCCAATATGACCTTCATCCAACATTCAAGTTGGGATTCCCATCAATTGGGTAATGCATGCTTGGCTTCTCCTCATAAAGGGGGCCTTACAAAATGTGCATACAATCATGAGGGGTAGACATTGATCATATACTAACACCCCCCCTCAATGTTTACCGATGATAAATCAAGTAGGTCTCGGTCCTATGCCCATCTGCTGAAGATGCTTGTTGAGCTGCTCTCTTCCAAGTGCTTTAGTGAATATGTCAGCACAATTTGCCTCTGTTGGGCAATATTCTAGCTCCACAATTTCATCTTCAATTAGCTCACGAATGTAATGGTACTGTACTTCTATGTGCTTGGTGCGAGCATGAAATACTGGGTTCTTTGCAATAGCCATACAACTTTGATTATCACACTTGAGTACAGTTGGCATATTTGATGGAAAGCCAAGATCTGCAAGAATTCTCCTTAACCAGACTGCCTCACAAGAAGCAAAACAAGCTGCTTTGTACTCTGCTTCAGTGGAGGAGAGTGCGAGAGTTGGTTGCTTCCTACTTACCCAAGAAAATATTCCTGAACCAAGTGAGAAACAATATCCAGAAACTGATTTTCTAGAATCACAATCTCCAGCCCAATCTGAATCACAATATCCTTGGAGTGTATCACCTGTGGTATACAAAATACCAAAATCCAAGGTTCCTGCAATGTACCTTAGAATTCGCATTCCAGCATTCCAGTGACTCTCCTTAGGTTTGTTGGAAAACCTACTTAACACTCCAACAGCATAGCAAATGTCTGGTCTAGTGTTGCACAGAAAAATAAGACTTCCAACGAGCTTCCTATACTTTTTAGCATCTACATCAGGCATGTTATCATCCATAGATAGCTTATGATTTACCTCCATAGGTGTGCTAGTTGGTTTGCAGTCCATCATTCCAAATGCCTTGAGAATTTCTTTGGAATATTTTTGTTGTGAGATGAAAATGCCATCCTTCCTTTGCCATACTTCAATTCCCAGACAAAAATGGAGTAGACCTAAGTCTGTCATTTCAAACTCAGTTCCCAAGCTGATCCGAGTTTGATTGATGAGTTCCTGATGATCTCCTGTAATGATCAAATCATCTACATATACAATGACAACAACTAGCTTGCTATCCCTTTTCGTTACATACAAGTTAGCATAAGAAGTACTTCTTTCAAAACCCATATTTTTGAAAAAATGATCTATTCGTTGGTACCAAGCCCGTGGAGCTTGCTTAAGTCCATACAAAGCTTTCTTCAACCTGGAAACTTTATTTTCTGAATTGGGCACCTCAAAACCTGGTGGTTGAGATACATATACCTCCTCCTTGAGGTGACCATTCAAAAATGCAGATTTGACATCCATCTGGAAAATAGGCCAAGACTTTTGTGCAGCTACTACAAGTACCGTCCGAATAGTTGTCATGCGTGCTGTTGGTGCAAAAGTTTCTTGAACATCAAATCCTTCAATCTGTGAAAAACCTTGTGCAACTAATCGTGCCTTATACTTTTCTAATGTTCCATCAGCTTTATACTTAGCTTTCCAAATCCATTTAGTACCTATTACCTTCTTCTTTGGCGGCAAGTCGACTAGATCCCATGTATCATTTTTTAGTATACTATCATACTCAGACTGCATTGCCGCTCTCCAATCTGGATCATCAATGGCTTCTTCAATGGTGCTAGGTTCCTTTATCGAACCCATGATATCTGCCATTAGAGCCATGTTAACAATGTGTTCTGAGGCTCTTCTTTGCTCCTCTATTCTCTTTGATCTTCGTAATCCATCCGATGATGATTCTGGTACATCTACATGTGGATTAAGATCATCAAAGAGCTGTTGTGCCCACTTCGGTAGTGGCTTACGCTGTGCAGCTACAACTGGTTGGCTTTTTATTGAGGAAATTTCTCCATCAGATGTTTCCTCCTCCTCAACTTTAACCTGTCTTTTGATAGGCACAAGGTGAGATATTTCTCCGCTTGATGAGATAGTAGATTTACCTTTATCTTCTACTAAGTGTGGTCGTTCATCAAACACCACATCTCGGCTGACAAAAATCTTCCTTGCCTCAGGATCCCATAACCTGTATGCTTTAGACTCTTCACTATATCCTAGGAAGACACACTTTTTGCTTTTTGAATCCAACTTTGATCTTGTTGAATCAGGAATATGTGCATAACAGAAACAACCAAAAATTCTGAAATGCAAAACTGAAGGCTTTTTACCAGAATATGCTTCTTGAGGAGTCATCCCCTTCAGTGCTTTTGTGTAGCTTCGATTGAGGATGTAGACTGCTGTATTGACTGCTTCTGCCCAGAATGAATCAGGCATGTCTTGAGCCTTCAACATACAACGAGCCATTTCAACTACTGTCCTGTTCCTGCGCTCAACAACGCCATTTTGTTGGGGTGTATGAGCTGTGGTAAGTTGCCTTTTCACACCATGCTCCTTACAGTAATTGTTGAATTCTGTTGACAAGAATTCACCTCCTCTATCTGTTCTAAATTTCTTCAATTTCCTTCCTGATTCATTTTCTACATACTTATGCCACGTTTTAAATTTTTCAAAAGCATCAGCCTTCTCTCGAATGAAATAAACCCACATCTTTCTACTATAATCGTCGACTAACAGCAAGAAGTAGAAAGATCCTCCTAAAGCAGGTGTAGACATTTTACCCCAGAGATCAGCATGTACCAACTCTAGAGGAGCTTGAGATCGATTGCTGGTCTCTCTTGGAAATGCCTTTCGTTGTTGCTTGCCCATCATGCAAGCTTCACAAGGTTCCTGCAACTCTGAAAATGCAGGCATATGAGCAACCATCCCTGTTCGTTGCATCTGCTTCAAAACTGCAAATCCGAGATGCCCAAATCGTCGGTGCCATAACCTGCTTACATCTTTATCTTCTGTAGCAGTTAAAGCACTTAACTCATACAAGTTATCCCATCGTATGCCTTTACCTACAATATTACCTGATGAATCCATGATTTCCGCACCACTCTTATTGAAGTGAACTTCGAGTCCACGATCTGTTATTGCAGAAACTGACAACAAATTTCTTTTGAGTGTAGGTACATAGAGAACATGGGATAACTTTTTCTCAACACCTGGAGAAGTGATAAAAGAGATGGTTCCAGTTCCTTCAGCTGGACACTTGGAGTCATTTCCCACCACTACATTGATGGATTCCCGTAGAGGCACTAGGGAACTATACCAATCCTTTTTACTAGTCATATGGCGAGAAGCTCCACTATCTAAAATCCATGGCTCATCAACACGAGCTTGAGCAGATGAACATACCTCTTCAATAGCTACCCAAAGTTCCAGCTCTGTGTTGTTTGCAGACTCTTTGTTCTTCCATGATGATTTTACAGTCCCATTCCGTTCATCAGCTTGCTTCTTTCTGCAATCCTTGATGGCATGGCCTTTCTTTTCACAATAGAAGCAACTTCCTGTGAACTTTTTCTTCTTTGGCTTCTTATTTGATCCCTCTGAAGAGCCTTTACCTTTTGCATTTGCTGAGAATGCAGCATCAGTTGTACTTTGCCGATTCTTCAGCCGCATCTCTTCTTCTAAAAGCATGGCACAAAACTCTTCAAATGTAAGAGGAGTTGGCCTTACCTGAGTGTTAAGGGCTATTACTAATCCATCATACTTTGTTGGAAGAACACGTACAGATCTTCGAGCCAGCTCTTCTGGTGTTATAACAACACCAACTGCAGCCAATTGATCTTGAAGATGCTTTATCCGTTTGATAAAATCTTCAGCCTTTTCAGAATTAGAATGTTTTTCATTTGCCAACTGATTTTCTAAATTCTGTATCCTAGTGTGGTTCTTGGTCTCATATTGTCGAGCCAATATGCCCCAAGCTTCATGTGCTTTAGTAGTATGTTGAACTAAAGTAAGCACAGAATCACTTACACTAGTGACAATCGCACATAGTGCATCAGCATTCCGCCTCTTCCAAGCTCGTAGAAGATCTGGATCTGGCTGAATCATCAATCTTGAATTTGCTGGATCTTCAACTGGTATAGGCTCTGGATCCAATCCCATCGGTCCCATGACAGTGTCAAGTAATTCATAGGAGTCCAAAATTGCAGAAATTTTGAACTTCCAGAGTGTATAGTTGGTTCCATCCAGCTTCCCTTCAGTGAATGCAGGTGGACGAATTCGAATAGGTGCAGCATTAACATTAGCTGAAGCACCAAGACTACTGTTCGATGATGAAGCCATCATGTAATCACTCGAATAATCTCCTGATATTCTAGTCTGCTAGTAGGCTAAAATAATGATACTTCTCATCGAACCTTACAGCTCTGATACCATGTAAGACAATAGTTACGCAATATAACACAGGAGCAATAGCAGAGAAGATAACAGATATAGGAGAATCTCAACAATTTTCTACTAGCAGCAAGTACAAAGATGATGGCGTTGTCCACCCGTGCGCTCTCAAGGTAGAGCTTAAATGGTGATCTAGACAACTCTAGATAGGGAGATACAAGGTAGAGGTATGCTGGCTCAACTCGATGTCTTAGGTAGTGCAGAAGTCATGTATATATAGGATCATGGGTGGCCTGCCATGGACGGCTATACATGGGCGGTAGAGCGTGGGCGGCCACCGCCCGCGTAATTGCCATACACGGCTTAGACTGGTTGAACCGACCTAACAAATATAAATGATTTCTGACTCCGACAAGGAATATTCCATGGACCCCCCAGCCGGGGCTGCTCACCGCTGCCCCGGACCCCACAATTGGGGACCCTGATAACTCCCTTTCCTTATAATATCTTACATGGTCCAATATGACCTTCATCCAACATTCAAGTTGGGATTCCCATCAATTGGGTAATGCATGCTTGGCTTCTCCTCATAAAGGGGGCCTTACAAAATGTGCATACAATCATGAGGGGTAGACATTGATCATATACTAACACTTTCAGCACTATAACCAACAAATATACATTTCTTTGCTTTGTCATCAAGTTTGTGACGTTGTTGTGATGGCACAAGAGCATATGTCAAACAACCAAACACATGCATATGACTAACCATAGGCTTATGACCATTCCAAGCCTCATAAGGAGTGGTGACTCTCAATGCTTTTGTAGGGTAGTGATTCAACACATAATTTGCACACATGACCGCTTCCATCCAAAACTTATCAGGAAGATGCTTTCCTTTAACCATACATCGTGCCATTTCAAGTAGAGTTCTATTTTTATGCTCAGCAACACCATTTTGCTGAGGTGTATATGGCACCATACATTGGTGTGAAATACCTCTTTCATGAAGAATAGCATTAAAATCATGTGACATGTATTCATCGCCACGATCTATGCGTAGAGTCAAAAGCTTTTGTGAAGAAAAATTTTCAGCCATAGCTAAAAATGCTTTGAAGGAAGAAAATACCTCATTCTTTGCTTTCATAGGATATACCCATGTATGAAGAGTAGCATCATCAATGAAGGTAACAAAATATAAATTCTTCCCACATACATCACTATGAAAAAGCTACAATTTTCTTGTAGGGTGTGTATGACTATCTTTTGGAAAAGAAGCACGATGCATTTTTCCAAGAATGCAACCTTCACATGCATGCTTTTCAATGGACTCAAGTGTAGGCAAACCAATAATCATGTCCTTCTTTTGCAAGTAAAGCAAACTATTGAAGTTCAAGTGACCAAAACGAGTTTGGCGATCAACGGAATTGAAATTAAGCTCTTCTTTATACCGAGCACATAGAATGCACTTTTCAAGAGAATCACGCCTCCATTTGCAGCCATAAGCTCAATTTCACCTACTCTAATGATAGGATAAGAGGCATTGTTTGCACACACCACATGTCCTCCTTTGGGTGCATCTTTCAAAGAGGCAAAAACTTTTGCATGATGTTATGTGCTTTGAAGCACCACTATCAAAGAACCAATCCGAATCAGCCTCACTCACAACCATACATTTAGAATGCAAAGAAGCATCATAATGACATGTAACAACACATGCCCAAAAATCTTGAGCCATGTTAGCTTCATCATTCTTTGCATTTACTGAATTTTCAGCAATAGACATGCCGGATTCCTTCTTCTTTTCATTGTGTTTAGCAAGCTTTCTACGCTCATCAATAGTGTGACCAGCCTTTTGGCAATATTTGCATCTCTTCTTCTTTTGCAAATCAAAATCATTAGAGGAATGAGTGGAAGAGGAAGCTTGAGACTTTGGTTTTGAAGAACCCAAAACTGAACCATACTTGCTTTTCCCTTTTTGTGGGATAGCAAGTGCTTGCATTCCCTCAATCAAACCACTCCTATTCACTCTAGATTGCTCTTCTTGCAAAAGAAGAGACACAACCTCATCAAATGTATACATATTAGGATTCCCTTTTGCAACCAAACGGAGTGTCGTAGCAAATCTTTGAAAAGATTCCGATAATCCTTTCAACAATGTAGAAATGAGTGATGCATCCGGAATGATCTCATCTATGTTTGCCAATTGCTCTTTCAAGTCCTTGATGCGTGTCACATACACATTCACTGACTCATTTTCATCCATACATACATCCTCAAGTTGCTTCCTCAAGCATGCAACACGTGATTCATTACGCACGGCATACAAAGAAGCAAGAGTGTCCCATGCCCGTCGTGATGTAGAACATGACCAAATGTGTGGAACTATATGACGCTTCACAGAAAGCGCAATCAAAGCATGAGCTTGAGCATCTTTTCCATCCCATCTAAGTTGCTCCTATGTAGGTGGAGAAGGAGAAACCACTGTACTCAAAGAAGCTCCATCTATGACAGTAGACTATGAAATAGAAGAACCTACGGGTCTTCGATCTAAATCCGCCACTATGTTCCAAATTTGTTTTGCAACAAGAACATGCTTCATCATGTAAGACCACATCGGATAGTTGGTCCCATCAAGCTTATCTTCAGCTTGAAGCATGCCAAACAAGTCATTGCTACCCGCCATTTCACTAAGGAACAAGAAAGTGACAAAAACTTTACTTCGACGAAAGCTAAAATGAGTGCTGAAATTTCAGCTCATAAACCGTCACTCTGATGGCAATTCTGACTGCACGAATGGCTTCGAAATGGGGGTAAAACCCCAGCGCACCTAGTGGAAATGTTTATTGGCTGCTAAAATTCACAGTTCTATGCTCCGAAGTCGATTTGCACTCTTAAAAGTGTGTGCGCGCCGCGACGCGAAAAACCGAAACTTGAGAAGGAGCTGAACCTGCTCTGATACCACTGTTGGGTGTGTGTAGAAGTGCGAGAGACACACAAGAAGCACACACAAGGAGCACAAACGCAGCAAGACACACGGAGAAGACGATGGCTGGAATAGCTCTCTCTATTAACAATGAACTGAACTGAAGTAAGAGCTGAATAATATCCCTAAGTACAAAGTACCACCACATATGAGTGAATCATGTATGTGGTAACATGGGGAAAAAATCTCTAGCCAGCACTAGAGTAAAAAGTGCCCATGTATAGGGAAAAGGTTCACATCAAAGCTACTTGAGGAACACATAAGTGTAACATTTATGCACTAATTACAAAGTTTGAATGGACCCAAGAATGTGACAAAGCCTTTGAAACCCTAAAAACTCGCCTGGTTACAACACCCATTTTGAAAACTCCATAGTGGGATCAATTTTTTCATGTTCATGTTGATGCCTCTAATTTTGCTTTGGGATGTGTTCTTGCACAACCTATTGAAGGAAGCAAGTTGGATTTTCCAATCACTTATGCTAGTAGGCAATTAAACCAAGCTGAGAAGAACTATATAACCACTGAGAGAGAGGGACTAGGAATGGAATTTGCAACAAAAATATATATGCATTATCTTCTAGCCAACAAGTTTAAAATTTTTGTGGATCTCCAAGCACTGTTGTACTTTGTGAATAAACCTTGCCACATAGGAAGAATAGTGATTCTAACTTCTCATGGAATTTGATTTTGAAGTAGTAGTGAGGCAGGGGAAAACACATATGCCCATTTTTCTAGGATACAAACCAAAGAACAGGATTCTCCTATAGATGATGAGTTGCCAAATGCTTACCTATTCAAGGTAGAAAGCATTCCCAATTGGGCAATAACATTAGTACCTTTGTTGACCATTGGACCTTGTAGGACAGCTAATAGCACAACACATCTTCTATTGCAAAGCAGAAGCTTTGTGTTACTTGATGGAAACCTATATCATGTGAATCACATTGGTGTTTTGGAGTACTGTACTCGAGAAGAGGAGCAAACAAGTTATCTAGAGAAGGCTCACTGTTGGAATCCATGTACCCATGCTTCGAGATTAGTCACTCTACATAACTTAGCCAAAATGGGTGTCCATTGGCCTACACAGACATAGGATGTGGAAAGATATATTTCTAAGTCTTCAAAGTGTCAACATCTAGACCATATGGACATTGTCACTCTATATTGGTTTTAGAAAGACCCTGATTGGAGTCCTAAAGTGGTAGGACCTAAAAAAGGATCATGACCAACAAATAAGTACATGATGGACACAATAGAATCTGTGATATAAGCATATAAAGATGTAAATGACCCAGCTTGTATATTAGAAGTGAGAATTATGAGGTTAATCATTACCTGTATAAAAACCTTCACTGACATATATGTAAGAATACTCAACTACATAGGATTTAATTCACCGATATATGCATTACTTTTTGACATGAGTGAGACACCTGATAGGATATGTCTCATGGCTTATTATAACAGAATTGTATTTCTAGGAAGCCATTATCTACAGATTTTCAAAGATGCTTTTGACTATGGATTTTTTGAAAGGGAGACAAAAAATTTGGAAACCTATCAATAGTAGCCGAATCAAGGTTGACTGCATATGAAGCTGCATATACAGAATACTTGAAGAAGGATGTAATAGACAAGCCAGAGGTAGCAGTCTAGTGGAGGAAAGCACTTTTTGAAATGGTGAACAGTTTAAACTTAACAGAAAGGAAAAGCAATGATCTACTTGCACAGGTATACCAGAGGAAAAAGAAGTGAAGGGATTTTGCTGAAAAAAAGACTTTTTGTCAATCCGTTGCCAAAAATTCTAGGAGGGGAAGAAAATATTAGAATATGTTTTTTTGTAAAAAACCCATTATCTTGTAAAATATTTATCAGAATGATGTAAAAATGAGGAAGAGTCTTCCTCATATGTACAGAAGGCATATGTATTTTTTAGAGAATTTTTAGAAGCTCTTCAAGCACATATTTTTAGATTAGAAGTTAAAAGGACCAAATTTCAAGTGTGAAAAAGGACACTTGAAAAAGTATAAAGGAAAAAATCTTGTATTTTGTAAGGGTTGCTATCATTTTGTACTCATGTGACATGTGAATGAAGAGCTTCAGTTTGAAAGTCATGTCTCTCTTTTCTTTGAGTGTTCATGTTTGATTCTTGAGTCTTTTTCATGTGTTAACCATGGAATTTGCTAGTTTAACTTGTGTATTACTGAAAGGAATTTGTAAAGAGAGGTGATTATTATTATATTGAGTGATTAGATGCATGAGATCATTGCTGGAAATGGTCATTTTGACTTTTATTAGAATCACGACTCTCTCGTTTGGCCGATACAGATACTAAAATTTATTTCTGAGTTCATATTTTAATTTATAGGAAAAATGCCACACCTTAGGCACAAGAATAGTTGAAAAAGCTATTGTTTATCTCTAGATACAAGAAAACCTAGTTTTCCTACTCCTCTTTCACATTCTTCTCAGAAATCAGAATTGTTTTTACATTTTCTTGGATTCCATTAACTAGAAGGGGCTTTGGTATACTTCCCAAATTGACAAATTTAAGATGTGAGATTAATCCTTTATGCTATGAGGATTGGAGAGGACAACTCCAAAGGATAACAAACACTTCTTAAATTTACACACATAATTTTGATGATGTGCATCTTCATAACCAAGTGGTTTTTCCATATAAACTTCCTTTGAAATCCAACCATTGAGAAATGCATTTTTTACATCTAGTTGATATAGCTTCCAATTTCTAGATGTAGCAATGCTAACAAGTACTCTAATGGTAGGAATTTTAGCAACATTTGAGAAGGTCTCTTCATAATCTATCCCATGGGTTTGGGCAAACCCCTTAGATACTAACATTTCCTTGTATCTATTAATACTACCATCTGAATTCTGTTTTACCTTATAGATCCACCTTGATCCAATTTCCTTCATGGATGGTTTGCTAGGAACAAGTTCCCATGTGTCATTGTCCATGAGAGCTTCCATTTCTTCATCCATTGCTTCTCTCCATTCCTTCTTGCTTTGAGATTCTTCATATGATGTTGGTTCTTCATTGTTGGAGTTCTTGGCCATATAGATTGAATGATTTGTGACCAAAGAGGTATCAAATCCATAACTCTCTTGTTTCTTCTTTTCTCTCATTGACCTTCTGATTGGTTGATGAGAGCTTTCTGAGCCTTGAGCTAGGACGTACGTTAGCTTTCCATTTGTTCTTCCA
The DNA here is from genome assembly GCA_020310875.1 of Ceratopteris richardii. Lineage (NCBI taxonomy): Eukaryota > Viridiplantae > Streptophyta > Polypodiopsida > Polypodiales > Pteridaceae > Ceratopteris > Ceratopteris richardii. The sequence goes on along the minus strand of CM035427.1, from coordinate 132,243,444 downwards.
TATCTTCAATTTCTCAAAATTCTATCAAGTCTTTTGCAGAATCACTATCTTCATGATGCTTTGGTTCCTTTGTTGGAAGAGATGGAAAGTCTTCTTCCAAGTCATAGGGTAGCTTCACTTTCCTATCATCATCAAACCAAGATTTATTTTCATCAAAGACTACATCCCTACTAACTAAGAAGCCTTTGTTAGTTGGACTATACAATCTCTATCCTTTTTTGTTTTGATCATATCCAATAACGAAACACTTCTCTACTTTGGGATCCAAATTCCCTCTTACTTGAGAAGGTATATGAGCATAGGCTAGACATCCAAAGATTTTTCAATGCTCTAGACTTGGCCTTTTTCCATTCCACACCTCATAGGGAGTCATACCATCTAAAGACTTTGATGGAAGTCTATTTACAAGGTATGTGGTTGTTGATATAGCCTCTACCCAAAGGTAATTTGCTAGAACCTTTTCATTTAGCATAGATCTGGCTACTTCAACTATAGTTATGTTCCTTCTTTCAGCTACTCCATTGAGTTCGGGTGTGTATCTAGTTGTTACCTCTCTTTTGATGCCTCTTTCTTGTAGGAAAGCATCAAATTTAGTTGAGATATATTTTCCACCAACATCTGATTTGAGTTTCTTGAGACATCTACCTATTTGATTCTCTACAAGAGCAGATATCTTTTGAAACAATTGAGGACTTCATCTTTATGCTTCATAAAGTACATAATTTTCCACCTACTACAATCATCAATAAAAGATACATAATAGTTTGAACCTAAAATAGAGGGTTCTTTGCTTGGACCCCACACATCTGTGTGAACAAGATCCAATAGGTCCTAATGAATATAGCCTTTTGTGTTGAAAGGTTGTCTATGAGCCTTGCCAAATTGACAAGCTCCACATTTGTATATCATATATTGTTTTGTGATGTTGGGCAATCCAAGTACACTTTGATCCATGCAGATTTGTTTCAAGGTTCTCTCACCAATATGAGTAAGCCTTTTATGACATACCTCCAATTCAGAGAGTGTTTGAGATCCATAGCTAAATAGTGCTATGTTCTTGGTGTCCTTCACTTCAAAGGTGAAAAATCTTCTTGTCTTATCTCCTTTGGCAATCCTTCTATAACCTTGATTGGGGTCTTCCACATATGCTCCATGTCTTGTAAACCTAACCTACAATCCTTTCTCCACAATCTGTCCAACACTTATCAAGTTTTTAGTTATTGTAGCTACATACAAAACTTTGCTTAGAAGATTCATGTTGCCATCTCATCTCTTGACATTACCTATTTTTCCACTGAATGTCTTGTATCATCACCTATCTGCACTTCATGTTTATTCTTGGGATCTTCTAAGTTAGAGAGTAATGGTGCATTTCTTGAGACATGATTTGAGCACCCTGAGTCAATATAGAAAACATGGTCATCATCCTTACACTACTTCAATGATAAGTTCATGAGGAGTAGTGAATCCTCTTGACTTTGATCTTCATTGTAGTTGTTGTAATCCTTCCTTCCTCTATATCCATTTTGATGGTTGTTATTGTTGTTGTAGTAGTTGTTGTATCCTCCATTGTATTTGCCTCTATTTGATCAATAGCCACCTCTATTGAATCCTCTTTCTCTTGAGTTCCTTGGGTTCCTGTAACATTCCTTAGTGGTGTGATTAGAGTAACCATAGATATTGCAAGGTTGAGATGCTTGGGGTCTCCCCTTGCCTTGCTTTCCTCCTCTGCCTCTTCCTCTAGCTCTTCCTTTACCTATGAAGTTGGCTTGGAAAGAGCTACCTTTATCTTCATTCTTCTTAGACTTTGACTTATCTTTAGCTTTAGCTTTATGAGAGTATAAGGCAGAAGGTTGATGAACTCTTGATGATTTACCATTCTTTATTATCTTTGCTTCATGTGTGAAGGGTTGGCCCATTAGAATGTTGAGGTCAGGCACTTGCATGCCTATGTATAGATCCATGTTAGTTGTAAATGATTCCCATTTATCATCAGCTTTGATGCCGTTGATGATGGTGAGGACATATCACATTCTATCGAGCATATAGGAAACATAGCACTATCTATGGAGGATGGGAAGGTAAAACATCTTGCTGATGTGCTACATGTTCCAAATATAACAAAGAATCTGGTTTCTATTGGACAAATGGTTGACTAGGGATTACAAGTCTGATTCAATGCTGATGGGTTATATGTAGAAGAATACAAACAAGACGGAAGATTGATTGCCAAAAGAAACAAAGCGGATAGGATTTTCACCTTAAACGTGAAAATTCTTGAAGTTAATGTAGCCACGTTTGCAAAAGGTGCAGAAGAGATCTCACACAAACAAATTGGACATGCAAACTTGCAGAGGCTGAAATTGATGCAATCAAAGGAGATTGTCAATGGACTACCAAATTTCAAGGTTGTAGAGATGCGAAAGGTATGTGCAACCTATCAATTTGGTAAATAGTCAAGAGCATCATTTTTGCATGACAAGCATGTTAGTGAAAATATGCTAGTAATAGTACATAGATGTTCTGGGGTCCTGCAAAGACCACATCTATGGGCAGTTGCAAGTTCTATGTTACTTTCATTTATGACCATACATGGAAAGTATTGGTATATTTCATGAAAGAGAAGAGTGAGGCATTCAATCACTTCTAGAATTTTAAGGCTATGGTGGAAAAGTAGATAGGAAAGCATATTCAAGCATTAAGGTATGATGAAGGAGGTGAATACATGTCAAATGAGTTTAGCAATTTTCTTAAAAGTCATCGAATTCCATGTCAGTTTTCATGTAGGTACACACTATTGGAACAAGTCCATGACAAGTCTAAGTGGTGGCTTGAGTCATCAAAGGACATAGAAGTTTAAACGAAATGTCAATTCCTTGTAGAGTTCACTGAACTCTCTCTTGTAATGTTTTTGAACTTCTACTTGATGTAAAAGTGAAAGTATCTAAAGTGGTTGAGTCCACTTGATGAGTAGGAAAGAGAAAGCAAAGAATTCGTGATTGAATGAGTAGGAGAATCAATCACTAAAAGATTGGAGATTGATTTTAAGTGAGATTCAAATTCAAATTTGGGCTCCAAACATCACTATATATACATGGATTATAAGTCACGTTTTTTGTGTACCTCCGTGAGCAAGGTTTCATGCCATATTAGAGTGTAGTTTTAGGGCAAACATATGTACCAATAAGTCCACTATACTTTACAATCAATATACATTCATTTTCATGATCATTTGTGTCCATATTTTCATGCTTTTGTGAGTGTACTATTCACTACCATATCTCTTTGTTTTTTCAGTGAGTTTGCGGAGATGATTTCTCTCAGTATTATCCATCATTTCAATCATTTAAGTTGGTACATTTAGCTCCATAAGTCTACTATATAGTCACAAAATTTTATCACAATTGGGTTTTCCAATGATGAGGTATATTCATCAAAAGTCGACTAGATCTTTGCATAGTTCACTTCTCTCTTAATACTCCATCAAAAGAGTGAGCTTTTCAAGACTTGTTCTAGTGTGTAGTTGGTCATTTTCCATGATTTAAATCATGTTAGATTCAGAGTACTCTCAATTATACAAAGTTTCATCAGCATTGCCTCATGGAAGCTCGAGATATTAATATATCTTTGCTCATCGGTCTGAGGACTACAGAAGCCTGTGAAAATCGGGATGATGTTGTAACTTGCTAAAATCTTTTCTCTTCAGGTTGTCCATCATTTTTAATGAGATCACTCATGATTATTAGATTATTAAGTTAATAAAAGTTCCCCAAAATGAATTAAGTCAATTGCTGCTGTGGCCAGAGAATTGTTCAAAACATTGAACAGGTGTATGAACAAAAATAACAAGTTTTTAACCCTTCATTCAACTTTTACCTATCTGTTTTGATTCATCTTTTTGAGAGTTATCTTTCAAGGTACATATGGTGTCTAATACATCCTTTTTCACGTTAAAAGGGTCCACTACATATCTCTAGAGTTAATTTGTCTAGTGTAGTGCAAAGTTTTTGTAGCACCACTTCATCTTCATCAAGTACAAGTCCATCTCTTCACATTGGTATGAGAGCAAGGTTGGACAACATGGCAGATGGCTTTCCTTCATCAATTGAAAAATTGGATAAGGTAACTACTAAGCCAGATCATTAAGGATGGAATCTTATCTTCAAGGTAGGAATTTATATGGTAATATATCTGGAGATGAAGTTATGCCAAGTTTCAGGAACAAAGGTCAACCAACACAAGAAGAGCAAGAAAGATTGAGCACATGGTGCTCCAAGGATGCACTTGTGACGTCTTATCTCCTCAACTCTATCTCATATTTTTTGTTGCCTCATATGAGAAGTTGTAAAACATCTTAGGGATTATGGAATGCACTTGAAGCCTTCTTCTCCTCAAGTACAAAGGCCAGGAAGCATCAACTATGGCTGGACTTCACAACTCTCAAAAAAGCTCCCAAACAAAATGTGATTGATTTTGTCACAAAGCTCAAGGACATAGGAGATCAGTTGGGAAGCATTGGAGAATTAATAAAGGAAGAGCAAATTGAAGGCAGATGACAAGTGGGAAGCACTCACCACAGCTATGGATCTATACATGGATATACATTTACCAAATTTCAATAAACTCATAGGACAACTACTTACTCAAGAGGCCAAGCTTATCAAGAATGAAGAAAGCTCCAAAGGTAATCAATCTTCTGCCTTGTATACTAACAAAGGAAAGTCCAAAGAAAACAAAGGAAGAGGAAAGAAAGTGGATGATGAAGCAGGTACACATCAAGCTAACTATGTATTGGCAAGTCTAAGTGGTGGCTTGATTCATCAAAGGACATAGAAATTTAAAAGAAATGTCAATTCCTTGTAGAGTTCACTTGTGAACTCTCTCTTGTAATTTTTTTAAACTTGTACTTGATGTAAAAGTGAAAGTATCTAAAGTGGTTGAGTCCACTTGATGAGTAGGAAAGAGAAAGCCAGGAATTCATGATTGAATGAGTGGGAGAATCAATCACCAAAAGATTGGATATTGACTTTTTGTGAGATTTAATTCAAATTTGGGCTCAAGACATCACTATATATACATGGCTTATAAGTCACGTTTTTTGTGTACCTCCATGAGTAGGGCTTCATGCCATATCAGAGTGTGGTTTCAAGGCACACATATGTACCAGTAAATCCATTGTACTTAAAAATCAATGTACATTCATTTTCATGATCACTTGTGTCCATATTTTCATGCTTTTGTGAGTGTATTGTTCACTGCCATATCTCTCAGTTTATTTTAGTGAGTTTGTGTTGGCAGCAGTCAGGGAACCGAAGGAGCCACAAGACGAAGAGAGTCAGAGCGAAGGGACAGCACAAGCAGACATGGCAGTCAAAGAAGATCTGGCAAGTAGGCCAATAATTTTCCTCATGAAGAAGCAAGTACGAGCATTCACGCAGATCTAGCACTAAGGCAACCTTTAATTTTTCAAAACCTTTACACCAATTAAAAGTGATTCTCATCACTAATAACCCCTGTAAATACCATGTTCACCTTTTTGTAGCTCCATTTTGTGCAAGCCAAGGAGTCCTTGAGCTTGAGGAGCTTTAGAAGTATCTACCTGCCAATTTTCATATTCTTTAGATCTCGTTTGAGCCCTCTAATAAGCCCTGGAACCTAATTTTTAACTAGGCCGGACACTAGGTCTGAACAGGGCCAAAGCTAGTCAAAAACTATAAAAGGAGTTAGAGAGCTCATTTTTTGGGGGTAGATTGTAATTGAAACGAACTTGTAAGAGCTTTTTGAAAGTAATCTAAGAACTCCATTGCTTCTCACTCTTTGTCTTGCCGTGTGTGCGTGTGTGTGTGTGTATGTGTGTGCATGCTTGTGTGCTTCTCACTCACGCACTTGTGCCTCCATTTGCTCGAGGTCTTCATACCATCCTCACGTCTTCCCGGATTGACATTAAAGGAGGTGCTACTCATCACTGAGCTACACCAAATTTTGGCGCCGTTGCCGGGGATCGAGCTTTGAGGACGAGCGTGTGATGGTAAGACGTAGATTGGAGACGTTGGTGTTGTAGGTAATTTCTTTACTTTTCCTATTTTTCTCTTTCTTACATCACCATCATCATCACCACCATCTCCCACCTCCATTTCCATCATCGCAAAAATTTCAGTTTTTTTATTATATCACCTTCTCCACCTCATTTCACTTGTGAGAGAGAGCGAGAGAGCGAAATTGTGTGTGCTGTTTTTGCATGTTTCTTGAGCTGTCTTGCAGGTACAGGTCACATCATCGTCCCCAGCACTCTGCGTAGGTACGGAATTCGAAGTAACTGTCTGTGTGTCGCCGACCTCTATCAATCGCGACCGACAGAAAAAACGCTCAAATTACCAAACAAAGTGCAAAACCATGATCTACAGGCCTAGAGCTTCCCAAAAATGTGTTTAGTTTCTTGAAATTCCTCAAATTTCTGTCAATCGCGATCGCTCTGTCAATTGCGACCGACAAACCACGACGGACAGACCTGTCAATCGCGATCGACAGCCCACGACGGCTCTGTCAATCGTGACCGACAGAGTCAACGACCGATTGACCACGACCGACGGACCATACGCATGACACGTGTCAATCGCGATCAGGCCATCAATCGCGATCGACTCATCAATCGCGACTGACAGCCCACGACGGCTCTGTCAATCGCGATCGACACAGTCAACGATTGTTTGACCACGATGGACAGACCCTCGCGACCGACCTGTCAATCGCGATCGACCCATCAATCGCGACTGACAGAGTCAACGATCCTTTGACCACGACTGATTGACTTTTCGTAACCCCTGTCAATCGTGACTGACCAGTCAATCGCGACTGACAGCCACGACGGACCTGTCAATCGCGATCGACACGTCGATCGCGACTGACCTGTCAATCGCGACCGACAGACTTTGCGAACACGTTAGGAGGGCAAATAAGGTCAAATTTTTAAGGCAAAAATAGTGGTCTAAATTTTTGGCCAAGTGTGGGACAAACACAAGGGTGTAGTATTGCATTACGAGGGCATGACCCAAGTAACTCGAGAATTCCTGTTTGCCTGTTAACCTAGTTTAATCCGGTTTTAGCCCCAAAACCCTGAACTGGCATAACTTTCTCATACAAAATCCGTTTGCCTTGATTTTTGTTTTGTTGGAAAGCTCGCAGGGAGTACAACAAAAACATTGACTGGTTACGGTTGAATTAAGATCAGGAATATTAGATAGGGTATTTGGAAGTTGACCATACCCAGGGGGAACAAAGTTCAGGGATCTCTAGAGTTGTGTCCAAAAAAAATCATAGTGCAAATTGGTGAAGTGTTACATGAATGGAAGTGCTTGGTTCGGTCTTTTGAATTTAAGTCTTGAGCTAACAGTGGGCCTTTTACAGATCCTTTGAGAGCAGCGAAGGGTATGCAAGGCAAGAGTAAGTGCAGGCTTGGGAACACGCGTCCTGGGCACACCAGGGCAACAACACAAGGAAAGGAACTCAAGGTTGGAAAACCCGCAACACCCTCTGTCAATTCTTAGTTTAGGCTAAGTGCGGGTAGTGTTAGAAGTAATTCCAGGCAACGATAGGCACGAGATAAATCAAAGACTATCTAAGAAATCAAGTGCAAGTCAAGAGATAACCTGTGTGTGTGTGAACGACAACCTTAAAGGAAAAGAACCTAACGTGAAATGACCAAACTAAAGTGCGAAATTAAACTCAAGTATTCCTAACGACGTGATATCAGACAAGAGTATAAACACGATAATCAACATAAAAAGGGAATTAAGTAATTGATACAAAGGACTCAGAAACTTGGTTGTACCTGGGACAAATTGGGTTATGAACCTTAGATCAGGACGACACCTAGTAAGAGAGAGACAAAGCCTTAGGTCTTCAGAGGCTAGTGTCAATCATACTACGAGGTCTTGGGCCCAGCAGTTGAGTCACCACTCGCATTACCCTAGCTCTGATACCAGTGAATCAGAGATGTCTCAAGGCATGTGTCGAGGGCGAGACGAGTAAAAAGAGGAAAAAAAGAAAACAACGAAAGAAACAGCTTCACTAAAAGGCAAATTTGAAGATACATCTCTGTAGGAAGCCCCGCAGGGGCGCACACACCAAGGAAAAGCACGCAGCTGGAAGAAGGAATCAGGGCCAACATGTATCACCTATGTGGATGCTTCAACCTCTTGAGTTGCAGAGGGTTCAGATCAAGGCTTACGAGCTACATCCGCATATGTGCACTGATGGCGTGCGTGGCAAACCAAATCAGCCAGGTCCAATGTGTGCAACCAGGACAAATCAGAGCGCCTCTAAAACGTAATGCAAGATCAAGAATCAGACAATACTGACCACTGGGCGCGTGCGCGAAGCAAAGTCTGTCAAGGGCGCGAGCGCGAAGCAAAGTCTGTCAAGGGCGCGAGCGCGAAGCAAAGTCTGTCAAGGGACGACAGAGACGAAGAGGGGGAGAGTGTTGCAGAGCCAAAGAGAGCACAAAGCAGAGAAAAAGACGAGCCCCAAAATTTTTCCGATTTGGACTACATATTGTTGTATCATATTCATCCTTGTAATATATTTTTTCCATGTAAATGCACTAGAGGAGTCCTCTAGATGCATCCCCATAGAAAAGTAGAGAATACCCATGTACAATAGTAGGAAATTAGTCTCTTAGTGAATAAAGTGCCGGTCTCTTGTGTGAAAGTACCATTTTTTAGGGCACTAGTATATAAGTCAAATGTGACTCTTTGTAAAGAACTTTTTGCCATTGTGAGAAGAGAGAGCACAGAAATTCGAATTTGTGTCTTCTTCCCTCTTCATCTCCTTCTTCGCGAGCTTGTATGCATGTGTATTGCTTGGAAAGGGTGCTTGTGAGTGTTGTCTATCCTTGAGAGTGTTTCTTTGCTGTAGGAAAGGTGTGTGCGAGTTGTAGGAAGTGCTGAAGTGTAGGAAAGTATTCCCGCGACTCAGTATTTCTGTCATAACTTGAAGTAGGAGCGTCGGAATTGAGTGAAACCACTGCCATTGGATGCGTCTTCTCGAGAGCTTCGAAACGCATATGCTATTCGCTATATTTGGAGTTCGGAGCTGGGAGAAAAGTCCAAAATACTGACGGCTGCTGCACCAAGTATCGTTTCGCCTTGACCAACAGTTGGAGCTTGTTAGGATAAGTATTTGCCTCATTTTCATTCTTGAGCAATTCATTTGCATTGACCATTACATGATTGCATGTCTTCACACACTCGGCTAGGTTTGTATACTCTTTGGATTGATAATTAAAAGCGTGTTTCCCCACTATATGCACTTGTGAGGGGATTGAGGTATAGTCTCCTTCTCCGCAAGTCCCTAAGTTGATGCTTAGGTCAACACACTTTTTGGCGCCGTTGCCGGGGAGTGACGAATCAAACCGAGGCATTCGTGTGATGGTAAGTAGCTTTTTGCATTGAAGAACGTGGAGGAGCGGAAATCTTCTCTTCTTTGGTAAGTCATTTTCAGCCGCACTTGCTACTTCTCATTCTTGGAGTGTGTGTAGTGAGTTGTTAGTTTAGGGAAGTGAGTAGAAGGAGTAGAGTAGGAGTGAGTAGAGAGTGGACTAAATCATTAGAGTAGGCTTTAGTTTTGTTCAAAAAATTTTCCTTTTTGTAAGCTAGAAACTTCCAAGTATAAAAGCCAAAAACATTTCATTTTTCAAATCACTTGTTGAACAAGTATCGAGAGTTCCTGTGTCGAGTATCGCGTAAAGAGCAGAGATCGTGGGCGAGAAAAACAAGCAGTAGGGAAGTGCACTGAGCAAGGGAGTTTGACCAAGAGATCATAGGTGCTACTAAGGTAAACTAAACCACCCATTTGATCAAAAATTCTCAGCATTTCAACCTAGGAAAGGAAAAACGATCTGCGCTGAGTATCGTTTGGGACTCTCAGGGGGTTAAAAGTTGTTTTTTGATTGATACAGTGAGTGAGAGTAAAAGAGAAGAGCTAGGTGAGCAAGGGGGAAAAATCTAAATCACAAATACATCTGCAAAATTTGAAATAGGGTCAAGTATCGTTTTTGCTCCCGCGGTCGAGTATCGCGATACTTGTCAAGTATCGTGGAACTCCTGTGGTTGAGTATCGCGATATTTCCCTAATATCGGTATCGTCTCGATCAGAGATCGTTTGAGCTCAAAGATCGTGTATCGTTGGCTCAAGTATCGTGTTCCAGAAATCGCGATACTTGCCAAAGATCGTCGATCGTTGGGGTTAAAGATCGGTATCATTTCGGTCAGATATCGTTTTGGCCAAGTATCGGATATCGTTTTTTAGAGATCGCGATACTTGCCAAAGATCGTCGATCGTTTGGTCGAGTATCGTGTATCAAGTATCGTCTGCGTCAAATATCGTGTATCGTGGCCCAAAGATCGCGATACTTGTGAAGTATCGTGTATCGTTTGACCAAGTATCGTATTGACAGAGATCGTGTATCGTTTGGTCCAAGTATCGTGTATCGCGTCTCAGAGATCGCGATACTTACCAGCGATCGCGTATCGTTTTGAACCAAGTATCGTCGATCGTGTATCGTTTTGACCAAAGATCGTTGAGTCCAGAGATCGTTTTGCCAAAGATCGTTTGAGGAAGTATCGTGTATCGTTTGGACTCAGATATCGTGTATCGTGTCCATCAAGTATCGTCTGGGCAGAGATCGTTTTCCAACGATCGTTTCGTCCAAGTATCGTGTCAGTCAGCGATCGTTTTGACAGAGGTCGTGTATCGTGGATTTTAGGAGTCAAGTATCGTGATTTGAAATTTTCCTTCAGTCATTTTCCAGCCTAACTTTTTCCTAGACTTCTAAGCCATAACTTAGAATCCTAGAGACTAGAGGAGGACAAGATTTGATCAGAGCTCTTAAGTGAATGAACCTGAGATCCGGAAGAACCCTAGGAAGCCGAAGAAGTGTAATTTCTTCCGTAGGGAGTGTAGCCGAACAAAGTAGCCGTTCACACTATTCTGAGACCTCCAGTGAGTCAGAAGGAGAAATCCCCATGGCTTCAGAGGATATGCAAAACACTGTACCCATGATTGGTCAGATGTCCATCATTGAGGGCGAATACAGAACTTCCTTAGAGTATGTGAGCACCAACCACAATGAGATCCCTATCTATTTGGATGGTCTAAACAGATCAGTGGCCAGACTGAGGAAGGCTTCAGAGGCCTATATAGTGCCAAGACCAGCAGTTAAGTACATAGGAGGACTGTACATGGACAAACAAGACATCCAGTACGTGGTCACAGAACACCCAGAAATCATTAATGAGCGTGGTGAGGAAAATAATGCTTCGAGCTTAAATGGATGTGGAAACGAAGAGCAAGTAACTACTCCTAGAGGGAGATCAACAATTACTAAACTTTGGAGAGGAGACCTGATTCCTCAGGACGACACTCTGATAGATGTGTATTTGATCAACGGAATGGAGCACCTGCTCAGAGCCCATTCCTCTATATGGGAAGCTGCTCCTAATCCAGTTACCATCTATGAGTTACAAGACCCTGAGTTCCCCACCATCATCACATATTTGGATAAAAATCACAGAAGGTATTGGCCAATAACAGAATTAGAGAGAGCTGAGCTGAAATATCAGAACATTCCAGTGTTCCCCCCTAGGGACCAAGCCACTACGTCACGGAATCCACATGGAACTTCTCAAAATGATTCAATTCAACAATCGGGACAAACACAACAAACTCAGCAAACCCAGATCCCTGTCAGACCACATGTACAATTTGCAATGCTTGCCACTAATCCTAACTACCGGCCACAACAAGCCATTGACCCAAGACAAGGAGTTCATGCTCCAGTCGGACCACATGTAGTACGAGGACCAGGCATACCAATAGGAAGACCAAATTACCCTGTAATGCCTAGACAACCTGAAGCAGGAAGGAGACTAAGGCCGATTCAAGTGGCCAAGTGCATGAGAAATCATTATGATGGCTCTAGTGAACCCTATAATCACATAGCCGAATTTAAACAAGTAGTTAGAGCCGAGCAGGTAGATGACTTCATGATTCAATATGAGTCTTTTGGCCTTACCTTGTCAGACACAGCTTTGGCCTGGTTTCAGCCATTGGATCCAAATACCTTTCAGAACATGGATCAGGTATATCAAGAAATGATTGAAGAATTTACCAAATCTGGAATTAAAAACAATTCTTCGTCATTAATCCACAGCTTCAAACAAGTCCCTACCGAGTCAGTGAGATTGGCAGCCAGGAGATTCAAGCAGTATGTGGATAGATGTCCCGTAGAAGAGAGACCAACACAAAACAAAATGGTATCATTGTTCTTAGAAGGACTGTTGAACGGAACCTTGAGGTCATTAGTGTACGTAAAGAGAGTTCAAACCTTGCAAGAGTGTATGAAGGAATGTATAGACCTAGAAGATAACCTTACAGAAGACTTGAAAATGCACCAAGGTAGTGTGAAAAGCGAAGAGTCAACAAGTAGCACATCAAACCCCAAAAACAACGTAGAGGAAATTGCCGACTTGTTAGCAAAAAAACTGAATGTTCAAGGACAGAGGAATTATCCCACCAATCCTATGAGAATGCCTATGCTTAGAAGATGTATGCAGTGCGGAGGAGATCATCCTTCTCATTTGTGTACGAGGGGAATAGTCCCACCACCTGCCTATGCTCCTCATAGACCCTCTGTCCCCGGACCACTACAATATTGCAGTATAGAGCAGAGATACACAAACCATAGCACTGAGAACTGCCCTTACAATAGGCAAACCAGACCCACCCAGCATTATGTGAGACCATATGGATACCCGCAGAACCAGCAGGGAGGAGAAGCCCTTAGATATCCCTCGTATCAGCCGCAGGCACCAATATCACGACCATACGCATATCAGGGATATACGCAGCCTCAACCAGTGCTAGGACAACAACCACCCCACCCTCAGAACGTTGTCCCAGTTAAGATAGCGCAACCAGAGGAAAACCTAGAAAGAGCAATAGTACCAGCCACACCTTTGACTAGTAGTGAACCATATGACTCATTTTACGAACCTAGTCAAGGAACATACCCTGGCTATGAAAGCACGGTAACAGAATATGGACAACAGTATGACCCATATGCTTATGGCATGGAAATATCAGACAGTTCTTACGGATACGAGAAGGATTATGTGCCCTTAATGTACACGACTCCTAGAGCAACCATGCCACCTCGACCAATGAATAGACAGCCTGTACCCAGAGGACCATGCTACAGATGTGGAGGTGACCACTATATTAGAGAATGTACATTACCAAACCCACCACCACCACAACGAATTTGGGAAGGCTACTGTAGCGATTGTGGGAAGGAACATCTTTTTAGAGATTGTCCTAAGAACCCTAACAAAGTCACATCTAATGTGCAGATTAATGTGATAGAAGTGATTGAATCATCAGGGAGCGACAAAGAGTACACTATACCTTTAAAAGCCATAACAAGAGCAAAGGCTAGAGAGAACCCTGATAAAACGGACGAAAATAATCAAAGTGACAAAAAGGGAAATATACCCATCCCTCACAGAGTAGAAGACTCCGAAGAACCAGAGAGAAGTATTGCCAGTAAAAGATCACAAAGATGGAAGAACCGGAGAGACATGATAAAAGAAAAAAAATTATTGCAAAAGAAGGAAAATGAAAAGAGTAAACAGAAATCAACAGAAGAATCACAAGTGGAAGAAGAAAATAAAAAGGAGAATAAAAGGGAGGAGGTAGGATCAGTATTAGCAGACCCAATGCCTGAAGAATTAGCCATGTGGATTCAGGCATATAAGGCAAGACTAAAAGCAGGACCTACCATAGAACAACATGAGAGAGAGTACCCGAGAGGTGACTTAGAGAAAGAAAGACTGGAAATCTGCAAAAAACTGATAGAAGTTGCCCAACAAACATTAGAAAAACCCGCATCACCTTTACCAAACAACCGAATTTGCGAAGAAAAATTCCAAGAGTGCCTAAACACTCAGGAAAAGCCTAACGTAAATAGACCTCTGAATGATGAAATTGGTATTGAGAGAAAGGAAGGATCCATAGTCCCTAAAATAGAAGGAGACTGGACTAAGGATCTATGGGCACGAGTTCAAGAGGACAAGTGGAAAAAGGTAGAAGGAATGGAACCGCCCTTTGAAGAATTAGAGGCAGAAAACGAAATAGAGGGTTCAATACCTGAACTCAATTCATAAGAAATTTTTCCAATGGATGCAAGTGACAAAGAAGTGGAAGACGATGTAAAGGAACTACCCAACTACACCGGGGAATACGAGCACAACTCAGAATTGTATCGCATTCCATCAATAACGAGACGAGAAACAAATCCATCAGTTCAAACATCGGAGATCATACAACGTCTTAGAGAGGTGAAATTCCCATGTACCCTAACCTTTGAGGAACTGTTAAAGGTAAAACCACATTTAAAAGAGAAATTGATCAATCAATGGGAAGTCAAGGAGGAAAAGAAGGAGGTAGCTGACGAAGTGAAAACGGTGAGAATTCTAGTGGATAAAGTAGGAGACTTTAGCGAAGGAGATGAAGGAAATACATGCCTACCAATCACCTATAGGGGTTACACTACCAAAGCCATACTAGATTCAGGAGCTGGTGTTGGCATTGCTACCAAAGAAATTTGGGAGAAATGGGGAAAACCAGCATTGAGACCAACGCGCATGAAAATTCAAATGGCAGATGGACATACGGAAAGACCCTTAGGATTGTTGGAACGAGTAGTCTTCACTACGTGCGGAGTGGAATTCGAACATACTTTAGCAATTTGTCACTTTGAAAGGCCAAGCAATTATGAAATGATCTTGGGAAGGCCATTCATGAGACAGCTAAAGGTCGTACAAGATTGGGGAAAAGATGCAGTGTACCTACAACACGCAGGAATCACCACTAGGATCAACCTACATACATACACATATCAAGATGTGCCACCTCTGCAATGGAATCAGATCCATAAAGAGGAAGACGATCAATCGGTTCATAGTGCAGGTTCTAGTGACCAATCCTGGATGAACGAGGACACTCATCTATGGATATGCCAAGCCGCAAAAAAGGAAGAAGAGAGAAGAAAAAGTTGGCAGCAAAAACAAGGAATAGTGAGATCGGTACAAGATCCAGCCTATATGCCACAAGTATTTCCAGACGAAGAATTCGAACCTCACGGTTGGATGGAAATCTTAGCCACCCTCGATGTCTGTGTAAACGAAGAAGTAGTAACCATGAACGAATGTATTGACGAAGAGGGTTATGACGTTAGTCTGTATATGGTAGTCCTTCAGGAGGCAGAAGAAGGAGAAGTGATCGAGAAAGACTGGAAGGAGGACTACGAGAGCATTGAAATGGAACCACCATGGATCTAGGGATTAGTACCACCAGCATGGATATCACTGCCAATGAAACACATAAGGAACTCACACAAAAAGAAGAATTAGAAGTTGAAAAGGAATTAGAAAATGAGGAAAACAAACTTCAAGACCAATTTGAGGTACCAGCTCATTTTAAAAAATACGCAGTGGAAGAGAGGAAAATTGCTATTCAAATGCCTAAAAGAGAAGCACAGCCTAGAATAGCATATGATAATAAGGAGCAAACCAAAAAAATAGTCGTGACTATCGAAGGAGGAGAAGAACGATGTACTTTCATAGGATAGGATGTCTCATTAGAAGAAGAACAAGAGTTAATTCAACTCATAAGAGAATACCGGGATGTCTTTGCTTGGACTTATAAGGACTTAAAAGGAGTAGATCCATCTATATGTGCGCATAGAATCCCCATGACATCCGAGGCCAAACCTTCGAAACAGAGACCTTATACTTATAATGATGTGTATTCAGCCAAGATAAAAGAAGAAATAGATAAGTTGTTAGATGCTGGATTCATCTACGAAATTGAGCACACGGAATGGGTATCACCCTTGGTGGTTGTACCAAAGAAGAATGGAAAGTTAAGAGTGTGCATCAATTTGAAAAAAGTAAACGCCGCAACCATAAGGGATAGCTATCCCTTACCTATCACTGACCATCTCTTGGAAAGGGTAGCAGGGAAAGAAGTTTATAGTTTTCTGGATGGCTTTTCAGGGTATAATCAGGTAGCTATTGCTCCTGAGGACCAACATAAGACTGCATTTGCAACTGAATGGGGAGTATACGCCTTTAGAGTCATGCCTTTTGGTTTAACGAATGCCCCAGCTACATTCCAAAGATTGATGTGTCATGTGTTCAAGGAATTTTTGAGAAAAAGCATGGAGGTATACGTGGATGATCTGTGTACATATTCAGCTATACGATCAGAGCACATCCCTGAACTAGAAAAGATTTTTGCTAAATGTCGACAATATCGAGTATGCCTCAATCCTGAAAAATGTGTCTTCATGGTGCGACAAGGGAAAATCTTAGGACATATTGTTTCTAAGAATGGAATTTCCACAGATGAAGACAAAATCAAAGTCATTTTGGATTTACCGAGACCTAAAACTGCTAAAGAAGTTCAAGCATTTATGGGACATTGTGGTTACTATCGAAGATTCATACATATGTACGCCATAATTGCTAGACCTCTTTATGCGTTATTGACTCTATTCAATTGGACCGAAGAATGCGAAAAAGCTTTTAATGAATTGAAGAATCGATTGAGTTCAGCATCCATTCTTCGAGTCCCCAACTGGAATAAACCGTTTCATATTCATGTTGATGCTTCCAAGTTTGCCATTGGTTGCATCTTAGCTCAACCAGCTGATACAGGTAAATTAGACCACCCTATAGCCTATGCCAGTAGACAGCTAAATCAAGCAGAACGCAATTATACTACTACAGAGAGAGAAGGCCTAGGGATGGTATACGCAGTCAAGAAATTCAGACATTACTTACTGGCAAACAAATTCAAATTCTTCATTGATCATCAAGCTCTATTGTACTTAGTCAACAAACCTTGCAATACAGGACGACTAGTACGGTGGTTTTTATTGCTAATGGAATTTGATTTTGAAGTAATAGTCAAGAAAGGAAACACACACATAAGGGCAGACCACTTATCTCGCATGACCCATGGAGAACCACCCATAGGAGTTCCTGATGATCTGCCAGATACCTATCTTTTTAACCTGGAAGTATGTCCTCAATGGGCCGAGAAATTGATCCCAATACTGACACATGGACCTAAAGATGGGATCACGCCAAACCAAAAGCAAGATCTTTGGAGGACTAAAAACCTTCACATTATTGCTGGAAGTTTGTACCACCAGGATTCAAGCGGACTGCTGATGAGATGCGTGGAAGAAGGGGAACAAGAAATGTGGCTTCAGAAAGCACACATAAACCAATGGGACACTCATTTGAATGCAAATGGAACGTGGCAAACACTCAAGAGATTTGGCATATATTGGCCAACAATGCAACGAGATGCACATAATTATGTGTCAACCTGTCTAACCTGTCAAGAACAAATCCCAGATGAGAACTCTACGTTATGCTATTCTACAGTAGCCCCAAGGTGGAGCATGCCTCTAGTAAAGTTCTTGAAAACTCGAGAGTACCCTAATGGAGCTACCCTAGCAAGGAAACGTGCTCTTGAAGAACAGAGTAAGGACTACGCCATCATAGGAAAACAACTCTTTAAACGCGGGAAGGATAACCAACTAAGAATGTGCATTCATGAAAATGAATATCTCTCTGTCTTGGAAATGGCACATGCAGGAGCTGCGGGAGGACATTTCTCAGCAAACAGAACGGTCAAGATGATTCTCTTTGCAGGCTTGTGGTGGCCAACTCTACATATGGATGCAGAGACATATGTGAGAAGCTGCGAAACATGCCAGAGAGCGAAATATCCCATTAGAAGAGACGACATGCCTTTAAGACCCATGGTTTGTGCAAGAGCATTTACCAAGTGGGGAATTGACTTCATAGGACCTATCAATCCACCGGCCAAAGGATCACATGCCGAATACATCATAGTAGCCACCGACTATTTAACCAAGTGGGTAGAAGCAAAAGCCACTAGAAAGAATGATGCTCAAACCACAGCAAAATTTCTCTTTGAGCACATTTTCACACGCTTTGGACTACCGATTGAGATAGTGAGTGATCGAGGAACGCATTTCTTAAACGAGGTCATTGAGTCGCTAATGAATGACTTTCTTGTGATTCATAAAAAATCAGCCCCATACCACCCTCAAGCTAATGGACAAGCTGAAAGTTCCAACAAGGTACTATGTACTGTATTGACAAAAATTGTCAATAATGGAAGGTCAGATTGGGACAAACAATTGCATCACGCAATTTGGGCCTTCCGTGTGGCATATAAAACGGCCATTGGAACTACACCTTTCAACCTAGTGTATGGGCAGAATGCAATTTTGCCAATTGACTTCTTAGTACCTACATTGAAAGTGGCCCAGCAATATGAGTGGAACGGTCATGAATTGTCTCAACAATTAGATCAAATTGAAAAGCTGCACGAGACTAGATTGCAAGCGGTAGCAGGCATTTATGCCGCTAAACGGAGACAAAAGGCTTATTATGATGCACATATAAAAGACAAGGGACTAAAAGAAGGCGACTTAGTCCTAGTATACACCCTCAAACAACACGCAAAGAAGCTCCAAAAACGCGGATATGGACCCCTGATTATAAATCGAATCTCTACTAGTGGTGCAGTCAATCTCGCCACACTAGACGGAGACATTCTTCCCAACTACATCAGTGGATGCAGAGTGAAAAGATTCATGGAGCCTTTGACTGATCAAATGCTAGCGCGACTGTTAGGAGCTCAAAGTAGGAAAAAGGAAGAAGAACGAATACGAGAAGAAGCAAGACAGGAAGCCCTAGAACGCATCAGAAAACGGAAAGAGTGGATGAGAGAAAGAGACGAGAGATATCGAGTAGGAGAAGAACTCATCCCAATGGCTAATTTTAGAGCCACTGAGAACTCAGGGCAACAAAGAAGACAGCCTTACTTGAATCTGGGAGCAGGACGAAAAGAGTACCACTTAGTGGATGCTCTCATAGACACAGGAGCAGCCATAAACTGCATCAGATTTTCTTTGTCTCAGAGACTTAAAGAGGAGTTACTCCCATCGAAGGCACAGCTAATAGGAATAGGAGGAAAAACTACTCAATGCATAGGTGAGATAACCTTACCTTTACATATGGGGAACAACACTATGGAGCAGAGACTCTTAGTGTGTCAAGACCAGGATCTGCTTGAAGATGTGGTGTTAGGTCAAGATTGGATCTATGAATATGAGGTAACCATTCAATTGGCTTTAGGATACATCTCTGCCAGAATAGGACCTCGTGAGGTATTTAGTTTGCTAGACGAACGACCACCCAAAGCCGCTATTATAGAGCCAGAAGTTCATCCCAATGAACAAAGTCAGGATGGTATGTTCACTAGCACTATAGAAACCCCATCGTCAAGTACTTCATGTGAGAATACCGTGAGTCCTGTGTGCACTCCATCTTTGAGTATAGAGAATCACAAGAGTGCACCTGAACATGAAATCCAGCCTAGTGAACCACAAGGCACAGGAAAGAATACTCCTTTGCAAGAATTGAAGTCTACACCTATGAAGGTATACCCTATTCCACATTCTACACTAGCGTGGATAAGGAAGGATCAAAAGAAGGCATACCTTCAACAACAGAAAAGTCTTCGACATCAGCGTATCCAATCGAATAAGAAAAAGAATTTCGAACACTTCAGTCAACCACGACTCAATAGCATATGGATCCCAAAGAAACTGATAACTGCACAACCTGATCGAACAAAAATATGGATCCCAAAGTCATGTACTCCAAGGACGACCATCCCAAACAAGGAACATCCTCAGAAGGGCTATCACCATCAACATGGTCAACAGGCCCACCAGCCGAGAAAGAGGACCTATTGGAGGAAGAAGGAATCCACAGATGCAATACAAACCAACTTGAGATTCCCAAAACAGAGTAAGCAGACGTACTACCGAAGAAGAACCACATTCATCAAAGAGGTGGAGAATACAGTACATTCCTTCCAAGTGAAGCAAGTTTGGGTGCCGAAAGACAAAACAAGCTGCATACATCAAGAAAATACTTCCAATTGCACACATGAGGAGTTGTCGAGATCCAAAGTATGCATGATAGGGCCACATTAGAAGGCCAAGCATTCGGCACGTCTTTCTTCTACTTCCGAATAGTCACGCACATTTTCCCTTTGGAAATAGGAGAGCACTTGTACATACATAAAAATATTATTTCAAAAAAAAAAATCACTAACCGCTTCGGCTATGGACTGACTTTTATGTTTTCTTTTCAGCAAAAAAATATAAAAATACATGAAAAAATTCAGGTATTACCTTTCTCACACCCACGGGAAAGGGACGGCACCATACACTCGGAGCAACATCGAATTATTAATCAACATATGGAGAAGGATTTCTGAAAAACATATGGATACTAATTCATACTCTATATTGAGTGCAGATGGCTTCCACTGATTCCGAAGCCACACAGCAAGAAGAGGTGCAACTTCTTCCAATGGAATCGGTAACAAAAGCAAGAGGTCACTGGTTCAGGGACGATCAGCCAGTGGCGGAGCTAATTTTCATGGCTACCATCAAAATCATGGACACGGACCATTACTTCCCTATCATGTCCCAAGATTTCAAAACAATAATACAAGGACTCCCTCATATTGAGGATGTGTGGACACAAGCGGGCATAGAGTCATTCCTCAAGTTACCCATATATGTACCAGATTTTCAGAGGTGTACACAGGTGATGAACACCATGCAGCCTGCTGCAACAAAAATCTCAGTCCCAGAAGCGCAAGTATTGGACAAAGTCGGGACATGGAAGACTATACAATTCACACATGAACTGATTAATAAAGCTTTTGGATGGAATCAAGCAGGGATTACTAGTGTGAAGGAAGAATGCCATGATCCAAAGAAGCGATCATTCCTGGAAATCAATAGAATTGACATAGAGGATGCTGTACGGCTGGTGCATCAACACTTCTGTTTTCCAAGTATGCACAGGTACACCGCACCTCAAAAGATAGTAGTCCAACTACTATCACATGCCATGAGACAGCTAGGCAACAAAGTGAATCTAACTGCTTATGTACAAGAACGATTGTTTGAAGCCCAAAAGAAATGGGGCCAGAAGAAATTTTTGAATGGCAGTTCAGCTTTGACATTGCTCATATATGAAGCTTTGGACATGAAGAATTGTTTAAGGGAGATGCCAACCTCAGAAGGGCTAGCTACATATGTGAAATCCGCCTCAGTTCCCAAAAAGAAGAAAAGTGCTACGGTTATGGAAGAGGCAGGAACTAGCTCCCAGCCAAGAATGAGAGGCACCAAAAGACTAAGGGAAGTCAAGACAGATGAAGAAGGAATACCTATGAAAAAAAGAGTCCATGTACTTCCAAAGGTGACACTTGTAGGACAGAAACAAATCACGGAAGAAGAATTGACTAAAGCACTCGAAGAGACGCACAAATATACGGAGGGACAAGTCAACTTACCAGTGCAAGGTCATCACTATCAGCAGTCACAACAGGAGTCAAAAACAAAAAGAAGACTCACTAAAGTCCACCGATACCGCGAAATCGGATTAGACAACTCCAGCTCATCTACTCAAGACAAAGAAGAAAAGGACACATCATTGTTGGATGTGGATATTCGAAGCGAATCCAAAGATGATGGGCAATGGACCGAACTCAATGAAGTGAATTATGATGAAGAACCAGAATGCCCTAAACCGATAGATCAAGATATAAAAATGAATCAGAAAACCACAAGCACAAAGGCAGATGAGGAGATTTCGAAAAAGGAAAATGAAGATCAGGATATAGAAACGGAAGAACCGTTCACGCCTATTAGGGTTGTAGCAGAACCTTCCCCAATGGATGTCACGTTTCAGGGGAGTGCTACTAAAAAGAAGGAAGCAAGAGGCTATGATGAGGAACCCAAGATACAATTGCAAGTTAGACAGCCACACAACGAGACACTCCAGGTGGCAGAAGGCAAAGATGTGCAAACAGGAGAGACTCCTGAAATACCAAAGACATGGCTAAATGTAGACATCGCTCAGCTCAAGCCTGTAGTACAAGATATGATTCGAACGGCTCTAGATACACAACAATTAATGCTTGATGCTGATGAAGATTACGACCAAGCCATGCGAGACAAGAAGGAACTGGAAAGAGCAGGTAACCATCTTTCTGAAGAACTATCCAAGGTGCAAGCACAAGCTCTGACAAAGGAAAAGGAACTTCAAGAAATCAAATCACTAAACTGCATGCTAGAGAGGGAGCAGACAAAATTAAAAGACCAAGTACAGCAATTAACAAAGAAATTAGAGATGAGTGAGGCTAAGAAGACACGTCTTCAAACACGCAGTAAAATCTTAGAGTCTCAGCTCAAGGCCAGTATGGAGGAAGCTGACAACATGCGACAACGCAATAAAGAATTAATGACAGCTCTTATTAGTGATCAACCATTGGCAATTGCTGATGACCCACAAAGAAATGTCAAAAGCTTGGAAGATCATATCACTAAATTACAAGACCAGCTCAGACAGGAGCAAGATGTCATAACGGATTGGGAAAAGAGATATATGGAGGACACAGCGGCCCTCAGAATGAAATGGAAAAAAGCAGAAAATAACTACCTGCGACAGTGCAAGGAAGACACAGAGCAAATGAACATTGTGGCCCAAGAATTAATGAAATATCAAGCAACTATTGCTAAGGCCGAAGAGGAAAACAAACAAAAAGATGATTTAATCAAACAGCTGTAGGAGCAATTAAAGCAGAAAGCACAGCAGGGGACACCAGTAGTTCCGCCAGGGACCTCGGCTACTGTGGAGGAAGAGGTACGCCCTCTCTCTCCCCCCTCTTATCATTCACCAATAAGGGAGGAAAAAGAGGTTCCATTAGAACCTAACACACGAAAACTTGCAGAGCTGAGCAGAACAGAAAGGGCACTACTGGTGTCCCAGCTTACGGTGGAATTCGAAGATCAAATCATCAATTTAATGAAAGAGGCTCAAATCGACAGCAAGCAACTGGAACAAATACTAAGGCCATTCAATGTACCATACGGGCTTTTGAAGGAACAAACTAGGCATTATATAAAACATACTACAAATAAGGAACCTGATCTCAATCTCCATTTTCGGCATGATACTTTTAAATATACTCAGGTAGAGTTCGAGGCAGCAAATCCAATTTGGAGAAGAAAGCTCTTGGAAAAGCACCCTACACTACGGGTACAGTGGGAAGCATCCCCGTATGAGCTTCAGGTAAACCCATCATTTTGCCCACTACCCCGTCGAAGAGCATGGATGCAATTTTGGGAAGGCCAGCGACAAGGTAGCATTAATAACCAATGGCTAAATTATCCGCTATTACCTAGTCCACCACACAACTACCTACCGACAGAGGAATACATGGTCAAAACCATGGAATTTTGGCTTGCAAGATATGCTACCGTTCCCGACCTAGCAGTAAAAATGACAAATAAAATATTTAGCATGCTCCTTATAGTAATTAAAGTGTTCCAACATGCACAGTATACATTTTTGAATTTCATCGGCATTACGCAGGGCTCGGAGGCTTTAATTTTTGATTTATCTACTATCCCCAGCCGGTTAACAATTATGGCATATTTTTCTCGCCTCATGTTTCTACCATCGACATATATGCAGACATTTGAAGAAGCATTCTTTACGGTCTTCTTTGAAATGGATTCAGAGATCTTCATTAAAATGACCTCCAATTTGAATGCACGACTGGTGGCCTACGAGATAAGTTTCTTTGCTGACCATAGACAGGCACCAGAGGACGGAGTAAAGTCTCGACAATGGAAGGAGTTCATGCTATGTCATGCTAATCTGCTAAATCAAAGAGAGCAAAAAGTCATTCAAACCTATACACGTCGCCACAAAAAGCCTGTCGGGGACGACAGAGTCCAGGAGGGGGGCAGTGTCGAGGGCGAGACGAGTAAAAAGAGGAAAAAAAGAAAACAACGAAAGAAACAGCTTCACTAAAAGGCAAATTTGAAGATACATCTCTGCAGGAAGCCCCGCAGGGGCGCACACACCAAGGAAAAGCACGCAGTTGGAAGAAGGAATCAGGGCCAACATGTATCACCTATGTGGATGCTTCAACCTCTTGAGTTGCAGAGGGTTCAGATCAAGGCTTACGAGCTACATCTGCATATGTGCACTGATGGCGTGCGTGGCAAACCAAATCAGCCAGGTCCAATGTGTGCAACCAGGACAAATCAGAGCGCCTCTAAAACGTAATGCAAGATCAAGAATCAGACAATACTGACCACTGGGCGCGTGCGCGAAGCAAAGTCTGTCAAGGGCGCGAGCGCGAAGCAAAGTCTGTCAAGGGATGACAGAGACGAAGAGGGGGAGAGTGTTGCAGAGCCAAAGAGCGCACAAAGCAGAGAAAAAGACGGGCCCCAAAATTTTTCCGATTTGGACTACATATTGTTGTATCATATTCATCCTTGTAATATATTTTTTCCATGTAAATGCACTAGAGGAGTCCTCTAGATGCATCCCCATAGAAAAGTAGAGAATACCCATGTACAATAGTAAGAAATTAGTCTCTTAGTGAATAAAGTGCCGGTCTCTTGTGTGAAAGTACCATTTTTTAGGGCACTAGTATATAAGTCAAATGTGACTCTTTGTAAAGAACTTTTTGCCATTGTGAGAAGAGAGAGCACAAAAATTCGAATTTGTGTCTTCTTCCCTCTTCATCTCCTTCTTCGCGAGCTTGTATGCATGTGTATTGCTTGGAAAGGGTGCTTGTGAGTGTTGTCTATCCTTGAGAGTGTTTCTTTGCTGTAGGAAAAGTGTGTGCGAGTTGTAGGAAGTGCTGAAGTGTAGGAAAGTATTCCCGCGACTCAGTATTTCTGTCATAACTTGAAGTAGGAGCGTCGGAATTGAGTGAAACCACTGCCATTGGATGCGTCTTCTCGAGAGCTTCGAAACGCATATGCTATTCGCTATATTTGGAGTTCGGAGCTGGGAGAAAAGTCCAAAATACTGACGGCTGCTGCACCAAGTATCGTTTCGCCTTGACCAACAGTTGGAGCTTGTTAGGATAAGTATTTGCCTCATTTTCATTCTTGAGCAATTCATTTGCATTGACCATTACATGATTGCATGTCTTCACACACTCGGCTAGGTTTGTATACTCTTTGGATTGATAATTAAAAGTGTGTTTCCCCACTATATGCACTTGTGAGGGGATTGAGGTATAGTCTCCTTCTCCGCAAGTCCCTAAGTTGATGCTTAGGTCAACAGCATGGACAGACCTACGGGAAGTTCAGGAGTGCCATACTTGCACAGGGTAGAAGGCCCTTACAAAACGCACTTGGAATACCTTAGGACCAACCGATTAGGTTCCAGCATCTATGAGGACGGCCTAGGAAGATCTGTAGTACAGATTAAGAATCCTGATCAATCCATTGGATTAGAACACCCAGCTGTCAAGTTTGAAAATGGAGCATACTTGGACAAAGAAGGAACCATATACGTAGTCACCAGTCACCCAGATAGGACGGACGAATTTGGGAATGTGATCTCAGAAGCGGACTTAGGGGACCTAGAGCAAGGAAACATGGGTACAGAACCTAGAACCCCTCGAGGCAAATCGGTTCTCACTAGGATCATCACACCAGAGTCGATTCCTCAGGATAATAAGAGCATAGATTTGCTCCTCAATCGAGAAACTGACGAAGCCTTTTGGAGGTATAAATCTGATCAGCCAACCGATATAGGAACAATCATGATCTATGAGTTTAAGGATCCTGATAGCCCAGGCAGAGTGACCTACTTAGATCACGCTTCGGAAAGGATCTTTGTGGTTACGGAAAATGATAGGCATGCTTACACTTGAAAGGGTGAATTCGTTTTCCCCCAACCAAGATCGAATGTATCCTATGGTCACCCTGGAGCTGGAACATCCCAAGCTCATGGAATGCAAAGAGACAGAAGTAGAGATAGACCAGAAGTAAGCTTTGCCAAACCAGTGGGCAGAGAAAGAACGAGGACGGAAACAAATAGAGTAGAACCTGAGATACTTAGAGCTCACAGGAATCAAGGAAACGCGGATGAGTTTCCTCTACCATGACCTAGAGAGCACGCAAGGACTTTGAGACCGACACAGCTAGTTAAGTCCATGAAGAACTACTTCGATGGCACTGGAGATCCATACGATCATGTGGCTGAGTTTAGGCAAGTCCTGAGAGCGGAACAAGTGGAGGATCTATTCACGCAATACAATGCCTTTGGTCTAACTCTTAGGAACACAGCCCTTACGTGGTTTCAACCATTGAATGAGAGGCAGTTCAGGAGCATAGACCAACTCCTAGAGGCTTTCATTATTGAATTCTCTAAGAGTGGCATAAGGCATAATACCTCCTCGCTGATTCACAGCTTCAAGCAAACCCCGCAAGAGACCGTGAGACTTGCAGGAAGGAGATTTAGGCAATATCTTGAAAGATGCCCTGTTTCGGAGTTACCCACACTAGCCAAGCAAGTGGCTTTATTCTTGGATGGATTGCTAAGTACCAAATTAAGATCATATGTGTACTTGAAGGACCCTAGGACCATAGAAGAGTGTGTACGCATGTGTATTGACATTGAGGACAACCTAGGGGAGGAGTTAGAGCTTTCCAAGATATACAAAGATTCGGATAGTGCCTCTAGCCTCTCTTCCACGCAATCCACGTCAATCGAGGAACTTGCAGAGAAAGTAGCTCAGAAATTAGGTGTAACTAGCAAACAAATCCCAAGGTTTGCCCCTGTGAAAAGGTGCTATACTTGTGGCGGCGACCACATGGCGAATGTATGTCCCATTATGGCTCAACCCCAAGTTAATCCTAGTAGCCAGTACTGCACCATAGAACGAAGGTACACCAATCACACCGCGCAAGACTGCCCCTACAATAAGCAGGCTGTTAGGCAACCCTACCCTCAGCCATACCCTCAGCAGGGAAGATACCAGAACCCGTACCCTCCACAACCATATGGCAGGCCACAACAACCTTATCAGCAACCATACCAAAACCAACAAAGGCCTCAGCCTGTGTTAGCTCAACAACCCCCTGCCCCAGCTAATGCGATCCCAGTAAAATATGCAGCAGCAGAAGAAAACCTGAATAGAGCTATAGTCCCTGTAACACCACTGCTTTCTGAAAGTGACCCCAGTGACCATAGCTTTGATTCTACACATGTCGATAGCCCCCATGCTTACTACATGCAATCTCTTGAACATGGTGAGTCTTACTATAGTGAAGAGCCAAACGAACCTAGTTGGGAGTCAGATTACACAAACGTCATGTATACAAACCCCAATCCTAAGCCTCAACCTAGGCAGGTAAGACCCCCATTCCCTAGAGGACCATGCTACAGATGTCAAGGGGATCACCTCATTCGTGATTGTCCCTTACCTCCACCTACGCAACCCCAATCAGTGACAATTCAGGGCTTTTGCCAAGAATGTGGAAAGGAGCATCTCTTACGAGATTGCCCTAAGAATCCTAATAATATGCCAAAAATCACCCCTATTAACGTTATTGGGTTGGTGGTAGACTCCACAGGAAGTGTGACATCCACTGCACCAGTACAGGTCGTGACTAGAGCTCAGGCATTGCAGCAGAACCAAGGGGTAGACCAGGATAAGAACCCAGAGGTTAGTGAACCCGAGAGCGTGACAAAGAAAAGGACTAGAGCATGGAAAGATAGTCGGGAAAGAATGAAGAGACAATGGGCTAAAAAGATGAGTGAACTTGAGGAAAGCATAAGAGAAACCAAAGCCAGGATAACTGAACTCACATCTCAAACTCCCTCTCACACTATCCCACCACCACCATTCCCAACGCCATCCGATCCGCCACCTTCCAACCCACCTCATACGATTCCACCACCCCCTAGAGTAGGATCAGTATTAGCTGATCCCACTCCTGAAGACATAGACATGATGCTTAAAGCATATCAGGCCAGAATCCAAGAAGGGCCAAATGTCACGGATCATGACAAGTGTTACCCTAGAGCTGACCTAGAGATAGAAAGAACCAAGCTTTGCGCAAAAATGGTCGCATTGGCTCAGACTATGTTTGAATCCAATCGCCTCTTCAATTACTCGGGCTCAGCCAAGATGCAATTACACTTGGATGGACTTCTAGAGAAGTTATAGGGCATAATTGCAAGATCTGCCAAGGAAGAAAAAAATCAAGAAAGGGAGAAAGCAAGCAAAAACATGACCCATCCCCCATCAAAAGTTTATGTGGCCAATTCCACTAAACCAGACAACCCCCCCTCCCTAGAAAGAATAGAGAATCTAATGGCACAATCACCAAAGGAACCAGCCTCTCAACACAAGGGCAAGGCAAGTGAAAGAGTAAGCATTCCTGCTCAAGAAGCCTATGTGCCTGAAGCCTATGTGCCTAACTCTACGGAGCCGGACACATCATCTTCTATGAATCGATTCACACCAGAATTCCTACGAGAGATTCAAGAAGACAAATGGGCTAAAGAAAGTGAAGTCCCTCCTCCTATTGAACTTGTGGACGAGGCACATGACCAATTCCCACAAGATATCCCATCCATTTATGAGGAACAAGAGAGTACCCACTCTCAAGAAAGACTAGACTTCGAGTCGAACTCTTTACAAGAATTACCCCACTTTACGGGTCCATGGGAAACTAAGTCCACCTGTATGAGAGCACCTACAGTCATGGTAAGAAACGAAGATTCAGTCATACCTAGGAACACAGAGGTAGTGAAGAACACCAAAGTGCAGTGCAATCTCAAGTTAGAAGAGCTACTTAAGGTTAGACCTGAATTATGGAAACATGTCGCCAAACAAGTACCAGAGATAGCAAAACCTTGTTCCCAAGTAGGATCACATAGGACAGTGCCAGAGATACCCTTGGACAAGATAGGAGACATGTGTGAAGGTGAAGAAGGGAACACCTATCTTCCCATTACCTACCAGGAGTACACCACCAAGGCAATTTTCGACTCAGGTGCAGGAGTTGCAATTGCTACCACTTCCCTCTGGAAGCATTGGGGCAAGCCAGCACTCAGGCCAACGAGAATGAAATTGCAGATGGCCGATGGTCATATTGAGAGACCCTTAGGATTGCTAGAAGGAATAACTCTCACCACTTGTGGTGTCGAGTTTGAGCATACATTTGCCATATGTGACTTCAGTAAAAATCATGCCTATGAGATGATTTTGGGAAGACCATTTATGCGACAGTTGCAAGTGGTACAGGACTGGGGAACCAATTCCTTGTACCTACAGCACTTGGGTGTACGACCAAAGTCAATCTTAAAGATTACTCTCATCATAGAGATGTACCTCCTATCCAATGGAATCCCATCCATAGAGCCAAAGATGATACGGAATCGGTGCATTCCATGGGGTCAGGATCCTCTTGGATGCATGAAGACACCCACTTATGGATGTGCAAAGTAGTAGTAGAAGAAGAGAAGAGAGAGAAAGCCAGAGAGGTAGGTGCAAAAGAAAACCATAGACCAATTCAAGACCCAGCCTATGCACCTGTGGTCTTTCCTGATGAGGAATTTGAACCTCACGGCTGGGCAGAAATTTTAGCAACCATGGATGTAGCCATCAATGAGGAACAATGGACACCTCACTGTGATGAAGATGGCTATGACATTTCAGTCTTCTCCATAGAGCCAATCATGGGAGAGGCAGTGTTAGAAGAGTGTGAACCCAGCCTTGATGCATTTGAGGATGCAAGTGACTCCGATCTAGAGTCAATCATTATGGACCCACCATTTGCATCAGATGAAGAATACTTCCATGAAGTAGAATTTCAACCCCAGAGACATGGAGAGCTTACAAACGATGTAAGATTAGCCACACATGTGACCCCGAAGGAAGAAGGAAAGAAACGAAAGAAGAGAGAAGTCTCACCGGAAGAGGAAGAATCTTTGTTTGAGGTCCCGGAAAATTTTAAGAAGTATGAGATAGATGACAGGAGGGTCATGATAAGAATGCCTAAACGAGAGGCACAATCAGGAGAGGCCTATGATAACAAAGAAACCACCAAGAAAATAGTAGTGGCACTAGAAGAAGGAGAGGAGAGATGCACGTACATAGGCCATGACCTAACAGAGGAAGAAGAGCATGCGTTGATAGCCTTGCTAAGAGAATACAGAGATGTATTCGCTTGGAGTTACAAGGATTTGAAAGGTGTTGACCCTAATATATGCTCACACACTATCCCCATGACCTCAGATGCTAAACCCTCTAAGCAAAAGCCCTATACATATAACGATAATTATGCTGCTAAGATCAAAGAAGAGATAGATAGGCTGGTTGAAGCTGGATTTATCTATGAAATTGAGCACACTGAGTGGGTGTCACCCATCGTAGTGGTGCCCAAAAAGAATGGTAAATTACATGTGTGCATTAACTTAAGAAGGTCAATGCAGCCACAATCCGAGATAACTATCCGCTTCCCATCACAGAACATCTCTTAGAAAGAGTGGCAGGCAAGGAAGTGTACAGCTTCCTTGATGGATTTTCGGGCTACAATCAGGTAGCCATAGCTCCAGAGGATCAGCATAAGACAGCCTTTGCCACAGAATGGGGCATTTTTGCCTTTAGAGTAATGCCATTTGGGCTTACCAATGCACCAGCTACCTTCCAGAGACTAATGTGCCATGTATTTAAGGAGTTCCTGAGGAAGAACTTAGAAGTCTATGTTGATGATCTTTGTGCTCATTCCAACATTAGACAAACCCATATTCCTGAACTCAAACAAATCTTTGACAAATGTAGAGAATATCAAGTCTGCCTAAACCTAGAAAAATGTGTTTTCATGGTCAGGCAAGGCAAGATTCTAGGGCACATAGTGTCAAGGAATGGCATATCTACTGACGAAGAGAAAGTGAGAGCCATAGCAGAGCTACCTAGGCCAAAGAATGTCAAGGAAGTACAAGCTTTCATGGGGCATTGTGGTTACTACCACCGGTTCATTCACATGTATGCTGTCATTGCAAAGCCCATGTACGGACTTCTGACTAACTTTGAGTGGACTAAGGAATGTGAGAATTCCTTCCAGGAGCTTAAACGAAGATTATGTTCAGCACCAATCTTGACCACACCAGATTGGAATAAGCCTTTCCATGTTCATGTGGATGCATCCAATTATGCCATTGGATGTGTGCTTGCACAACCTACTGGTGAAGGTAACATGGATCTTCCAATTGCCTATGCTAGTAGACAATTGAATGCAGCTGAACGAAATTACACCACTACGGAGAGAGAAGGCTTAGGCATGGTATATGCAGTTAAGAAATTTAGACACTACTTGCTTGCAAACAAGTTTAAATTTTTTACTGACCATCAGGCACTGCTATATCTTGTAAACAAGCCATGCAATACAAGAAGATTAGTAAGATGGTTTCTCTTACTAATGGAGTACGATTTCGAGGTTGTGGTAAGGAAAGGTAGAACTCACCTGAGAGTAGATCATCTCTCTAGGCTCACATCGGGAGAAGCCCCACAAGGAGTATCAGATGACCTTCCTGATGCTTACTTGTTTAATTTGGAAGTTGTACCGCAGTGGGCTAAGCCATTGGTACCAGTATTGACATACGGGCCTAACCATCCTGTAGTAAACACACACAATAGAGAGGTTGTGAAAGCTCAAAAGTACCACATCATGGCAGGAAGCATGTACAAGCACACAGATCAAGGAATCTTGGCTTGTTGTGTGGAAGAGGACGAGTACAATAAATGGTTGCATTTAGCACATGTAGGTGCATTAGAGCAACACTATTCAAAGCAACGAACCCTACAAACACTAAGGAGATTCGGAGTGCATTGGCCAACTGTGGAAGCTGATGTCCAAAAGTTGTGCAAGGAATGCCCAATCTGCTGCACTAAACCACCTGTGGAACACGCCACTCTTTATCAAGTATCCATAGTGCCAGATTGGAGTGAACCTCTAGTATCCTTCCTGAGGACAAAAACATTCCCTCCAGACATGACTCTGGCTAGGAAAAGGAGTTTAGAACAAGAAGCCCTGGATTACTCACTCATTGGTGATAATCTATATAAGCGTGGTAAAGATGGTTACCTGAGGCTATGTGTCCATGAAAGTGAATATCTTAAGATCTTGGAAACTGCTCACCAAGGTGTAGCAGGAGGACACTTTGGACCAGATCGGGTGATCAAGGCAATACTATTTGTGGGCTTCTGGTGGCCGACCCTTCACATGGATGCACATACCTATGTGAAACGATGTGATGTCTGTCAGAGAATTCAGTATCCTATACGTAAAGATGAGATGCCATTGAAACCTATGATGGGTGGACGTGCATTCTCTAAGTGAGGAATAGACTTCGTAGGTCCTATTAATCCCCCAGCTAAGGGTTCCCATGCAGAATATATCATTGTTGCAACAGACTATCTAACTAAGTGGGTAGAGGTAAAAGCCACAACGAAGAACGATGCTCAAACAACTGCTAAATTTTTGTTTGAAAATGTATTCACTAGATACGGGCTACCTATAGAGCTAGTCAGTGATAGAGGTACTCATTTCTTAAATAAGGTTATTGAAAATCTGCTCCAAGAATTCTTGGTAGTACATAAGAAGTCTGCCCCCTATCACCCTCAAGCAAATGGCCAGGTTGAGAGCACCAACAAGATCTTATGTAGTGTATTGACGAAATTAGTGAACAACAAACGCTCTGATTGGGACAAACAGCTACACCACGCTGTTTGGGCATACCGAGTCGCCTACAAAACGGTACTCCAAGCCACTCCATTTCAAATGGTGTTTGGTCAAAATGTTGTGCTACCTTTGGACTTTTTGATATCTACATTGAAAGTGGCACAAGAGCATGAATGGATGGGTCATGAACTCTCCTCCAAACTTTTTGACCTTGAACGATTAGGAGAAACAAGACTGAGAGCAGCTGCAGGGATATATGCAGCTAAGAAGAGACAGAAGGCATACTTTGATGCCCATGTGAAGGATAAGGGTTTAAAGGCAGGCGACTTAGTTTTAGTCTACACATTGAAGCAACATGCAAGGAAGCTAGAAAAGAGAGGCTACAGACCTATGATCATCAACAGGATTTCCACGAGTGGAGCAGTACAACTAGCCACTTTAGAGGGTGATGTTCTCCCAAACTATATTAGCGGATGCAGAGTCAAGTTGTATCAGGAACCCCTCATGGAGGAAATGCTAAGTCGACTCAATACTGCTAAGAAACGCAAAGAGAAAGAAAATCGAATCCGAGAGGAAGCTCAAGCAGAAGCCTTAGAGCGCATACGGAGAATGAAATTAAGAAGACAAGGTAGAGAGCACCCTAGGCAAGATGCATATGCAGATCAAAGATATGACATGGCTATGTGTGAAGTTTCAGGTGTTAGCTCACATAAGATAACCGATCGACGTCCTTTCATAACCTTAGATATAGGACAAGGAAAGAGTGCAAGGACTGTAAGAGCCTTGATTGACTCAGGTGCAGCCACTAGTGCTGTTAAATTGTCTTACTGTCAAGAGTTGCAATTAACTGTCAATCCTGTGGAAGCATATCTCATAGGATTGGGAGGCGTGGAAACCCCTTGCATGGGCGAGGTGGAACTTCCCCTCTATATTCATGATGAGGCAATGACAGTTAAAGTACTAGTGTGTCAAGATGAGGACCTCACTCAGCCCCTTGTCTTGGGTCAAGACTGGATCTATGACCAAGCAGTCAACTTAAACCTAAGAAGTGGACTTCTTCAGGTATGGGTGAATCAGACTAGAATTACAATTGAGCTAAATAATGGAGCACTTAAGGAACTAGAAAAGACACGGACTCCTGGTCCCTCCAGGGGCACACATGAAGTTGACTATGCTGTTCTTGTCCAAGGCTATGTGATGCAGAAGAATGAAGATCTCAAAAAAGGAGTCATAACCACAATGGAACTCCCTTCTTTTCCAAAGGCCAGAAGGAGGCAGCAACTAAAGGCAGATCAATCATTGAAGACTCTCCGGGCGAGAGATCAAAAGAACGCGCGAAGCAGAACAACTCAGCCGATGAAACAAATGTGGGTGCGGAAAGACGAGTTGCCGACCGTAACGAAGTCGCAACGACGGTCTCAACTTCCTATTAATAATCAACGACTTGATGCTAATAAGAAGACTCCTAAAACCTCTGTTGAGAAAGTGAAATCCATTTGGGTACCCAAGAAGTCGATGAAGGCTGACCCACAATCAAGACAAATTTGGGTGCCTAAGGCTTGCTTGCGAGCTCAACTAGTCCCACACAATTCACATCTTACACGACATAGTTCACTTGCTCAAGCAGCCGCCACCCACTCTTGTCTGATGCACTTGAACACACTGCCACCTAGAAGCACGCACAGACTCACTCGTAAATGGGTCCCGATGACACAACAACTCCCAGTAGAATTACTCATGCAACCCTCCTGAATCTCCACAAAACCAAGACCAAAAGCCATTCATGGTGTTTGGCAACCTAAGACTTGTAATAAACCCCCCGACCCCAATCTGTGAATTCATCTCCACTTACTAACTGCATTAGTCAGACAGCGCACCTTTCCATCTAGCTCCTAGGACTAACCAGGCATTAACTACACACACTGTCATCGTGCACTTACTAACCACTGACTCATCATCTACCTCATGTTAATGTTGTAAGAGGGACAACAACGGGTTTATTCTGTCCATTACAATGTTAACACCTGGTTCTATATTCTCACAGAACCAACAAGCAAGCAGGGCCATGGCAGAAGCCGGAGGTGCCAGTTCTCAAGCCGGATCCAGTGCACAGATTGTGGATATAGAAACACTCCTCCTCGAACCCGATCTCACCGAAAGACCGCAAGAACTTCAAGCTGTGCATGTGCTCCCAATTCAGGACCCTCCCCAGGGGCACACCTCTCAAGTGGGCAAACACGCTCATTGGTTCAGTGATGTTGCTGGACCATTGGGTGATGGAACCTATTTCTGGGAAGCTGAATTGGAGTTTAATGGTAAATGGGGACGCTACCATTTTTTCACGCGTGAGTTTGAGAGCTATCAAAATGCCGAAGTCATGCGTTCAGTATGGACCAAAGCCGGCTTGGACAGTTATTTCAGGGCCCACTTACCAAAGCCGGATTTCTTACGTTGTTCTTATCTTATCAGTACCATCACTCCAAGCAGGGCCAAGGGAGGCGACAGCACCTTTGTGTTACCCTCACTGCTGCCGGGCCATGAACTTAAAAGATTCAAGTTGACCCTCAATCTGGTACGAGAAGCATTGGGCATGTATGGTATGCACATCCCAACTGAAAAGGAAACAATGGTTCCAGACAGAATGAAACATAAAGATCTCAATAAGCTGAAGGATATGGTAGCGATGACACCGACCATCGCTCTTCACCTACGGACCGTCATGCAGCATTTTCTTTCCCCGCCCAGGAAAGGTTCACCATGCCCCAAAAGAAAATATGGTTTAGTTTGTATCTGGCAGAGACAGAAAGCCTCCCCATCAACGTACCACATTGGATCATAGATCAGATTCACCTAGCCCATCAAAGGTGGAACAAGAAGCAGAAGAATGTGCTTCACGGATGTTGTGCTCTAACCAAGATAATCTACCGATTTCTTGCCTATGACATGCCTATTCAGCGGGCACTCATATGGCCCCAGGCCCAGGAATTCCAGAGAAGGCTATCAGCGGCAGGTCCCCCATCAAAGAAGATGAGAGGGGGAGTCCAATTACCCTGCGCTCAACCAAGGGGAGCCACCACTACACCAGAAATTACCCCTCCCCAGACACGACGCATTAGGCCATTCACCATCCGGCTACCAAGACCAAGTACAGAGGGACCCAATCTGGTATTTCCACCCGTCCCATCAGATTTGGAATTTCCACAGGGCTTTACTCTCAATGATCTCACTGACGAAGAAGTGGCTAGACTAATCTACGACTCTAATCTCGAGACGGAAACAGAGCGAGCTCAGGAACCACAACCCCATACAACAACATCAGCCCCCACCCGAACAGAAGTGGTAGAACTCGACGCCGAGGAACAAGAGACCGAACAAGAGGAAGAAGCCTACGAGGAACAAGAATATGACGAACTTTCAGAATTGGCAAGTGCCCCTGCGTATTCGGCACAAATAAAAAGACTGTATCAAACCATGCAACTAGTTCAAGAACAGCATAAAATGTCACTGGAAGCGGGCAAGAAACTCATGAACCAGTTGCTAGCGGAGGAAGGCGTGGACGATATGTTCATTGAGTGCATAAACCTACATGCCGATGCAGTAGGATTGGATGAGGCCATTCATGAGGCAATGGCCTACATTCACAGATTTGAGAAAAGGGTTCCCGCTCATCCCGTGAGGTCCGGGAAACAAATTCATATCAATGTATCAGCACCAGGAGAGACAACGCAAGCAGACGAACATCAGGAAGCACCACGGTCACCACCCTCCCCACCTCTCACTACACAACTCACTCCACCACATGACACTAGCACCACCACGTCCACTACCACCACAATCGTCATGGGAATTCCACTCTCTCCGGGAATCCAATTCGGGGGAGTCACCATGCCCACTTTCACCACTCTCTTCACTAACGTCACATCCACCCCACCCACGATCCCCATCTACACTGTCACTCAAACAGTTGACACTATGGAAACATCTCCTTCCACTGCACCGCTCCCTCCCCCCATGCCACCTCCATCTCCCATACCCCCTCCACCCACATCTCCACTTGCATCCACATCATTCACAACTCCCTTTCCCGCCCCCATTCCCCCTGCATCTTCACCCCTCCCAGCATCATTTAATGTAAATAGCATATTTCTAGCATTAAATCAATGTGTATATCAGCTTCAGAATGAGTACAGAGCTCTGGACGGCCGGTATCAACAACTGACAACACATCACCAGAACTTACAAAGGCAATTTAAAATTCTGGAAGAGGAAAATGCAGATGTGAATCAACGTTATACAACGCTTGAGCAGGCTCACCAAACACTATTGGAGGCACCCCAACCATCAACAGAATCAGGCTTCAAACAACTAGAAGCCTTGCTCGAAGTATACCAGGCCGATAACCTACGAGTCAGACGTAACTTGGCGCTACTCAGTAAACATATGGCCACAGCACTGGAAGAGAACAAAAGACTGCAAAAACAAAATGAAGAGAATCTGGAAGCGGCAATGGAAGGCTCCCCCCACGAGATAGATCCAGAGCAGTTCAAAGCAGTTCCCACGGAGACGATGAAAACCATTTTGGAAAGCTATGCAGATCTCCTGGAAGCCCATGATGACTTGGAAAGAGAACGTGACACACTATAGAGCAGACTCAAGGAACAGGAAGAACAACCGAAGAGTGTCCCATCAACCTCTACCTCCGACGAAGTAAAAGCCTTAACTGAGCAGGTAGCAGAATTACAAAAGAGGTTACTGACATACGAGAGGCAGCCCTCTCCGGTGGTAGAACCAGAGCCAGAAGAGTTGGTCCCTATTGAGGTAGATGATTCGTACGAAGAACCGTATGTTCCTATGCCAATGCCAGGCGGGCAACGAACCTCAGAGGGACTAGACACCTTGGAAGTGGAAGCACCCGAGTGGCTTCAGACACTGGAAAGGACAGCGAACACCCACGAAGAACGGGTGGCCATTCAGATCCAATCACTAGCAAACCTAGAAGAAACTGTCATAAAGTCAGAATATTTCAGAAGCATGTCTCATCATAGATGGATCGGCACCAATAATGACCAATATGTGCCATACTGCATACTTTTGGCCGATTACAACGCGGAGATTCAACGACAATGTGGCAAGCCTCCCACATTTGCTACACAATTTGGTCCAGATGATATACCGAAAAGTGCTACACGTGGGTCCATCCATCAACCCACCTGGAGAATCAGGCTTTTGGAAACATATCCTGAAATGGTCCGAACCTGGAATAATATACCGTTGTTTATTAAATATAATCCTTGTTACATTCCAGTTCTTCGACGACGCACCTGGCCTGAATTCACTATTGCCGTCAGAGACATCAAAGCCTGCGCAAAATGGTTAAATTACGTTTATCTAGCACCTCCACGAGGACCCCCCACGGTGAACTACATGATTTCTACAATCCGTCATTGGAGTATTCGGCTACGCAATAATCCCGATGTGATGGCCCAGATGTGTATGAAAATATTCGAATTAATGCTGATCACTTTCAGGACGTTTAAGAACATTAAGGACCCCCACTTCTCAGGAGCAGGCTTTGTGACAGGAAACCAGGATCTAGTGTACGATATGAGTACCACCCCATCAATTGAAGTAATATATGCTTGGCACGCCAAAATCAAGTACCTCCCAGCTTGCTTTAAACAGACATTTGAGGAAATGTTCATCACAGGATTCTGGGAATACCACTCCGAAATCTTTATACCCAGGCCATCACATCTCCTCCAATTATTTGTTGTGGAGAGAACTATTTACTCAGAACAATTGAGGGTGCCTCATCCAGATGTTCCTGGACCTGTGAATTGGGATGATTTGCTCACAGATCTAGCACGCGGCTTGCGACTCGAAGAACACCACCTAGCCTCCGATGTCGTCCAATACTATGTTCAAAAATCCTCTAGACAAGGGTCTGTCAGGGGCGACAGACGCGAGAGTGGGGGGGTGTTGGCAGCAGTCAGGGAACCGAAGGAGCCACAAGACGAAGAGAGTCAGAGCGAAGGGACAGCACAAGCAGACATGGCAGTCAAAGAAGATCTGGCAAGTAGGCCAATAATTTTCCTCATGAAGAAGCAAGTACGAGCATTCACGCAGATCTAGCACTAAGGCAACCTTTAATTTTTCAAAACCTTTACACCAATTAAAAGTGATTCTCATCACTAATAACCCCTGTAAATACCATGTTCACCTTTTTGTAGCTCCATTTTGTGCAAGCCAAGGAGTCCTTGAGCTTGAGGAGCTTTAGAAGTATCTACCTGCCAATTTTCATATTTTTTAGATCTCGTTTGAGCCCTCTAATAAGCCCTGGAACCTAATTTTTAACTAGGCCGGACACTAGGTCTGAACAGGGCCAAAGCTAGTCAAAAACTATAAAAGGAGTTAGAGAGCTCATTTTTGGGGGTAGATTGTAATTGAAACGAACTTGTAAGAGCTTTTTGAAAGTAATCTAAGAACTCCATTGCTTCTCACTCTTTGTCTTGCCGTGTGTGCGCGTGTGTGTGTATGTGTGTGCATGCTTGTGTGCTTCTCACTCACGCACTTGTGCCTCCATTTGCTCAGGTCTTCATACCATCCTCACGTCTTCCCGGATTGACATTAAAGGAGGTGCTACTCATCATTGAGCTACAGTTTGCAGAGATGATTTCTCTTAGCATGATCCATCCTTTTCAGTGATTTAAGTTGATAACGTTAGCTCCTTAAGTCTACTATATAGTCAAAAAAATTCATTGCAATTGGGTTTTCCAATCATGAGGTATATTCATCAGAAGCCGATTATATCTCTGCATAGTTCACTTCTCCGTTAATACTCCATCAAAATAGTGATTTTCTCAAGGCTTGTTCTTAGTGTGTAGTTGGTCATTTTCCATGATTTAAGTAATTTTAGATTTAGCGTACTGTCTATTATATGCCTACAAATTTTCATCAGCATTGGCTCTTGGAATCTTGAGATATTAATATATCTTTGCTCATTGGTATGAGGACTACAACAGCCCATGAAAATCAGGATGATGCTCTAACTTGCTAAACTCTTTTCTCTTCATGTAGTCCATCATTTTTTATTAAATCACTCACTATTTTTAGCTTATTAAGTTAATAAGAGTTCCCCAAAAGGAATTAAGTCAATTGCTACTGTGGCTAGAGAATTGTTCAAAACATTGAACAAGTGTATGAACAAAAATTGACTTGCCCAGTTTTAGGAACAAAATCAACCAAGACAAGAAGAGCAAGAAAGATTGAGCACATGGTGCTGCACTTGCAAGGTCTTATCTGCTCAATTCCATCTCATATTTTTTGTTGCCTCACATTAGAAGTTGCAAAACATCTGAGGAAGTGTGAAATGCACTTGAAGCCTTCTTCTCCTCAAGTGCAAAGGCCAGGAAGCATCAACTATCGCTCGGCTTCACAACTCTGAAGAAAGCTCCCAAACAAAATGTGATTGATTTTGTCACAAAGCTCAAGGACATAGCATATTGGTTGGGAAGCATTGGAGAGGTAATAGAGGATGAAAAAATTGTAAGGCAGGTCATCAATGGCTTGAAGGGAGATGACAAGTGGGAAGCATTCACCAAAGCTATGGATCTATACATGGATATGCATGTACCAACTTTCAATACGCTCATAGGACAACTACTTACTCAATAGGCCAAGCTTATCAAGAATGGAGAAAGCTCCAAAGGTAATCAATCTTCTACCTTGTATACTGATAAAGGAAAGTCCAAAGAAAACAAAGGAACCAGAAAGAAAGTGGATTATGAAGCAGGTACACATCAAGCTAACTATGCAGGTAGAGGAAGACATGGTAGAGGTAGAGGCAGAGGAGGAAGGGAGGGCACGGGGAGATCCCAAGAATCTAATTCATGCTCTATTTGTGGGTTAACTAATCATACAATTGAAAATTGCTTTTGGAATTCCAGGAATGAAAGAGGCAGAGGATACAATAGAGGAAGGTATGGCTACTCTAAAGGAAGGAGCAAGAACTTCAATGGCTACCACAACAACTACAACCATTCAAACTATCAAGGAGGCAATAGGGGAAGAAGAGACTTGAATAACTACAGAGAAGACTCAAATCAAGAAGATTCATTGCTAGTCATGAATATGGCCATGCCACAAGGTAAATCTGATGAGCATGTTTTCTACATAGATTCAAGTTGCTCCAATCATGTGGTAGGAAATGTGGCCCTCTGCAAGAGAACAAGGATTACGACCACCACATGCTTGAGAGATGACTCTCCTCCCAACCAAATGCCTCTATATATAGCTCTCTCCAGGGGACTGCCTTCTTGGGCAGGTGGATACTAACCATCCATGTGCCAGCCATGTAACTACATGTGCACCAAGTGTCCCAGTTAACTCGAGTTAACTCAAGTGGATGCTTCTAGAAGGCTCTAGATCTCTTTGGGCAAAATACTCTCCCCATGTCTCCC
Source organism: Ceratopteris richardii (assembly GCA_020310875.1). Classification (NCBI taxonomy): domain Eukaryota; kingdom Viridiplantae; phylum Streptophyta; class Polypodiopsida; order Polypodiales; family Pteridaceae; genus Ceratopteris; species Ceratopteris richardii. The sequence goes on along the minus strand of CM035427.1, from coordinate 132,202,224 downwards.
ATGGGGATTGAACCCAAGACCTCTTCCTTCACATCCTTGAGACTTAACCACTAAGTTAAGTGGATCACTTGTTCACAAGAGCACAAGACCTCCTAGTAAGTCTAAACTGGAGATCTTTGGTCATACACACGGATGACCAAACGGTGTCCAATTTCAGATCTGTATAAACCGGCCAGACCCTTGAATCGTAGACTTACTTTATTACATTCTTCCCCCCTTGGAAAATATTTTCGTCCTCGAAAGTAGAGCTATATACATACTGTAGGCAACCCACGAGCCTCATGTTCTAAAACTGGAAGAACATGGTCATGTTCTAAAACTGGAAGAGCATGTCTCATCTCTGTGGTGGTGTCCCTGCCCAAATGATTCAAAACACTGGCTCATTTTGCACTTTGATGTACTAAACAAACTACAAACTAGTGAAGAATAATGAGGGTGGATCTAAACACATCCCTGGCCAATTCACAGTTTCTCGATGTGCGATCTAGGCACAAACATATGAACTAGGTGGATTCAAATTACTAGTCCATTTCTAGGCATAACTTGTGCATAGACTTAGTAATGAAGGTGGGATTCTTATCCCTTGCAAGTCTTTGAAAATTCTTGATTCACTTGAATTTTTTTTGGAGAACTTGAAGTTTGGTTGTCCCAAACATCTAACTTAGATGTTTGTACAATGGTTTACTTTGATCCAACAGTTACTTGATTTTTTCCCCCAACTAGAGGACTACTTTGTCCAAATAGGTTACAAAATCCTATGTAGACTATAGGAGAAAGTTTACCATTTCTGTTGAGTCAATCATACTAACTTTACCAATTCAAATTCAAAATGAAAATTGTCCAACTTAGGACACTTTTCTCAAAGACTTTAACTGAAAGTTCTTGGGAATTGTCAATCTGATGAACAATTCCTGACTTCTTTATTCTAGAGTATACTGGACTCTAGGAAATCATTTATGCTATAACTTGAAGCAAAACTTAAATGAATAAGTCAATCTTGAACTTATCATCTTTCAATGTTTGAAAAGGTTCTTGTACAGAACGTCCATCTAGGATGTTTTAATTTAGTTATCATGTTCTATCCAGCTAACCCTTGACTTTTATGAAGAGAGTCAGATACCATATCTGAGTCAAATCCAAAAGTTTTGGAAAGCGGAAAGAAATAACTAAAACTCTGTACAACCAATTCATTCTTCGAAGATACGTAAATTTGCTATGAGTCAAAGACTAGATGACTCAGGACTTCAACTTTTCAAAGATCTATTTCAACAGGATATTGAAACATTTTTTCTATCTTTAAGAGAAGTAAGTTGGATTCTCAAAAAGATTCAAAGAAAATCAAAAACATCATCCAACCACAAGATACTATTATGGTAACCAACATCAGTGTGTCGACCCATTGAGCTTCTGTCGATGAGTTTGGTATTCAAATAATGCTTCACTTGAGACTAAGTTCAGGTCACATTCAGTCTTTTTGACTCCCAATCGTGAATGCATTTCTTGTGCATTTCTTTGAGTCAAAAGAGTGAATTTACCAAGTTTCACTAGGAACTTGATGCTTGACTTAGTCAATTAAAGCTTTAGTTGAAAAGATCAACTCAAAATCAAAGTCCAACTTCTTTCAAAAATTTATCAAATATTTCTGATCAATAACACTTAAGCTTGAAGTGTTCTAAGAAGATCTTGGAAGTTACTTACTTCATATCTTCAGTTTCCTTGATCTTGAAGTTAATCTTGAAGTTATCTTGAAGTATCTTGAGATCCTTCTTGAATTTAAACTTCTCCTTTGAACTTTTAATTCCCTTGAAGATCAAACCTAACTTCACGATCGAAACGAAGACAAAAAGATAATCATCATCTCACGGTCCGATGTCCCATACCATCTTTCCTACATCAATCTGAGTATAAAATTTGGTGTCCCATACCACCCTATTTTATACTCACATTGACGTGTGAGTGAATTTTATCCTAAAGTCTACAACATCTCTTGATAGAGAACCTTCTAGCTTAAATTCTTGACAAGAATTTTGCAGTTTTAGGCACTATATCTTGATATTCTAGGTTTTAATCCCTTGACATGATCGTTTCACGATCTTGTGCTTAACCTTGGGAACTTGAAAACCTTTAATAGAATATCTCCAATCCTTTTTGCTAGGATTTTTAAATAAAAACCAATCAAAACTCCAAGTTCTTGAATTTCTCAAATTCAAGTTCAATTGGCTATTCTTGACCAATTTTGTAGTGACAAGAGCTTTTAGCTTCTTGTCTTTAGATTCCTTTCTACTAATGCTTTTAGGTACCTACCCCGGGGACTTTATATAGGAATCTCTCTACTACCTAAGTCTGAAGCATTCGCTTATGCTCTCTGGATTTGTACCAAAATCCCTTTAAGGATAGGTAAAAATTATGTTTTACCTTCCACAGACTTAATTACCGTTGACACGGTTGCAGACTACATACTTGGAATATTTACTCTGTTCAAACTTGGAACAGTTTACTAATTTGATTGCCAACACTTGGGCAAAATAGTTCCAATTGCAATTATCTTGGATCAAGTCTTTTTTATCATACGATAATAATAAAGACACTATCTTTATCATTACGATCTCTTGAGCTTTTCTAAGCTTTTTGACTTACCTGCAGGATTTTTAGAGATCTTTTGCTAACTTAAGTCCAAGCATACACTGATGCCTCTGAGATTCCAAAGCTAAGAATCTTTGATATACCTCTAGGTTATATCACTATTTGGACTTAAATACCAATACTTGAGGTTTGGAACTGCTAGGGAACTACTTACTATAAAACTTCTCTTGAAAGATGCTAGTCTCACATCTGGGGAGATTTTTCCTTCAAGAACTTTTTGATTCCTACCAAGGAATCAAGTCATACTAAGCTAATGATTCACCTTGGAATCTTTTGCTTTCCAGTCTAATGATTCATCTTGGAATCTTCTCCTTTACTGGAAAGATCTTCAAAAGGAATTCTAGACTTTTGGATAAGACCAAGACTTAAGGCTTTGCTTGTCCAAAAGACATTCTCATTTAACTAATGAAATAGTTAATTGGACTTTTTCATTAGCTTATCTTTAGGAAATAGCTTAATTTCCAAAGATTACTTTGCTTGGGTCTCTTCAAGGCCTTACCACTTGAAGCTAAGAACTTGTTTCCTAGATTGTCTTTAGGAAATATCGTGATTTCCTAAGATATATCTGTTTCAAAAATGAAAATAATTTGAATCATTTCATTAATTATCATGACTTTAGGAAATTACTTGATTCCTAAAGATCAATTAAATTTTATCTTGGTTTCTTTTTAAGCCTTGAGTTAGCTTAAATAGAATCAAGCAAGTTTCCTTCAAAAGTTTTCGTGTCGATTGAAGACCTTGCATCATGCCTCGAGATGCATTTCTGGAAACTAACATCTATGAACACTAGAGTTCCAGGGATTCTAGAAGTTCAATACTTCTACTTATTTTCATCAATGTTTGATGAATATTGAAGTATTAATCCTTCCAAAATTTGTTGAACTTACTTGTTTCAACAAAAACTTCTCTACTTGGGTGCATGAACATGAACATCCAAAAACAACTAAATCCTCGTTAGTTGCTAAGAATGTCTAGGTTTCTTCCCAAACTTAAACTGAGCATGCACATTGCAAAGTAGCTCTATTTTCTTGGCATCTAAATGACAAGAAAAAAATGAATACTTGCTTTCAACATGCTTTCTTTTCCTCAAAAAGACTCCTACTAAGTGGTACCTATGTATCACTTTTTGGGAAAAAATAGACTAGATACTTACTTGCATGATGGTCAAGATCCTTGCAACTAGGTAATTTTCTATTTTTTCCATCTAGCTAAGTCAAGTTAGAAAAAGAAAGGAATGAAAGTATACGTGTTCAACTACTTACTAAAAGATCATGTGTATGCTCACGCATCTACTTGCATGCAAATGCATGTTCATGTATGCAAATTCCATTCTTGGGTGCAAACGCATGTGAGTACATGCAAGTGTAATGAAATTAAGCAAATCTCAAGCTCATTAGGTATGCAAACAAGCATCCATGCAAAAACAACCTACTTGCTATTCTGGCAAAAGATAATTATTCAAGTGCATGAACTGGAGAATTAACTACCTTTCCCAAGCAAGTGCGAACTTGATGTGCATAAAACATTCTTTTATGCACAAATAATCTTTTCATTTTTTGTGCATGAATGGAAATAGAAATTTCAATTGCATGCCTAAAAGTAAAAAAGTACTTTGTATACTTTTGTGTCATTTCAATACCGTTTAGTTCTCTAATTAGCTTTCATGTTGAGATAATCATAATTGGACTATGCTTTTAGTCCTAATTAATGCATCCTAAATGAAAGCATTCGAGCAAACAAATATCAAAATGAAAACATAATTTGGAAAATACTTAGCTCCACATAGAGCTACGTCCTTTCCTTGATCCTTTGGAAGAGTGATTCGTCCTCTTGATCCTCTGGAAGAGCCAATTTTCATCCTTTGCCTTCGGACTGTGTGGAGATGAATGATGCTTCACTTTACCCTTCCTACTTTGACTTATATATTATCAAAGTATCCATTTGAACTAAGCATAGCTCATGCCAATATAATTTTCAGGAGAGTTGAAGCATCTATGGCCTTCTATTGTAGTAGGCAAGATCTTAGCCTCTGAAATGGGATATTTCAGGTTGGACTTCTGTTCCTTAGTGCTTCTTCCTCATTGAGATCGGAACAAGAAGAGTAAAAATATGTGAAGTATCCTGTACACGATCACGCGTAGTACTTTGGATAGAAGAGTACCTTGATACCTTGCAGGTCAGGAGTTCAAATCGGGCGAGCAAACTGCTAAAAAGATCCACCTCCTTTTGATCTCTGATCGGCATTCTTTTGCTATGCCAGGTTAGCTGAAAATCGTCCGATTACTCCTGAATAAGGCAGCACAATCACCACACCCAGATCACGGGTTCGAATCCAGAATTGGGCATTTCTGCAACACTTTTTTCCTCTTCACTTATGGATTGTTCAGCACCGACTATGAATCAGTAATGAGTATGTGTGCACCTAGGGAAATGAACACACAAGTCGAACTCGCGTCGTGGATAAAAGGATATCCTCAACTGGGTTTCAAAGGATCAAACCCCGATGTTGCTCTTCTGTATACCTCTCCCGTTTTGCTCCTTGATGAGGTCTTCTACAGCGCTGAAATTAAACTTAGAGTAGTTGTTGCTGATGGAAGTCGCGAACAGTTGTTGGCCATATGGATAGGCAATTATCTCTGCTAGGGAGAGGTCTATTGATCGAATCTGTTGTCGAACACAGCATGGAAAAACTTTTGCTAATCTCCTATGTTCTACGCCAAAATCAGAGCAAAAATTTATTGCTCTCGGTAGCAAATCGAGAATGGATGTTTGGCCTTGTGTATAGGAGGGCAGTCTCCTAAGCGGGGGACGAGAGTTCGATTCCTCTCTGTACTCGCAGCAGAGGTTAATCATTTTGCTACTCTTAGCTCTTAAGCTAAAGCCATCGCCGCCAAGATAACTTCGGTATGCTATTGAAGACAGCCGCGAACGAGTATTTGGCAAAAAGTACACGCAAAGAATAAGGAGCAAGAAGCTATGGAGAGAAAGATGATGAAGCCCACTCCAAGGTCACCATGGAAGCTCTGATAACAATGTGCAAGAGAACAAGGATTACGACCACCACATGCTTGAGAGATGACTCTCCTCCCAACCAAATGCCTCTATATATAGCTCTCTCCAGGGGACTTCCTTCTTGGGCAGGTGGATACTAATCATCCATGTGTCAGCCATGTAACTACATGTGTGCCAAGTGTCCCAATTACCTCGAGTTAACTCAAGTGGATGCTTCTAAAAGGCTCTAGATCTCTTTGGGCAAAATACTCTCTCCATGTCTCCCATGGGGATTGAACCCAAGACCTCTTCCTTCACATCGTTGAGACTTAACCACTAAGCTAAGTGGATCACTTGTTCACAAGAGCACAAGACCTCCTAGTAAGTCTAAACTCGAGATCTTTGGTCATACACACGGATGACCAAACGGTGTCCGATTTCATATCTGTCTAAATCGGCCAGACCCTTGAATCGTAGACTTACTTTATTACACCCTCCTATCTGATTTAGAAGCTCCAAGGAGCAAGCATGAAGTGCAAACACGTGATGATACAAGGCACTTTATGGAAAATATAGGAAATGTGAAAGCACCTGATGGAAATATCAACCTACTTAGCAAGGTACTCTATGTCCCTACCATCACAAATAATTTGATAAGTGTAGGACAGATTGTGAAAAAAGGCCTACATGTTAGGTTCACAAAAGTAGGAGTATTTGTTGAAGATCCAAGTCAAGGATTTAGGAGAATTGCAAAGGGTGAAAAGACAGGTAGATTGTTCACATTTCATTGACAAGACACCAGAAACATTGCTCTCTTTAACTATGGTACTCAGACTCATAGAATGGGAAGTATGGCACAAAAGGTTAGCATATATTGGTGAAAGATCATTAAAGCAAATTTGCAAGGACCAAAGTGTACTTGGACTCCCTAACTTGTCAAAACAACACATGATTTATAAAAGTAGTGCATGTCAATTTGGAATGTCTCAAAGGTTACCATTCATGAAGAATGGATATATGCATGGAGATCTCTTTGATTTGGTTCATATAGATGTATGGGGACCTAGCAAGGATGCTTCAATATCTCGATCAAGGTATTATGTCTCCTTCATTGATGATTGCATTAGGTGGACTATATTATATGTTATGAAACACAAAGATGAAGTCTTTTCATGCTCCAAAAGATATGTGGATCTTGTTGAGAATCAAACAGGTAAAACATTAAAAAAGCTAAGGTCAAATGGAGGAGGAGAGTACTTCTCCCATGAACTTGACTCCTTTCTTCAAGGAAGAAGAATAAAAAAAAAAGATCACTACAAGGTACACTCTTGAGCAAAATGGAGTGACAAAAAGAAGGAATAGGACAATTGTTGAAGCTGCAAGGTCTATGCTAAATGAGAAGCACTTACCTAATTACTTATGGGTTGAGGTTGTATCCACAACCACTTATCTGATTAACAGGTTACCTTCAAAAGCACTTGGTGGCCATATGAGGCTTGGAATGGAAGAAGACCAAGCCTGGATCATTGTAAGATTTCTGGATGTTGGTTTGTGCTTATGTTCCTTCATAGGTTAGAGGGAAGATGGATACCAAAGTAGAAAGGTGAGTATTCATTGGATATAACAACAATCAAAAGGGCTAAAGATTATACAACCCAACAACCAAAGGATTCTTGGTGAGTAGAGATGTAGTATTTGATGAGAATAGTTCTTGGTATGAAGATTCATGTAGAAAGGTCAATTTACCTTATGATCTTGTATTCCAATGGAGGTTAATCATAAATTGAGCTCACATGAGGCTGAACTCATAGAAGATGTGACATGTTATCAAAGCCTTGGGGGTAGCTTGAACTATGCCACATTGAGAAGGGTAGATATATGTTATAGTGTGAGTGTGCTAAGTCAATTTATGCACATAACGAGTAAACCTCACATGGAAGTTGCCAAGAGGATACTCAGATATCTCAAAGAGACCATGGATGAAGGGTCATACTACCCTTATGTATCTGATTTAAGTTTGAAATTTTTCTCTGATGTAGATTGGGTTCGCTCTAAGGAAGACAGAAGGAGCACCTTAGGATATCTTACCTTTGCATGTTCAAAACTTGTCTCATGGTCATCCAAGAAGCAACCCATAGTTGCACTCTCTTAAACTGAAGCTGAATACAGAGATCTTGCCATAGCTACTCAAGAAGCAATGTGGATGAAGACACTATTTACAGATCTTAGATTGGAGATTGGAACTCCAAGTATCCTTGGTGACAGTATGAGCTCCATTCACTTGGATCCCAATCCAATTTTTCATGCAAGGACTAAACATATGGAAGTACATTATCACTATGTAAGAGAAACGATTGTGAGCAAGGAACTTTAGCTATGTTATGTGTCAACCCATCAACAATCCGCAGATGTCTTAACCAAGGCATTAGATGGAACCAAACTCAACAAATTCAAAGGTATGATTGGTTTGCAAGTAATCTTGGAAGATTGAAGACCTCAAGCTCACTTGACTTGAGGGGGAGCTAAACAAGTACATGGCAAGTCTAAGTGGTGGCATGAGTCATCAAAGGACATAGAAATTTAAAAGAAATATCAATTCTTTGTAGAGTTCACTTGTGAACTCTCTCTTGTAATTTTTTTGATCTTCTACTTGATGTAAAGTGAAAGTATCTAAAGTGATTGATTCCACTTGATGAGTAGGAAAGAGAAAGCCACAAATTTTTTATTGAATGAGTAGGAGAATCAATCACTAAAAGATTGGAGATTGATTTTAGGTGAGGTTCAAATTGAAATTTGGGCTCCAAACATCACTATATATACATGGCTTATAAGTCGTGTTTTTTGCGTACCTCCATGAGTAGGGCTTGATGCCATATCAGAGTGTGGTGTCAAGGCACACATATGTACCAATAAGTCTATTGTACTTTACAATCAATATACATTCATTTTATCATTTGTGTCCATATTTTCACGCTTTTGTGAGTGTACTGCTCACTACCATATCTCTCAGTTTTTTTCAATGAGTTTTGCAGAGATGATTCCTCTGAGCATGATCCATCATTTTTAGGGATTTAAGTTTGTAAATTTAGATCCTTAAGTCTACTATATATTCACAAAATTGCATCACAATTGGGTTTTCCAATCATGAGGTATATTCATCAGAAGTTGACTATATCTCTGCATAGTTCAGTTCTCTGTTAATACTCCATCAAAATAGTGATTTTCTCAAGGATTGTTCTTAGTGTGTAGCTGGTCATTTTCCATGATTTAGATCATGTTAGATTCAATCTACGGTCTATTATATGCCTACAAAGGTTCATCAGCATTGGCTCTTGGAATCTTGAGATATTAATATATCTTTGCTCACTGGTCTGAGTGCAATAGGTCGTGAAAATAGAAATGATGCTCTAACTTGCTAAACTCTTTTCTCTTCATGTAGTCAATCATTTTTTATGAAATCACCCATGATTGTTAGCTTATTAAATTAATAAGAGTTCCCTAAAAGGAATTAAGTCAATTGCTCTTGTGGCCAAAGAATTGTTCAAAACACTGAACAAGTGTATGAACAAAAATAACAAGTTTTTTACCCTTAGTTCAATTTTTACCTATCTATTTTGATTCATACTTTTGAGAGTGATCTTCCAAGGTAAGTAGAGTGTCTAATACATCCTTTGGCAAGCTAAATGGTCCCATTACATATCTCTAGAGTTCATTTGGCTGGTGTTGTGCAAAGTTTTTGCAGCACCACTTCATCTTCATTAAGTACAAATCCATCTCTTCACACACATCACAACAGAATGGCATTTTTGAATGCAAAAAAAGACATATTGCAGAATTAGCAAGAGCCTTGATGGTGGAGAAGAATATGCCTCATTGTTATTGGGTAGAAGTTGTGCACACTATTGTATACATCATGAACAAAAATCCGATTGCTGTTGTCCATCAAGTTCACCTGAAGAGAAGTTCACAGGCAAAAAGCCAAACTTATCACATATGAAAGTTTTTGGTTGTATTGCATATGTACATATTCTAGATGAATTGAGGAAGAAGCTTGATCCAAAAGCAAAAAAATGTATCTTCATTGGGTACTCCCTTGAACAAAATGGATATAAATGTTATAACCCACACACATAACAAGTGAAAGTAAGTAGAGATGGGGTGTTTGATAAAATGTCAAGATTCTATGTAGATACCAAAGATGGACTTAATCTTGAACCAAATGAAAAAGAAAATACTAAAACAATCAAGTACAAAATTTCAAGTTTTGAGTGGACCAGATGCACCACCAATCAATAGTTCCAACCCAAATCCATGGAGTGGAAGATTGCATGGAAATTATAGTCCAACGAATTCACCAAATACATCCAAGAAAGGTAAAGAAAACCTTTTTGCTTGTAGTAAAAGATCTATAGGTTTTGAAGACATTGATAAAAAAAGAGTTTTGATGAGGAATTGGATTGTCCTCTATGAAGACTCCAAGAGTAAGAAAGGCACATGTAGATGATACAAGGAAAAGTGACCCAGGACTAAGAAGATCTCGGAGGATGCGGAATTCAGTGCAACGATTGATGTATGACAATTACATGGCTCGTTATTGTGTCTACATGACCAAGGTAATACAAGATGCCAAACCTTCATGTTTTGAAGATGCAATTGGAAATGCATATTGGAAAAAAGCTATGGATGAGGAGATGGTTGCACTATATGGAAACAATACATGGAAGCTAGTTCCATTGCCACAAGGAAAGAAACCCATAAGCTGCAAGTGGGTTTACAAGCCCTAATCTAAGCTACACTGTTGGACTTGAAAGTCAATTTATGCAGGTTCCCAAGAAGCCACATTTAGATGCTCTAAGGCACACTTTACATTATGTGAGTGCTACTTTGGATTATGCATTGTTTTATGAAGCTAGTGTAGATTTGCAATTTCATGGATACACTGATGGGCTAGTAGTATTCTAGATAGAAGATCTACTAGTGGCTTTCTATTCTCAACTGGGAGTGTAGCTATTACATGGAACAGCAAGAAGCAACCCACTATTTCTTTGTCAAGTACAAACGGTAAGTATAGAGGTGCTGCAATGGCAACATGTGAAGCATCATGGTTAGAGATGCTACTTTCTGATTTGGGTGTGGAAGTGCAAAAACTGATCATGATCATCTATTGTGATAATCTTGGCAACATTTAGTTAGCGCGATATCCTATTTTTCATTCGAGAACAAAGCATATTGAGGTGCATTATCACTTCATTAGAGAGAAGCTATTAGCAGGTGATATTGATCTCATTTATGTGAGGACAAATGAGCAGGTTGCTGATATTTTTACTTAAGCACTTGGAGCAGAGAAGCTAAAGAAGTTTTGGAAGATGCTTGGATTAGAGGACAAGGCATTGAGCTTGATGGGGAGTGCTGAGATATCAATCTCAACATGTGATGATCTAGGATGACACGTTTCACTTTTTCATTTCTCTGATATGTATAGTCGTCACATTGGTATATGTTAGGGATACTTCATTGAGATTTACTAGATTTATCTATTGAGAGTGATGGCACATTTGTTTCTTGCCAACACACTCATTCGCAAACATTAGGATTTTCCTTATGTACTATTCTTTATATGTTGCACTAGTTATATTGTTGTTTTAGGTCATTCTTGTATATTCCTTTTATGTAATACAAGAAGAAGAAGAAGAAGATCATTCTTCCTTGGCTCAATCTATGTGTGTGCTCCTCTTTGATTGCAAGAGTGTGTATGTGTGTGTGTTAGATCTCTTCCTTATCTCCTTCCTCTTGATACATATGCACATCATCTAACTTCTTTAACTCTCCTTTGAAAAGTCCCCATCAACATCTAACTACCAAGCCCTGAAGATATGCATCTACAATGGATACTTTTTTGGGAAAAACTTTTCCAAAGAACTTTGCATAATCATTTTTTGTAATTATTTATCTTCTATCTCCCAAAAAAAAATTACTTTATCTTGATGAGGGTTTCAACCTCTTTTGTAATTTGGATAAACCATATATAACCCTCCAATCAACCTCTAGTTCATACTTGTAACCTCTTGTAACTAAACTCGTTATATTTGATCTATCTATTCCAACTCTGGAGAATGAGGTTATGTGCTTTGGTCAAATACAAACCTTTTAGTTTGGTTTTGACATGACAATAGGTAAATGAGCTATTAGTATTTACTATGCAAATTAATGGTATAAAATCAATCTACCCAATGGAAGCTCAAATGAGTCGATTGTTCTCTGTTCTTTTACATACATGCATTAGCTTCTCTATAAAAAGAACTCTCTCATTCATTCTTTTGTATGTGACTGTGGCATCCACATCGTTTATATCAACCAAAAGCTACTCCCATCCAAGTTAATTCAAGCTATTTCTATTTATTTCATGTTACTATTGGTATATTAGGATACAATAGTAGTATATGCATCCCTACTCACTTACCTTCTTGATAAAAGAAAGCTTCTTTAGATAAGTGTTTGTATTAGGCTCAATGCTCCCTAACTTAATGGAAATAGCAATCATTTCTATATTAATAATTATCATGAGTATTTATAGCAATCATTTCTGTATTAATAATAGAGAAATGAGAAATGAAGCTAAATATGGATTGCCTCAATGCAATGATAATCTTTGGATTCATAAATTTTTTATCTCTATGTTTTGGTGGCTTCAAAATTGTTAGAATTATTTCATGCGGATTGAATTTTTATGCATTGTGGGATCTCTTACTAAAATATGGTCTACATGTGGTTAAAAAGAAACACAACACACTTTTTTTTTTTAACAAGGGTTTTGCATAGATTTTAGGATCTTTCATATTTCATGATGGTCAAAATATTTCATTCACTCTTGCAACTTGGGTGCTTAACGGAAAGCCTCTTAGAGACATGGTGGACATGGTGGATGGGTTATGTACCTTGGGAGACAATAGGAGTATATACATTCTTGTTCTTGTTAAGGAGTGGAATGTCTTTTCTATGTTAGGGTCAACATTCCTTGACTAGAACAAAATATCAATAATTTCATAATAGAGGATTACCATTCCCCTATTTAGATACTTGAGCATAGACTTTGACTCCATGGCCTGATACTATGAATGATAGATTTTGATTGATTATTATCTTGTGGTGTGTATTTTTGTAATATTCTTAATGATCCCTTATGGAAATAGAAAGGATTATTTTATCTTTTCTTTGTCATGAACATATTTACATGGTTTAAACCTCGGGTCATGATCTCTGCTCAGTAGTATGCTTTAAAAGAAAAACAATGGTCTTGAGTTCTCCATTCATGTGACACTTTGTGAAAATTCAAGAAGATAGCCTAGTTGATGTATAAATGACATGTTATAATGGTTTTAGAGTGGTACAAAAACCATCTTTCTCTAAATATAAAAATATTTATCTAAAGAGTTTACATGCGAATTAGTAGATCTCTTGTTTAACGTATGAATACATCAAACACTAGGAATATGTGGTAATATTACCAATATTTCTTGCAGCTTTCTAATTTTGTAGTTACCTTTTGGCACAATTATAAATATTCATTTGGCTAATGCGTCAATCAGTTTTTGGAATATATAATAGAAAAATTGTTCTAAACTAAGTATATATATATATATATATATATATATATATATATATATGTGTGTGTGTGTGTGTGTGTGTCTGTGTGTGTGTGTGTGTGTGTGTGTACCAATCTAAGTTCTAGTAGTAATTGCTTTAAAAGTAAGATATCGAATTAAACCATCTTCACTCATAAAAAATGGTTCTATTAGCTATGGATTTTCTTATAAAGTATAGTGTCTATAAAATCGTTATGAGTTTTCTAACTAAGATGAATAATTTTCAAGAACATGATTATTGTAGGTTAAAAAAACAAATTAGGATAGAAAGCCAATGACATGAGATAACTAAACATAACCTCATCATATCAATCTTTGAACATATCACATTTGCATGAAGACATAGAAAAGAAGTTAGATTTAGAACATTTTTGTAAAAAAATGGTTAGATAACCAAGATCATGTCTTTACTATGGAATTAATAATTTTAGGAGTTATGAACTTAGAAATTTCTTTAGCAAAGTTTCAAGGCATATACCATCTAAATTATTTGTTGATAGTATATTATATGAATTCCTTGTACATGAAATACTTTATCCCTAAGAGTTTATTAGGGAACTTTTTTAAAACTTCTCAGTAAATCAGATTTTGTGGGAATTCAGAAAATCAGGGACAAATATGAATTGGCAACTAAAAATGATAAGAAAAATGTATTTTCCTTTCTTCATCTAAATATAAATTTTATCATATCTTACTTTAATAATCCTTTTTTGCACTTTATATCTCGCATGGTCTGAATTTTCATTTATGATTGGTTAATGAAAATAAGATTTCTTGAGCACATAATTTTCCTTTTGCTTCATTGTGAATCTTGGTTTTATTTACAATTGTTTTGCTAATAAAATCGATCCCCATAGATATCTTAGTCCTGAAAAGGACTTCAACTTCCACTTTCATAACCTAACAAAACACTTCTCTTAATATTCATGATTTTTCTTCTTCCACTTGCTAGACAAAGATTTCTTTTATAATGCCCCTAATATCATAATAGCAATTTTATGTGCACATTTTTAGGAATATTTACCACTTTTATGTGCATCATGATTCAGGTATTTCAAAAGTTTCTTGAAATATGGGAAAAGTAAATTTAAAATCTCTAATTGACATACAATCATTCATGTAGATATTTGAAAATCATGAAAATGATTTTTGAATATCCACATTACTCATGTGAAAGGCAGGGTATCATGCCAACATGAACATTGAAAGTAATGTCATTACTTATCACGTCTTGAAGAAATTAGCTATCCATGGAGTCTGTGGTAGTGGAACATAGAAGGTCTGAGTGATTTGATCAGTCACAAGAGAAAGCTACCACAAATGAAGCTACCACAAGAGAAGTCTCTATTTTGTTGCAAGAAGATCAGTATAGGCACAATACATGAATTATGCATGCTATAAATGGAGCTACTCTACTAGTAAGAAAAAAAATCTAATAATGCTACACAATTGAATAAGGCAGACAAAAATGACAAGAAAACAAAAAAATAGAAATAGTTTTCAAATATTTTAAGGCAAATGATCATGTCATAAAGAGCTTTCCTAAATTGTCTACAAAAGAGGCAAAGAAAAGAGAGGATAGAATGGTTGTTGTAGAGGACTCTACACCTAAAATAAAGTCATCTAATCTTTTTGAGAATGAAGAATGGGCATTTACTATGTTGGCAACTATGTACCATCTTCTCATGAGTAGTGTATGTCTATAGTAGACTTAGATGTTTGGTACTTTGATAATGGGCAAGCAAACAAATTACCTCATAGTGCAGTTTCTTTAGTTCACTTGAGCCTTCCCCTATAGGAAATATTGTTACATGTGCTAAAAAATCCTCTTATCATGTAATGGGAGTTGGTAAGATCATTCTCACTCCTACTAATTGTAATCCTTCACATGCTCAAATGCTTTACATGTGCCAAGGATCAAGAAAAATATGTTTTCAATTCCAACATTAGCAAAGATTGGCTTGATTGTCAAATTTGTTGATGACAAATTTACAATTCATGATCTCTCAAATGGTGATGTTATTATTGATTTTGGCATTTTATTTTGTGGGATGTATAATCTCATAGCCTATGCAAAATTTTTAAATGAATCAACATGTGTGATTCGAGATCCTCAGGCTATCTCATATGTAAAGCTTTGGCATGTAGGTTTTAGACATGTGATTTTCACTAGTTTTCTTTGCCTCCAAAAATATTAAATCGTGTCTGCCCAAACTTGATGCACCTTGTAAACATGTATGTGAAGGCTTGTTTATAGTGATATCTATGGTCATATGCAGACACCTTGATTTGGGAACTACCTTTAATTCATGAATTCTAGTGAAGAATTTTTGTCTAGGTTTGGTCTATTTCAAATCTAGTATTTGATCTAGTTCAAAATTAGGTTCCTAAGCTATTTTGAAGGCTCAAATGCTCAAACGAGCTCTGAAAATTATGAAAATTGATACATATGCTTTTTTGACACTCCTCAAGTTCAAGCACTCCTCGACTGTACAAAATGGAGTCAAAAAATATCAAAAATGGGTATTTACAATGAAATGAAGTAATGAAAATCACTTTGATTGATTTGAAAAACTAATTAGGACTATTCCTTGCCTAATCTGCATTGGCTGCCCTATCTGCTTAATCCTATGTGTGAGCCTTGTCTCTCTTGGTATCCTTCTTCTCTGAGGCTTCCTTGTAGTCCTCCTTGGTTGCTAACACTCACCCCCCCTCTCGTGTCTATCATCCCTAGCAGACCTTTGTTGGAGCGGTTGTTATGTGTAATAATGTAGGACATGTGCTACCGATTCATGTTCTTTTACTTGAAGTCTATGTGCAGGATCTTACTTTACGTGTTCCCAATCAATAGCACCTATGACCTCTAGATGAGGCATTCTATATTGTTCTGAATGTATAGCACCACATGAAGTCTGACTTGGGAAAATTTTCATTGAAATAGTCTGGTAACCCAACTCTCTACAAAATGGCTTGAAACTTTGATGTGTTTAGAAGGCCTATTCAGGAAATTTGGGAATTATTCAAGTCCCATTTATATTACTTATTATGTTAATTTCTTACGTTTGAGCCCAACCTTGATACCCCATTTATAATAAAATTATCCTTAATGTTAAAGTGTCAGTTTAATATACTCCAATCAAGAGATAATAACATGTTGTGGTGTGTGAATGAGTCAAAAACTAAAACATTAGGACACAAAGAATTGTCTCAAAATCCTGTGTAATTCCCATTTTTCCTGAATAGGTCTTTTAGGATCTTCTTGAATTCATGGGTGAAGAATTGTTATCTATCCCAAACATTGTCGAATTCACACTTGGACTCCTAGATGTGTGCTGTGTCTCTAAGGGGTCCAGCTAACTAATTGAACAAATGTGAATAGGTGTTTACTAGTTCAATTCGACCACCAAGAGTCTTGAATTGGAATAAGTCAAAACTGCTTGAATTCTGCTAGCCTTTCTATGGGAGGTTCCAAAATGGGGAGGTAACTTATATGAATGGGTTTGGAACTGGGTCTCGCTTCAGCCATATCTTACTAATACGAATGATGCCCTTTGTAGATATGCTCAAATAAGATGAACATATTAGCATTGTCTAAGAAACAAGATGAAGCCTTGTTCCCTTTACAATACCAACATGTCTCCCTCGATCCCTGTGTGTGGAGTTAGTGGTGGTGGTGGTGTTATGTGAGGAGATGGTTGGATACACTGCAAAGATGAGGTGGTGCTCGACAAATCTTGATCTACACCTGCCAATTTAGCTTCAGATTACCTTAGTAGATACCTTTAGCTTCATAAATATGCATTTGCACCCACTATGTACCTTGGAGCATCATCCTCAAATAGTTATATCAAAACAAATAACTTTAGTTGAAGGGTTCAAAAAAACTTGCTATTTATGGACTAGGTTCCTCTTAGAAAAATACTCAGTGCTCACTTATTGATTACAATTGACCTAAGAGCTTTTAGACATAGCTAAATGAAGACCTTAGCTCACTATTAGAAGTTATTTCACTAATTTAGGATGAGTATATAATGATATTAAGAAGTTGGGAGTTTAATCCTGACTTTTTAGGAAGATGATAGTGAGTAGACATAGGTTGCTTGCACAGAAGGTATCTCACAATCTAATGAACCAAATGACATGAAAAATGATATGGGATGACTGATCAAAATCATTGAAATGATGAATTTGCAATAGATAACAATACATAAAGAATGATTTGCACTAAATGAGTCAATTGTATACAATTCTGAATTCATGATACAAGGGAGATGATGTAGTCTTATTCATACATATGTGGCCTTAGTGTAGCCACAATCTTGAAGCTCAATAACTCCTTCTCTGCTCCATACATGTGACTAAAAGTCATGTAGTTTTATAGTTATGAAGTGAATTTGAATTTGAACCTGCCACCTAAAAGTGTTCCTATCTTTTTGGTAGTGATTGATTTGATTCTAACCACTTAGGTAAAAGATGAAGTCTTCACTTGTTTCAAGAAGTATTTGCCATTGGTTGAGAATCAAACAGGTAGAAGGTTGAAGAGGCTCATATCTGATGGAGTTGCTGAGTATTTTTCACATGAATTTAACTCCTTTTTACAAGACAAAGGCATAAAGAGAGAGGTTACAACAAGGTACACTCTTGAACAGAATGGAGTTGCAAAGAGAAAAAATAGAATAATATTAGAGGCTACAAGCTCAATGTTGAAAGGAAGGAAACTTCAAAATTACTTATCAGCAGAGGCTATTTCCACTGCCACATACTTAATTCATAGGCTTCCATCCAAGTCCTTGGATGGAATGACACCTCATGAGGCATGGAATGGTAGGAGACCTTCCCTAGACCATTGTAAAATCTTCGGGTGCATTGCTTATGCACATATACCCTCACAGATTAGAGGAAAGCTTGATCCAAAAGCTGAAAGATGTATATTCATTGGCTATGAACAAAATCAAAAGGGATATAGGTTGTATAATCCCACTAACAAAGGATTTATAGTTAGTAGGGATTTGGTGTTTGATGAAAATAACTCCTCGTTTGAAGATGATTGCAAGAAAATAAAGCTACCCTATGATTTGGAAAGTATTTTCCAACTTTGACTCAAGAAGAACCACAAATATTAGAAGATGTCAACTTATAAGATGAAGAACAGATTGACTTCAAAGCTTGGAAGTCCAAGGGAAAGAAAAACTTCAAACAATTGGAAAACATTCCAGAGTCATCCAATCAAGCACTTAGAAGATCTCAAAGGGAGAGTAAGAAACCCATAAAGTATGGCTATGGCACATCACTAGTCACCAAGCATTCTATATACATGGCTAAAGATTCTATGTCAGACGAACCTTCTTCATTTGAAGAAGCGAATAAGAAGGAAGAATGGAGAGAAGCTATGCAGGAAGAAATTGAAGCAGTTCAAGAGAAGGATACTTAGGATTCGGTCCCCAAGAAACCTAGCATGAAGGTAATAGGATCCATGTGGATTTACAAACTAAAGAAGAATTTAGATGGTTCAATCAATAGATATAAAGTAGGGCTAGTAGCAAAGGGGTTTGCTCAAACCCATGGAGTAGATTATGAGGAGACCTTCTCATCAGTGGCTAAGGTGCCAACAATCAAAGATCTAATAAGTATTGTTGCTTCGAGATCTTGTCCCCTCTTATCCTCTAGATCTATGGCCTCTTTGACACAGGCCCCTAGGTCAGGACATCTTCTATAATATACCAGAGTTCTCAATTGTGCACTTCTCAATCCCTCTATGAACAAGGAAACTTGTCTAGCCATTGAAGGTGCTTCATCTTTTGGACACCTATCAATGTATTGCTTAAATCTTCTAGTAGCCTCCCTCACATTTTCATCTTTTTGTTGCTTGAAACTATGTATCAAAGTAGTTGTACTATGCTTGATTCCAGTTTTGGAAAACTCCCCTATAAAGGCTTCAAGAAATGACTCTATGTAAGGGTACATTTCCTTTCTCAATGAAATAAACCAAGACAATGCTGGACCAGTTAAGGTTAGGCCAAAAGCATCAAATTGAACTTTATAATCCTCTACCTCTTCAACCCTAATCAACTGTCTAAACTCAGCAACATGTGCATGAGGATCTGAGTAACCATCATATTGGTTTTTCATACACTTAGCCACCTGATAGAGTCTGAGCATCCTACCTTGGTTTTGCCATTGTGGCCTCCTTCTAATTGGAAATGCAGGCATCTCATCTCCTTCCTTTTCAAAAGGATTAGGAGAGGTATATGCTCTTCTTTCCTTTTGTGTCTCAATGGGAGTTTGATTCCTACTTGGTCTTCGTATATTTGTTCGCCCTATGTCTTGATCCCAAGGTCTCTTATCTGGACACTGACCAAGATCATTGAAATTTTTTGGATCATGTGCAAATATGTATACACATCCTTGTCTATCCTCATATCTGTCATCTTTCAATTGTGCCACTAACATCAAGTTCATAGGAATATCTAAGTTTCTCAACCTAATTAGAGACTTATGCATGCCATCTTGGTACACATAGGCTCCAAACCGATTTGTATACATGTATTTGAAGATATCCTTGTAATCATCTGTGTCTAGATTCTCATTTTCCATGTTTTGGTTTTCCATGTTGATTGTGTGATTTAACTCTTCCTCCTGATAATCACTATGATATATGTTCCCTTTTGGTCGCAACTTTGTTTGAATATGTGATAGTGTAGTGACTGATCTCAAAATCATTCAAAGCCTTCACAATTTCACCAATTGATCTATTTCCCAAATTCCTCCAGTTCAAACCCTAATTTGTTTACTCCGAGTGCTTTCAATGTTTTGCAACTTCTCCCACTTCTCCTTAGTTCTCTAGATAGACTCTCCCTTGTATATGCACGTTTTTCCTTATTGTTTTTTTTCTTGATAAAAATGGTTTTTTTTCTCAAAAACTACTATTTTCAATGTATATGTGAATTCTAGAAATTATTTTTGTTTATGTAGAGTTACCAGAAACCATACTAGAAGTTGATGTTTGTTATCTAAAATTAACCAAAATCGTGTTTCTGCCTGAAATCACGATTTTGTTACTTTTATAATGTTTCTATGATGGAAATTACAATTTCTTTCCAATATATTATATATTCTATGGAGTTTGACTTATTTGCTCAGGAAGCTCATATAGAAAATGAGTTTCCTTATCAGATTGGACCAAAATCGTGTTTTACCAAAAATCACTATTTTGTTGATTTACGTATTGACCAAGGTTTATACTTGTAACACCTCATGCTTACTCAAATTATACACCTTATTTTTTGAAGTCAAAAATAGGGTTTTGTCAAAATCACAATTTTCTAATGAAAATCATGTTTTTTAATCACAATCATGTTTTTCTTGATTTGCAAAAAATCACAATTTTAGTGTGTCAATGAGGTGTTAACTTTTGTTATTACTCAAAATTGTGCTTCCCGCAATTTGATTCCAAAAAGTGTTTTTCATGATTTTAGTTGAAAATCGTGATTTCCATGATTCTGGTCCATAATCATGTTTTTCACGATTTTGGTAAAAAAGAGTTGAGTCAAAATCGTGTTTATTGATTTATACCAAAATCATAATTTGGATGTTTATAAAATTATATTTTTCTCAATTTAGGGACCAAAATCATGTTTTCCACGATTTTGAGTCCACAATTGTGTTTTCTCATAATTTTGAGCAAAAATTGTGTTTTCTCACTATTTTGGATGAAAATTGTGTTTTCTCACGATTTTGATCTGAAATCGTCTTTTTCACGATTTTGATCCAAAATTTTGTTTTTTTCTCGACTTTGTTTCAAAATCGTGTTTTTCATGATTTTGATCCAAAATCATGTTTTTTCATGATTTTGATCCAAAATCGTGTTTTTTTCACGACTTTGTTCCAAAATCGTGTTTTTCACGATTTTGATCCAAAATCATGTTTTCTCATGACTTTGATCCAAAATCATGTTTTTCATTACTTTGATCTAAAATCGTGTTTTTTCATGACTTTGATCCAAAATCGTGTTTTTTCATGACTTTGGATGAAAATTGTGTTTTTCATGACTTTGATCCAAAATCATGGTTTTTCACGACTTTGGATGAAAATCGTGTTTTTCACAATTTGGATTTCCACTCAATCGTGATTGCTCACAATCATATAAAACACAATTTTCTGATGAAAATCGTGTTTCTAGAAATAGCGATTTTGAATCCTTGCACAGAATCACGATTCTATGCAAGGTGATGTAATTTTTGGATTTTGATTTTTTTATGTTTTAATCACACTAATAGAGGCGCCTAGCTATAAAAACAACATACAATAAAAGAAATCTAGAAAATCTACAATAAATAGTGAGGAAAAACTCAAAATTTAAAATCGTGATTTTGTTTAGTGATTTTTTTTATTTTTTTGTGCAAAAATAATTTTTTAAGCTTTGGTTAATGTAAAAATAAATCTAACAACAAAATACCTTGAAGCTTGATAGCTAAAACCCAAAAATTTGTTGTGTCTGGTGAAAGTCGTGATTCTTCTACTCTCTCACTCACTCTATCAAAAAAATGAATTTTTCAAATGAAAATTGTGCTTTTATAGTATGCTGAAAATCACGATTCTGAATGAATTCAATGATTTGCACTTCAAAATTTTGACATTATCATAGCCGTGCATATTTATTAACAATTTTATGTCATATCATCCACTTTTAATCAAATTCCCATATTCACCTCTTAGGATGAAAATCACGATTCTATGTCAATTGTTAAAATTTGTCAATTTTCACTCTATGAAGGCTCAAATTTAATTTTTTCTAATTTGCATGTATTTCATTTCATCTTATTAACTCACCTGGATGCTCAAAAGCACAATTGAAGAAAAATTACCATTTTACAGAAAATCGCGATTCTGATATGAAAATCGTGATTTCTGAATCTTCTTGCAAATTGCGTTTTTGCTTCCTTTTCTAACTTGGTCTTTTCTAATGTGTTTAAGCAATTCTTATTCCAAGTGTCACCTATGAAACATAAAAAATTCATATATTTTTTAAATAAAAATCAAGAAAACAAACAATTTTGACTTTTCATGGAATATCTCTGCTTTTTTGAGTTCTCCTTCAGATTTCTCTCATTCACCCCACTTCACACACCGCATCTCTCACTCCATTACAAAAAAGAAATTTTTTTGCAATTTTAATCCAACTTTTATGATTTTTTTGGTAATTTTTGCCCTAAATAAAATGAAACCAATTTACCTAGGGTGTTCTTTTGAAAGATCTACTGATCTTGGGAAATGAAATTGGCTACACAAACTATAGTCTCAATTTGACTATGGAAAAGAGTTCTTCAAAAATAAATGTATAATGGCAAGTACAACTATCAATTTGTGCAAAGATATACCCATAAACTTTTCTTCAAGTATCAAAAGCAGTCTTTCTAAAAGATCAACAATTCACCTAAAACAAGTAAATGGCACAGTCAATTTGCATATAGCTACTTAACTTGACTTTCCTTGTAGCAAATATAGTTGTCTTTTCCAAAGACCAACAAAATTGCTTAGTACTTAATCAAAAAGCAATCTAAATATGCAAAGATAAACACATTCAACTTTCCATTCAGCAAATCAAGGCATCTTTTTCCAAAAGACCTGCATTATACTTATGAAAAACATGAGCAACCATCCATTTGCACCAAGGTAAACACTCACACCTCTTGAAAGGTAAATTTAAGCCTTCTTTTCCCAAAAAACAAGCTTATTACCTACTTTTCCAAGTTCACATGAGATATATTAGAGTAGTACCTTTTCCAAATGTGTTTATTTACCATCAACAATGGAAGATCTAGAAAGGTCCAAAACTTCAATGGAAGCTTTGCTAACTTCCCCGACAACGGTGCCAAAAGATGTTTGTTATCCTTTGGAGTTGTCCTCTCCAAATCATCATAGCATAAAGGATTAACTTTCACATCTTTAATTTTTCAATCTGGGAAGTATACTAAGACCACAACCCCTTCTAGTTCATGGAATCCAAGAAAATGTAAAAACAATTCTGATTTCTAAGAAGAATGTGAAAAAGGAGTAGGAAAACTAGAGTTTCTTGTATCTAGAGCTAAACAATAGCTTTTTCAATCATTATTGTGCCTAAAGTGTGGCATTTTTCCTACTATTACAAATATGAACTTAGAAATTAATTTCAATACATGTATCACCCAGATGAGACAATCACAATTCTAATAAAACTTATAATTCCATTTCCTACAATGATATCATGCATCTAATTATAATCATCTCTCTTTACAAATTCCACTCAGTAATACACAAGTTAAACCAGAAAATTCCATGCATAACACATGAAAAAGACTCAAGAATCAGTCATGAACACTCAAAGAAAAGAGAGACATGACTTTCAAACTGAAGCTCTTCATTCACATGTCACATGAGTACAAAATGATAGCAACCCTTACAAAATACAAGATTTTGTCCTTTATACTTTTTCAAGTGTCCCTTTTCACACTTGAAATTTGGTCCTTTTAATTTCTTATCTAAAAATATGTGCTTGAAGAGCTTCTGAAAAATATCTAAAAAATACATATGGCTTCTCCACATATGAGGAAGACTCTTCCTCATTTTTACATCATTCTGATAAATATTTTACAAGGTAATGGGTTTTTGACAAAAAATCATATTCTAACAAGAAGGCTCTGTATGGTTTGAAGCGAGTTCCAAGAGCTTGGAATCATAGATTAGTTACCTACTTGTAGGACCATTGTAAAGACTGGAATGAAGGATGAATTCAAGATCAGTGATCTTGGACCTCTCACTTACTTTCTTGGACTTGAACTTGTCTATATAGATTCTGATATCTATAGCACTCAAAGAAAGTATGTACATGACATGTTTTCTAAGTTTAAAATGGAGAATGCTAAATGTGCAGGTACACCCATGGAGTTGAATCATAAGCTAAGTGCTTATGAGGGAGAAGCTATTAAGGATATCACAAGCTATCAAAGCTTGGTAGGAAGCTTGAACTATGCAACTCTCACAAGGGTGGATATATGTTATATTGTTATCATACTCAATCAATTTATGCACATGCCAAGGAAGCCACACATGGAAGTAGCCAAGAGAGTACTCAAATACTTGAAGGGTACCATCAATGAAGGGCCTTTCTACCCTTTCACTTCTAAAATTGATCTCAAACTTTACTCAGATTTAGATTGGGCTGGATTAAAGGATGGAAGGAAGAGTACATCATGCAATTTGTCTTTTGTAGGTTGAAAACTAATTTCATGGTCTTCAAAGAAGCAACCAACTATTGCTCTATCATCCACTGAGGCTGAATAGAGAGGTTTGACCAATGCAACACAAGAAGCAATGTGGTTAAAGTTTCTATACTCTGATTTGTGGTTAAATACTTTAACTCCTCACATCTTTGGTGATAATACAAGCTCACTTCACTAAGCAGCTAATCCACTTTACCATGCTAGAACCAAGCATATTGAAGTCCATTATCATTATGTAAGAGAGAAGTTGATGATCAAGGGCATTCAATTTTCCTATGTATCTACTAATCTTCAATGTGCAAATATGTTATGTATGTATGTATGTATGTATGTATGTATGTATGTATGTATGTATGTATGTATGTATGTATGTATGTATGTATGTATGTATGTATGTATGTACGTATGTACGTACATTGTATGTATGTATGTATGTATGCATGTATGTATGTATGTATGTATGTATGTATGTATGTATGTATGTATGTATGTCTGTATGTATGTATGTATGTATGTATGTATGTATGTATGTATGTATGTATGTATGTGTGTGTGTGCATGCATGCATGTATGTATGTATGTTTTGCAACATGGACATATGAAGAGACCTCAGCATGATTTACCACAAAGATAGAAACACATATCAATGAAAGTATGGACCTTCACCCCACCATGCAACCACGAATATATGGGAAATTGAGCTTTGGATATAGAAATCCTTCAACCATTCTCTCCATGCCTAAGAATCTTACCAAAGGAGTGGTCTAGGACTTGAATGATTCTTGGCCTCTAGTCTAGGTTACTAAAACATATCCTAAGGCCAATATAATAGTATGTGTTTGTTTGGATGTATGTGTGTGTATGTATGTAAGTATGTGTGTATGTCTGTTTATATGTATCTATGTTTGTATGTACATATGCATGTATCATTGGGTTCCAGATGGATGTTAGATTATATAATTCTTTGATAAAAGTTATTCTAATAGCTATACCAACAGTCGACAAAAAGGTTTTTGGCAATCAACAAATAGATTTGGTATCAGCACCTATGGATCATAATGTAACCAATATAGATGTTGCTGATATTGTTGCAAATGATGGTGAATGAGAAAAGAGATAAGTGTTATTTGTTTTTCATTGATCTCATAACATTTCTATGAGTTGCACACTCAATTATGTGTTTGTGGGTTGAAGCACAACACAATATTGAATCTATTACCAAGTGAATGTACAAAGATAAATGGCCCATTAGGGTTATAGGCATATATACAAGCCAGGGGAGAAAAAACTCCTAAAGAGGTAAAAATGTGCCCTAGTAGTCCTAAGTGTGTTCACACACATCAGTAACAAAATATATCAATAGAAACTAGAAAATCGTATCATATAAATACAATTGGACAAATTTAGAGAATCTCATGAAGGTGATGAAGTAATTCATGTATTCCCATCATTTTCAATTACTAAACCACTAAAGGAATATTGGAATGAGTTGTAGGTGTAGCCATAGTTACTAAGAATATGTGGATTAAACGAGGAAAACTTGCACTTAGGCATACTTGAATGAAACTTCAATTAGCAAATTGTCACATGGATAAAACCTTAGTACTACTTGAAGGAGTCATTTTCAAAACTTGTGAAGTGGAATTTGAGCACACATTAGTTATGCACAAATTTGGAAAAGATAGCAATTATGAACCATTTCTAGGAACAAAGAAATCTTTAAAAACAACCTAAGACCATTTTGGGGCGATAATCTCCAATCTATGTACAAGAAAGAAGAGTGATGACCTAAGAGTGCATACTACTAGGATAGAAATGCATATCGTTCTGTTGTGAAACCTCAATGTTAGGTCAAGCCTTAGATCACCATTGATAAGATTAATGAAGGAGCCTATATGGATCAAGTGACCTTCATGTAGTAATTATCAATAAAAGGAAAGCCACAGTGAAGAACATAATCTAGATTACAACAACCTAGAAGATTATGGTTTAGGTTCTAGCATAGTAATTTTCTAAGTGTAGAGGTTATCAACATAAATCCTAGCCAATTTTAGTGACTTGTCTAGAGCACAGGTCCATCTAGCCATGTTGGTATATCAGCTATTATTGAGATTTAATCATGCCCTCTTTGAGTCTCACATGATCCAACGAGAAATTAATGGATGTAATCTCCCACTCTCCTATTAGGTATATTTAAGTGATGAAGAATTCCTTCTTCTTCAACATTTCAACTTTATTGACATCAACATTTCAACTTTATTGACCTACCAGCCATTTTTTACACGTAAGTACATGCTTTCTAATGCCCTTACAAAATCTAGACATGAACAAATGTCTTACTAACTCTTCATGAACATAGGTCTTTAGTAGGGCCATAAAAACGCCCAAATAACCCTTAATCTCTCGTAGTCAAATCCATGCGCCCACTTTTCATGGGCTTCTAAACTTCTCCATTATATGCTCCAACAGATGTAAGTAGTTTACATCATTGATTCGAATCTTAACAAAGAAAATCCTTTCCTACATGTTCTTAGATACAATGGTATACATCCTCTTGTTCCCACACATTTCCTCTTCTCATCCCTACACATCTTATATGGTAACGAGATCTCAATTCAAGAGTAAACCACCTTAAGTTCTTGTTGAAGATTAGGATGCCTTAGATAGAATGGTAGGGCAAGCTCCATCTAATAGTCCCTACACATCTTGCACACTCATAGTAGGGAGTTAATCCATGACTTACTCATGCATGTCTAGCTAAAACACTAAAACATTGTCTTCTGAAAGGTATGGAGATCGTTTTTTGCTTCCATGACTCCTCCATTCCTTAACACCAGCACATGAAACTAAAACAAAGAATTCATATTTACACTATCACAAGTTCATATTCTTGCTAATTAGGTAAACAATAATGTCCTTCCACGAACTCTTCTTATCAACTCGATTTTGTGACTCATTTTGTGAATATGAATCTTCTCTTTTTACCACAAAATCCTCCCAAGAATCAGGCAAACCCCTTGTCCTTCCATGAACAATTCCCTCCTTTATTCATGCTGGGCTAATCCCTTGTCATTCCATGATCCCTCCCCTTCTCTCCCTTTCCTTTCTTGGGCCAAAGAAGTAAGGATCCATAAAAAAAATCAAGCTCTCAAACAAGGTTACATGGATGGATTAGAGAAGAGAGAAGAGGCAAAACCAAAACTCGTTAATATGTGTACTTGATGGTGTAGTCCGAGGGGTAGGAGTATGACAAGCTCATAGTGATTGTAGTTATGGTTGATTGCATTGCTTTTAGAGTAGGAATTACTTACTCCGAGTACAATTTTAACCATGTAAACTATGGCTCTCTTTCTCTCTCTCGCTCTCTTCCTTGGATGCATTGAGTGTGTATTTTGATTCTTTGGTTGATCATAACAGATTCGAACTGTATAGCTTCATCTACAGAGATGAGTTGGATCTGTATAGCTTGATTCACAGAGATGAGAAATCCCCATACTTGGATCTGTGTAGCTTGCTTGATTCACAGAGATGAGATATCCCCATACTGATGAATTTTGCAGCGAAATGATCGTTGAAAAGAACTGGAGTGGAGAAGAAGATGCGTGTTTGTGTTCCGAAAGAAGAGTGGAGGAAGAAGATGCATGCCTCTGTTTTCCTGCTTGATGATAACGAGGAAGAAGAAGAAGAAGCAGTAGCTTGTTATACGCAGGAAGAGGAGATAGATCTTGTACGATGGCTTTTTATCTTCTAAGGTCTGTCTGCTCTGATTAGCAAACCCTCTTACCTCAGAAAATGGAAGTAAATTGTTCTGATTTCGGCGCACTCTTTGGCTGGCAAGCTCTCTGCACAGCGTTGATGGAGAGCGAACTGACAGCAGGGAGGGTTTACCTCAAGCCCGCCCACAGCCTCGGCTCGAAGTAGAAGCCCCTCACCTTCTTGCGGGAGGAGCTCGACAGGAGCGGGCAACTGCCAAACCAGTGCCATATCTTGTGCGAGGTGTCGTAAAGCAGCCATCTCTGAGGCTGCTTCTGTGCGGCAAAGCAGATGAAATCACCATATCCGAAACATTGGAAGCTCTCAGCAGACGACCTCAGCAACGCCCTAAACAACATATGCGGCATTCTGCCAACCTCGGTCCATTCCATGTCGACGGCGTTGATCTCCCAGATGCGCATGCTCTGGTGGAGGCTATACAGTGCAATTCTGCCCACAAGAAGGAGGCGCCCCTTGCCTCCGCCGGCGATGAGGTGCGCATCCTGTAGCAGACGAGGCATACGTACAGGCAAGGTTTCCCATATGCACCGCTCAAGGTCGAAGGCTACAAGCCGAATCGGTGACACAGTCAGGCAGTAAAGCCGGTCACGCCAGAAAGCGGAACATTGAGGACGGAGACCTGCAGGAGGCTGGCTATGGGAGGAAACCCAGGCGTCTGACTTCGAGTCATAGACCTCCGTCGGAATGTCGATATCCACTGGGCGTGCGCGGGCGCTGCTGCCATCACCGGCGGCAACTATTTTAAATCCGGATACGTTTTCTTCGGTGATCATGGCGACAAATGCAAGCTGTCTGGTATGGCGCAGTGGCGGGAGGCGGCGATAGGTCTGCCGAAAGGCATTGGAGACAAGCAGTTCTTCACGGCAGCCATGGAGAACGGCGAAGCAGAGAAGCCCACCGGCGCTAGCGACGAGCGAGTGCGGTGCCGTCTCTTTCTCGGGCGGCGAAGGCGATGGCAGGGCGTGCCAGGATCGCATTGGATAGCTGTAGACAACGAGCCGCCAGACGCAACCGTCTTTCTGCGCCATGAGAAAGCACGGACCATGCGGCGGAATCTGCTTCGAGAGGGCGCGGAAGAACCCACCATCGCCGTCGGGAAGACCGCGCCATCGCGTGCAGACAGCCCGCAGACGAAAGAGGCAGATCGGGGGCAGGAAGGCGAGAACCCTGTCAACAAGTTCCGAAGGCAATTCGCCCCATATAGAGGAAGCTTCACATTCAGCAACTTCTTCTCCTTCGCTAACAGACGAGGAAGGAGACGAAGCAGAAAACAGAGCATTCCCTGTTTCCTCTGCATTGTCACCTTCTTCTCCCTCGATGCTGTCATCTTCGTCACATTCAGCAACTCCTTTGCCAGCAGGCGAGGAGGGCGATGTGTCAGAGAAGAGAACATCCCACGCTTCCTCTTTATCGCCAACTTCTTCTTCCTCGAAGTCTTCATCTTCTTCACTGCTCCGAGTTTCCGAAGCTTCCATGTCGATTGAATGGATACCTCTCGCGATCACAGAGTCAAAGTCCGCATGGAAGACTTCCTGCATGCGGAGTGCATCTATATATGTGTATCACTATCGGGTGCATTTTGCAAGATGTCTGCCCATACTCCAAGCTTGGATTTTACATGGGGTGGGCCTTCAAGTAGAGTGACTTTGGTGGAATGAAGAGGTGTTTTCAAAAGGAAGTTCGATCTTTGAGATCTACTCTTCAAGATACCTTGAATTAATTGATAGATTAATTGATAGTATAATGAAGAATTAATTGATAGTACAATGAAGGTTGGGCATAGCACCCATGGAACCCCAGAATCCCACAAAAGAGAGGTTAAACAGTTAGCAATTATTAAGATCTAGAGCCCGAAGGCCCACTAAGGTAGCAACACGGAAGAGACGGCCCTAAAGGAAGACAAATTAATAGGTTTGAAATGGTTTTTGCTCGAAGGCCAAACACTCCCCTCAAGGAGTAGATTTTAACCATCTCAATGCACAATTGGTGAAGGATGTGTCACAGCCTGTTTTTCTATCCAGCCATTTTCAGTGCTTGGGGGGTATGCCCTGTGGCCCCAAATTGTGCACAACTATGAGGGGTACTAGTACTCCTCATACCAAGCTCTCATTGCCTTCTTCAACACGAGTTGCTAATCGAATATAAACGTGTTCTGGCAATCTTCTTGGTGTCCCTCTTGTTGGTTTATGCATTTTGTGGGTTTGAACGTCTCAGGATGTCCCATTGTAGCCTGCATAGTTTGAACCCACGCCCCCAATCTAGGCAAGACCCATCCAGACGAGCTAATGCTCACAAACATCAAATCAAGAGTTATACCTAGGGTATCCACATTTATGAAATAAAATTGGAAGGTCTATTAGTTGTAAGTGATGCTCTATCTTGCCCCCCAAACATCCCTTCTTATTTCAATTTTAGAGGAGATGTGCTTCCTCAAGGTCAAAGGTGACCATGCCCACATCAACAACAGGAGATCCCTATGCTTTGATGCTAATCTAGATGCTTCCCCTAAGTGATGATCACTTAACATCCATCAATCTTTTTACATATTTGGTCGACATCTCCATGCTTTGATGCTAATCTACATGCTTCTATGAGGTGATGGTCACTACATATACATCAATCTTTGGACATATTTGGTCGACCACATAAGCTTGCTTTATATGAGGTAGACCGATTGTCAATCCCAATACCCTAATTTTTTAGGAGCGATTTCTTTGAGAGAACTTGATATAGAGCAATTTAGGTGAATCTACCTTGCAATCCATGTCCTAAAGAACCTCTTCACATGTTTTTTCTCAGGCAATTATGTACTCCTAGAGGAACTTACTCTAGCTTCATTGTCATGTCAAGGTCATATGTCATTTTGAGCCTTTTTCTTTTGATTTGAGGAAGATAACAGACGGTCATAAACATGGAATTCATGCCGTTTTTATCAGATGTTATTAGTGTGGAAAAATAAGTGAACTTATGTTGCATTAGAAGGGGAGTAAGTACCATTTTTATGGTTAATTGAACGGCCATTGGAGGTGGATCTACTATCATTGTTAACCGTGGAAGCCATGCCATGAAAGAGAGGGCAGGAGGGCTTTTAGGAAGGGGAGAGGAGGACTACCACAAATAATGAGTTGTCACCAACTTGTTGCTTACCCCTCATTCCTCATTGTCATTTCAAGTATTATTAGGCTCCTCTTTGAGTGATTTTAAGGTCATGTGTCACACTCTACCAACCCAAAGAACCACGGTTAAGGGAGATAATACCAACCCAACTAACCAGGGAGATAATATCAATTCAAGCAAATAGAGTAAGCACCTAAGAGCATGCTTAAAGGATGTCCAACAACTTTCTCCAATGATGTTGCCTTCCAAAGCAAAGAATGCCTCAAAATCAAGTCATCACCTCCATCTCTCTCTCTCTCTCTCTCTCTCTCTCTCTCTCTCTCTCTCTCTCTCTCTCTCTCTCTCTCTCTCTCTCTCTCTCTCTCTCTCTCTCTCTCTCTCTCTCGCCAGCACCTCAAGTCAATATAAAGAGTCCATACAATACTTGCTCTTGATAGTTACTTTCCAACCTGTGACTCCACAATACACAGAAATGCATACATGTGCACATATTCACACATAAGTAATGATGAAGATGGTGAGATTTCATTCAATGAATAGCAAGTTGAACTATACTTCTCATGCGACCACCCAAAAAAAGAAAAGAATCATTTTCTCTACTGTATAGTACCTACATCCTCGTTCCAATACACTATATTCATCCTTATGTTCTGGGATTTCTGAGGCATGACGTTCCACCTTACACATCTTTCTTCTCTCTCTTGGCACACATAAGTTCATGCACGCATATGTGCTTATTGGATGAATGCATGTTTACACGTCTAGGCAAAGAGAACATGTATAGCTTGCAGCTTCATGTGACATGGAAAATTTTGGGTGTATGTGTGTGTGTGTTGTGAGATGGAGACATGTAATTCGCGTATGTGTGTGCTTTGAGAGACACACACATGCAAATTATGCAAAATTTCTTCTTTTGTACTTGCATGCATGAATGCATACATGACATATACAAATAATCTCTTACATGTAAGCTGATAAACCAGCTCCTCAAGTGATTTCAACTGAGGTGTTCTCTTTTCTTTATTCTTTCTTTCTTTCTTTCTCGATATGCATATGTTTTTAAGGTTTTTTTTTGTTGAAAGAGGAAAATATATGTTTTGTATCGATTAATATTCTAGATAATAAAGTTCATGAACAATGAGGAAGGGGAAACAATGATCACATATTGGTTCTCTCAAAATTTGTCATTTGAAGGTAGACACCCACAGGGCTGCAATCTGGTTGATTTCAGGTCAGAAATTGGTCAAGTCTTTGAGTCGTCTCTACCTTGAAAGGGTCTTTAAGCTGACTAGCATGTACATTATTGCGCATCCTTCATTTGTAAGCTATGGAAGGTCCCATTGGTATTAATGGCATATGTCTTGTATGTTTCCTTTGATAATTGAAGTACAAAGAGAGAGAGAGATGTGTGTCTTCTAAAGTTCTGCAAACGTGGCATTTCCTTATTAATACCATACCAAAGTATCCAGTCAAGTGGTTCCTTGTTTCATCTTCTATGAATGGTAAGCATTATAGAGCTTAAGGAACAACTAGTAAAACTATTAGACAAGAGGCCTATGAAGGATATAATGCATATCTCAAAGGAATTCTACTGAAGTTTCCTATCTAAATGGTTAGTGAGAAAAGCATCAATTAGGATCTGGTCCACAAGAATCGTCCCAAGCCCTACTTCCAATATGATATCTTGGGCCAATTTACTTGATTTTCCTTTCAGGAAAGCCTACATTGAATAAAAGTTTTGTAAGATCTTCAAATTATTGTGAAACTACAAGATTTGATGTGGAAATGCATATAAAAGTACATGGAAGTACATAGGATCTCAGTAGGGTGAAATGTTGAAACTTTTTTGAAGCAAAAAATAAAACTAATTTATTAGGGGGAAATACTTGGAGCCCTAGAGTGAATAGGGAATCAAATAAGTTTTTTAATGTCAATGATGGGATGATAGAAAGTCAATATGTGAAGACTCAATCATCTACATCCTCTAGGAGATCAATTTGTTGGTTTTGATAGGGAGAAGAAAATGATGTGGGAAAATCTCTTGAAGTTAACTTCAAGGGATCCTCTATAAGGCCTTAGGATGAAGAAGCTTCCATGATCAAGAAAACTTTAGCCTGTAATGAGAATTAAAAAGAGGTAGTCTAGAAAAAGACATCAATCCTTGATATTATTGACATGTAGAAATTGAAAAATAGTAAGTGACATCAATCCCTATAGTGTGGGATTCCGGGGTCCCATGGGCACTAGTCCCATTCACTTGTAACTTTTCTCCTTTATTTTAATTAAAGTCCGGGAGAATAGGCCAAGGCCGAACTTCCTTTTATTGAAAAAAAAAGTATTATAGTGAAACCAAATACTATATCACCAACTTCTCTTGGATGTTTCACCTCAATCAGGTAGATGGGAATTCGGTTAGAATAAATTAGTTGGCTGATGCATGTAAAACATTCCGAATAGTCATATGCATGTAGAACACTCATAATATTC
Source organism: Ceratopteris richardii (assembly GCA_020310875.1). NCBI lineage: Eukaryota > Viridiplantae > Streptophyta > Polypodiopsida > Polypodiales > Pteridaceae > Ceratopteris > Ceratopteris richardii. The sequence goes on along the minus strand of CM035427.1, from coordinate 132,168,311 downwards.
ATATGCATGCAGAACATTCATAATATTCATAGTCATAATAGTTGAGCATGAGAAATAGAACTTGAAGGGACTAATTTGGTCACACTTTTTACTCTGATTTCTTCCATGTTGTGTAGTGCTACACAAGGAATTGGTTTGAAAGTATGTCATCTAACTTTGTTTAGGTTTAGTATTGCTAGAAACTATGATGGGCTATTCAAAGCATATTCAAAGTAGGAAGACAACATAAATAAACTAATAAAGTAATTACATGAGACATTTGTGATTAGGTTCTACTCAATGCTCTAGAGGAAACCTTGAAAAGGCTGCCATGCAACTTGAAACATTATGGATTTAAAAAATAAAAAGGATTGCTCCCCTTCATCTTTCAAACTTAACACACACAATAACTTCATTATATAAGAGATAATATGCTATTTATCAGATAAAATAAAACTTCCATGAATGGGAATAAGAATGCACTTATGAGAGATAACAACCTTATTCAGAATTATTTAAGTGGAAAAATAATTGGGAACATTTTGGAGACCATATATCTTTGGAACATCTTGGAGACCATGTTGGGGGGATAAAAGGTAGAGGCATGCTAGCTCAACCCAAAGTAGACATGCCATGGATTTCCATAACTAACGTGGAGACCATACGCACATCTTTGTGAAGAGGGAGGGATCTTCCTCCTTGTTGCTAGACAAATTAGTGAGAGTTCTCTATCTAAAAGAGTGAAAGGGCTCTCATTTATTAAATTATCAGATAAAGATAGTGTGTTTGGCCACTCTCAAGACGATATATACTAAAGATACATTCCAATTAATAAATGTATGTGTGTATATCTCTCCCACTCGATACATGTATGTGTGCATGTACTTAATGTATGTGTGAGTGAAAGCCTTGTTGTTTATGGAGGTATTACTACAATTACGAATGTATGCAATAGGAGAAAAGAGAGAACTAGACAGTCTCTTGGGATTTACACAAAGAAAAAGAGAGATATGTGTGCAAGAAAAGCTGTTACAAATAGAGAAGAATTGAATTTTGAAAGGGAGCCTCTTTCCATTGATCTCGCACATTGCTGTCATCCTTCGAAATTGAAAATCCTCTCCATCATTGTGTGTGTGTGTATGAGAGAGAGAGAGTGTGTGTGTAGAAAGAGAGAGATTTTCTAAAAAGAGAGATGCAGCATGTCAATTGAAGTTGGATTTCAAAGACCTGACACCACACCACTAGCGAGACATAAAAATGAATTGACTTTTACCAAAGGACCTAAATATCAAATGGCTTTTGACTTTATACAAAAGGAAACACTTTAGAGGCTGGTGTTCCAAATTTGAACCCTCTAAAGGAACGTCCTATCAATCTCTCTCTCCCTCCCTCCGGCCCCCTTCTCTCTCTCTCTTTCTCTCTCTCTCTCTCTCTCTCTCTCTCCAGCGAAGGCATGCAGGACCTATGTCCAAAAGTTCCGCTCAGATTGAATAGAGAATCTATGGCATCGTGATTCAAAGTTTCCAGCAGAGTGCGGGTGAATCGAGGCCGTATATTTCTTTTACGGTTCAGATTGATCCTTGGCGCTCCTCATTTTCATCTCGTTCTCAGAATCATTGATCCGTTCATTACCCGATTTTGGTTGACGTGTCCCTATCGGCCACGTGGCTTAGGATTAAATTAAAAAGGGGAAAAGGGCAAAGAGAAAAAGGCCAGTCCCTGTCCAAATGGGTGTGGTGTAGCGGATAGCATCGAACGCCGTGGAGTAGAAGGCCTGGGCTCGATTCCTCCTGGCTGGACATTTCAATTTCTCGTCATTTCAACTTTCCTTGTATTCTCGAAAAAAAAAAGGTGAGCCCCGCATAAAGGAAGACGGAAGAACGGGTATGCATTTTTTGGGAAAGCGTATTAAAGCTATAGAAATCAAGTTCATGGTAACAAATCACAAACTTATAATAAGAGCAAAGAGACTTGTAAAATATGAGCGCTCTTCAAGACATTCACAATCTTATGTACTATGGGGCACCGCCATGAAATTATGGTAGCACACACATCCTACAAAACAGAAATTTATAAACTTCCTTTGCATGTATTAGAAGTTTATAGTGACAATGATTTGAGATTACAAGTACCCAAAGACCGAGCATAGAACGTGCAGAATTCCCTTATAAACCCACAAAGTAGAGGTAATTCGCTTCCCCTCGCATGTTGAAACCAGGTGAACGATACCACATGACCTACAACTCCATTCAAACAAACTTATATAAATATGAACACACACACACACACACATATATATATATATATATATATATATATATATATATATATATATATATATATATATATATATATATATATATATAGACATACATATACATATATGTACATGTATATGTATACATTTACATATACATATAGTTCGTATGGTAGAAGCTTATTGGAAGATTTCTCCTCCAAATGCACAACAAGAAGCTTGGACCTTTCCCAAGACCTATCTGCCCTCAAACCAGTACTCACTAAAACTAGTATATCTTCCAATTCTTGAACTCAATCCAAAAACCCTTTTAGCCACAAAAACAAGATAGTAAGGGTTTTCCAACTATTAATCACTGGCTTTGGACACCTGTAGACTTGTCAACTAAGCCACACAAGACTGCCCAGTTTTCCTAGTAGGTTTTGGGATAGAACAACAGACAAAGAAATAGATATATCTCACAGCACAAGATGCGTTTTCCAAAAGTTCTTTTTGGAAGAGAATCCTTGCTTTATAAGCTTTCCAACAAGTACAGGAACTCTCAAAATGGACCTTCCTACAAAGAGAAAATGAAGTCCTAACAGGCTGCTACAAAAATGAAGCACCCTTTGGAAAGGGTAAGAGAGATATAGAAGAGAATAAGAGCATCTATGAGAGCCTATGGCTCAATGGCACATATATATGCAGCACCCCAAATTCCTAGCATCCACATACACCTTGAATGAGCTTGGATGGTCTTTATATAGCCATGAGAGCCTTCTATGACTCTCCATATGTCCTCTGTGTCTCTTCACATGCCCTCCTTGTCTCTCCACTTGCCTTGTGACTTTGTCTCTTCATTGGAGTGGATTTTGGTGGTCCAATGCCTCCTTTTGGATAAGGTTGCACCTTCAACTTTGTTATTTGACTTTCCTAAGGTTCAAAAGCCTTCAAATGGAGTTATTTTATGGAAAAGAAAACTTGAGCTTGCCCTAGAAATGCATATCTTTTAATACTCCCCCTCAAGCTCAAGTTTCTTTTAATTTGTGTTTGAAGTTGGTTCCTTGAGTTGTATAGCTTGCTTCAGCTTAGCAAGCTTTCCAACATCCAAGAACTTTGTTAGTAGATCAGCTACGTGGTCCTTTTGTACTTACATGATGAATATCCACTTCCTTTTGAAGCACCTTTTCCCTTATGAAGTGATAGTGAACTTCAATGTGTTTGCTCCTTGCATGAAACATAGGATTATTTGCAAGATAGATGCTTGATATATTATCTCCAAACAAAGGAACTGATCCAACTTGCACATTCAAGTCTTTCATTAGCTTTTTCATCCACATTATTGATGGAGATGATCAATCTCCAAAAGAAAAGCTATCCTTGATGTTAGAACACCTCTACACCAAGAATAACTCAAAATCTCAACCAATTTTTGAAGACCAATGCCAAATTGTCAAGACTTTAGCTAATTGTGAAGAAATTCATTACACAAAAAAGTCTACTACACTTACTTCATTCATTAACTGATAAAATGTGTAAAATTTGTGATGAAACTTTGTATAATGTCTCGTCTAAAGATTGCGCACTTTCTCCAAGTTAAAACTTCTCAAAAGATTTACTAAATCTTGATATATGATTCAAACAATGTACCTATATATGAAACTGTACTTCTGTATAGTCGATTTTGACACCTACAACTTCTAATGCATCGTTCTCCCAAAGTAGGTGCCATTTATTCAAATTCTTTTAGCCATAGATGGCTTACCTTCCAACTTAGATTTTGAGTCCTCATTTGTGTAAATCTTTACACTATGCACTGAGATCTGATCAATTCTTTGATCATCGAGATTGTGCCTATTTCAGAAGACACTCATCACTCCTTCACATACAAATGTTCCTACACATAATTCTCTTAGCCTGTTTTCAATTAGGCTCTCAAATCTTAACCATAGATGCATTAACTATGGACTTAGACATCTACAAAAGGATTCCTGAAATGATCAAACACAGAAGGAGAAATGGAGAAAAGATTGATGCGCAATTCTTAAAAAACTTCTTCTATTCAACTGTTCTTACATCTAATGGATAATACACACATTACTCATCATCTACTCCTCTCTGTCTCATCTATACTTCATCTCTTGCATATATCACGACTATATACAAGTGTATATTTATATATATAAGTGTGGATTCATCATAACTTCAAGTATTTGTGAAGTATTTACAAAGCTAATGTACATGTGTATATAGACCATCTCTTTCTAAACCTCTACTTCACTTCATGCTCTTAGGTTTCAATCTTTTCTCCATGTCTTCACTTCTAAGCTTCATATAATCATCAATTGTTGATTGTCTTGCTCCAAAAATTATCTCACAAGTAGCTTGGGCCAAGGCTTTATATTCAGCTTCGATTGAAGATAAAGCAATCGTGGGTTGCTTCTTTGAACTCCATGATACACAATTGTTTCCTAGCATGATCACATAACCTGTGGTGCTTCTTCTATCATCTTTGGAGCCGGCCCAATTAGCATCCACATATCCTTTGAGATCTAAGGATCCTCCATAAGCATAGAAAAGTCCTTGATTTATTGTACCTTTGATGTACCTAAGTATCCTCTTTGTTGCATTCAAATGATCATTAGTAGGAGCATGCATATCTTGAGAAAGAACTCCTACACTAAATGCCAAATCAGGTCTAGTTATGGTTCCATATATAAGTGAGCATGTTAGGCTCCTATAGGTTATGAATGTTCTCAAGTTCTTCTCCTTGGGTAGAGCTATGTTTGGTGTTTACATCCATTGGTTGCTTTAGTGTTTTGCATCCACTCATTCCAACAACACATCCAACAAATATTTTCTTTGCATCAATTAGAGACCATCATTTTTGTACATAACTTCAATGCCCAAGAAGTATTTGAGAATTCCAAGATATGATATCTTGAATTCCTTCCAAGATTTGCCTTAATTTCTATGATACCTACATCATTATCACCTGTTATGATAAGATCATCAACATATATGCATATGCATATAGATTTTCCATCAACCCTTTTGATGTAGAGTGAAGGATCTGAATCACTTGCAACATAACCACACTTCATTAGGTACTCAACCAATCTTTGATTCCATACTCTAGGTGCTTGCTTGAGTCCATACAAAGCCTTCTTTAGTTTACATACAAAATCATGCTTCTTTTCATCTTCATAACATGTGGGTTGATACATATAAACCACTTCTTCCAAATTTCCATTAAGAAAAGCATTTTTAATGTCCAATTGATACATTGTCCATCTTTTAGAAGCTTCCACTGAAATCAAAGTCCTAATTGTACTCTTATTTGCAATAAGACTAAAATTTTCTTCATACTCAAGCCCATATGTTGGTGTGTAGCCCTTAGCTACTTACCTTGCTTTGTACCTTTCATAAAGATCCATCTGAATTCCTTTTGACTTTTTACACCCATTTGTTTGTGACTACCTTCATGCCTTCTTCTCTAGGTACCAATTCCCAAGTTTGGTTTTCCTTGAGAGCTTGAATCTCCCCATCCATAGCATCTCTCCATTCCTTGTGTTGGCTAGCTTCCTCATAGCTTGACAGTTCCTTATCTTTGATAACATGTGTCATATAAGCATAATGCTTTGTAATAAAGCTATCATAAGTGAGCTTTTGAATAGGATGTTTTACCCTTTCTGACCTCCTTTCACTACCTATCATTGGATATTTCTTCAATGTCCGTTTCTTTTGCACTTCAAGAGTTACAACTTCTTCAAATTCATCTTCATCTTCACTTGAATGAAAATATCTTACCAAGTTACCTCCATTACCTCTATTGTGACTACATTCTGATCTATGCTCTAACTCCTTTTGCTTGCCCTTCCATGATGATGAGCTTTGTGAAGGACTTGGCATACTTGATCCACTCAATGTAGCGCTAACTTGCACTTGCTCTTCATGTACCTGATCTACATGTACAAAGTCTTCTTCCTGCAAATCATTCACACCTCCATACCAAGGTTTTAACTCATCAAACACAACATCCCTTGACACTCTAAGATTTCTAGTGACCGGATTATAACACATGTACCCATTTTGCTCATTTGAGTAGCCAACAAAAATGCATTTTTCAGCCCTAGCATCAAGTTTACCTTCTCTAACTTTCTGTGGGACATGAACATAGCATATGCAACCAAAAATCCTTAAATGAGACAAATCTGGTCTCCTTTGATAGTATACCTCATCTGGAGTAAGATCATGAACTCTTGAAGTTGGTATCTTCTTCATAATATATGCTATTGTGGTTGCTACATCAGCTCAATATGAGAAAGATACATTCATCTTATTCAACATGCATCTAGCTACCTCTGAAATTTGTCTATTCTTCCTTTTTGAAATACCATTTTGTTGAGTGGTATACTTGCATGTGTATTGCCTCCTTATGCCTTCATCTTCTAAGAAACTTTTGAACTCATTGGAGAAATATTCTCCCCCTCCATCTGACCTTAAGGTTTTAATCCTATGACCTATTTCATTCTCAACAAGTGCTTTGTATTTTTTGAATACTTCAAACACATCTGATTTTTGCTTGATTATATACAACCAAATTTTCCTTGAACAATCATCAATAAAGGTAAAAAAGTACCTATTACCTGCATGTGAAGGTTTCTTGAAGGTCCTCATACATTTGTATGCACTAAATCCAAAACCTTTGGAGAGACATACTTGCTTGACTTGAAAGGCAACCTATGTTGTTTCCCAAATTGACAAGCTTCACATACCTCATGAAGATGTGATGTTGAGAAGTTTGGAAGCCCTTTTACCAATGCACATTTCTCCATATTCTTTAGCTTTTCAATGTTGACATGTCCTATCCTTTTATGCCATAAATCCAAATTTGTAATTTTTCTATTTCTTGAAGTGATGAACATTACATGTTGGGGTTTTGCTTGATATTGAGAGTAAACATCCTTCCATGCTTCTCTCCTTTTTCCACAAACTGAAATCCATTCTTTGGATCCTCTATGAAGCAACCTTTGTTATTGAAGTTCACTTGGTATCCTTTATCTTCCATTTGACCAACATAAATGAGATTCTTTGTAATAGTAGGGACATATAGTACCTCGAATAGTGTCTTGCTCTTCTTGCCCTCCTGAAACTTGACATCACCAATGTGTTTGACCTCATGCTCAGTGTTGTCACCTGTCTCTACACATCCTCTTTGCTTTGGATCCTGTAAATTGCAAAACATGTCCTCCCTACAAGACATATGATTACTACAACCACTATCCATGTACCAAGTATCATCCTTCTCATGTTTACTATCCCCATATCCATGCGTCATGGCAAGAACTTAATCACTAGACTCATTTGAAGCATAGTTACCTTGAGCATTGTTCCTCCTTTGGTAGCATTCATTTGCCCAATGTCCTAGGTTCCCACAAATGCAGCATCCATTGCCTCTAGATCCTCTTCCTCTTCCTCTATTGTTCCTACCGCTACCTCTTCCATTTGAAGATGAGCCTTCATTTGAGTCTTCTTGGTTGTCACTTTGCTTGCTTTGGCTTTGCCTTCCTCTTCCTCTACCTCTTGTTGCTTTGCCTCTTCCTCTACTTGCATATAGTATTTGACCTTGGGCACCTTTTCCCTTGCTTCCACCTTGCAATATTTCTTCATTAACCATTAAATTTTTCAATTGATCAAAATCAAGCATGTTCTCCCTAGCATACAATGAGGATATGAAGTTCCTCCACTTGTCATCATCTTTAAGACCATTAAGTACAAATGCAACCATGTCATCATCATCAATTGAATGTCCTATTGCTGCCAATGAATCTCTAATACCTTTGGCTTTAATTATGTAATCATCTATGGATTGTTTACCTCCTTTCTTCAAGTTGTTGAGCTCATTTTTGAGTTGTACCTTCTTTGACTTTGTGTTTGTGGTGAACATCTTCTCCAAATATTCCCACATACTTTGAATGTGACATATCATTGTGTTGCTTACATGTTGAGATACCATAAACATAGCCCTTCTATTTCTTACCTCCCATTCTCTAATTTCTCTCCTTTCTTGGTTGGTAGGGTTAGTTGGATCCATAACAATTGGCTTGACATCTCCTCCATTGATTATGCCTCCTAGGTCCTTGCTCATGATGAAGTTTGTCATTCTAAACTTCCAACGTTGAAAGTTGTCTTTGTCCAACTTCTCAATCTAATTTGATACCTCTCCCATCTTCTTGAATCACCTAAAATTGAAATATGGTGTGGGATTACCTCCTTTATTGAAAGTGAAGCCCCTTTGTGTGATGAAGCACTTTCTCGATGAAGCTCCCCCTTGGTTCCAAGTTTGCAACCTCCTTCAAGCTTTGAAATGGCTTCAATGGTTGATTCTTTGGCTTGGACTTGTTCTTTGTACTCTCCTCGATGTCCACAAGGAGCTCTGATACCACTGTTGGAAGATTTCTCCTCCAAATGCACAACAAGAAGCTTGGACTCTTCCTAAGACCTATCTGCCCTCAGACCAGTACTCACTAAAGCTGGTATATCTCCCAATTCTTGAATTCAATTCAAAAACCCTTTTAGCCACAAAAACAAGACAATAAGGGCTTTCCAATGAGCTATTAATCACTAGATCTGGACACATGTAGACCTGTCAACTGAGTCACACAATACAACCCAATTTTCCTAGCAAGTTTTGAGATAGAACATCAGACAAAGAAATAGCTATATCTCATAGTACAAGAAGCATTTTGCCAAAATTCTTCATTGGAGTGGATTTTGATGGTCCAATGCTACCTTTTGTATAAGGTTGCACCTTCAACTTTGTTCTTTGACTTTCCTAAGGTTCAAAAGCCTTCAAATGGAGTTATTTTATGGAAAAAAAACTTGAGCTTGCCCTAGAAATGCATATCTTTTAACAAAGACGATGTACCAAAAGTGCTTTTATTACGAATTGGGGCGTTTTGTGTGCATGGTCATGTGGTTCACTAGACTTCAGGATGCACCTAAAACTTTTCAGTGCTACATGCATTAGATCTTTTCTTCTTATCGGAATAGTTTTACGTGTGTCTTTTGTGGATGATCTATCTATCTCTCTCGTAAATGGGCCAATCATCTACAACATTGGCAACTTTGTTTTGCTAAATGCAGAGAATTTCATCATTGTTTGAATCCAAAAGAGTCTATTTTTGGAGTTAAGTATGGCAAAGTTTTGGGACACATCATTTCTCTAGCGGGAATTGTTGTTGACCTGGATAAAGTTAAGGCAATTCAGTAGGCCCCACCTTCACGAACTCCCAAAGAAGTTTTGTGCTTTTCTTTTGGGTTAGATTCAATGTCATGGATTCCATTTATGTTTTTCATTGCATCTCATGATTCCTCTTAACTGGATGACTCATGCTAAATATGATAATTTCTAGTGGGATGTTGAATGCAATCTTGCTTTTCAATGCTTGAAGGTTCTTCTTACTAAAGCATCTATTTTGTAGACTTCGGATCGGAATCATCATTTTCATGTGTTTTTTTATGTGCGTGATGTAGATATATTGGTAGCATGCTTATGAGAAGACTAGCCATACTTATTATCATCCAATTTATTATGCAAATCATCGACTTAATAAAGCCAAAAAACTACTCTCTTATAGAATGAGAATGTTTGGGGTTATATATTCTATTGAGAAGCTTTGTTGTTACTTTCTTGGTCGCTAGTTAACTCTTAATTTCAACCATTCTACATTGCTATATTTAGTTAAGCAATAGAGCTTGGAAGGGAGACTTGCACGATGAGTATTGCTATTGCAAGAGTTTGAGTATGATGTGTTTCATCATCCAAGATCTTCATGTGGTTGTAGATTTCTTATCACAGCTTGATTCTAGTGCATCAGTGGATGGAATGGACTATTCTTTTTTGGATGCCAACCTTTTTCATATTGTGAAGGAAAGTGAGTCAAGGTTTGGTAATCCAACATCATATGATGAAATGGTGTCTTTCCTTACCATGGATGTCCCTCTAGCCGCATGGAAGAAAATTTCCCTTTGTAGTTGTCACTTTTCCATTATGTTGGATCAATTGCATTTTAAAGATTCATTCGGAGTATGGCTTTGTTGTGCTCCACCACATGAGGTTCCTATAGTTATTCAGGATACACATTCCGGACTACCTATTGGTTGTGTGGGCATTGATCTCACCATTCATAAAATTTTCCACAACATTCTTTGGTGGCCCACCATCCATAAGGAGGTCAAAGCTTTTTTTTAATGAATGTGATCCTTTTCAATGGATTGGTGAGCCACGGGATGATCATCACTTTCATCTCCAACCAATCTTACCTTTAGAACCCTTTCCAAAGCAGGGTCTTGATTTTATTGGTCCTCTTTGGCCCTCTATAATGCTTTTCAGTAAAGCATTTATTTTGACATGTACTCATTATTCTACTTGGTGGGAAAAATCTTTGGTTGTCAAGTATGCAACCATGAGAAGTGTTGCTATTGTCTTAATTACCAAATTATTTACTCGTTTTGGACTTCCTCTCAAACTTGTTTCTAATTGAGGCACTCATTCCCTCAATCAAATAATAAATAATATCACTTATTATTATCGCAATGAGCACGTCTAGTTGTCTATAATACCCTCCATCTAATGGCTTAGCAAAAAGTATTAACAAGGTTTTATGGATGATGCTCCAAAAGATGTTACTCAACCATCCAAATAAGTGAGAGTGCTATTTATCAATGGTCATGTGGGCTTACCAAATTTCTTAAAAGGTTTCCACAAGGTTCACACCCTTTGAATTAGCTTATGGCATAGAAGTTATCAAACCCATGGAGTTTACTGTTGCAAGATTTAGAGTTGTCATTTGAGATGGATTGTTACCAAAGGCTTCTTTCATTTATCGAATCAGCGTTGCAAGATTTAGAGTTTTCATTTGAGATGGATTGTTACCAAAGGCTTCTTTGATTTATTGAATCAGTGTCTTGGGTAAATTCGAGGGTGAAATATATCATGATTTTCCTCTGATGTAGGAAATCGAGCTATAGTAATGGTGGTGGCATGACCACAACCTTAAAAATTTTGTATTTGTCTAGGAGATTTGGTCCTATTCAAAAATGAAATGTGAGATTGGTAAATTTAAACTTTGTGGATAAGTCATTTCTACATTCATTCTGAATATGCCTAGATACTTTCCGATTGGTAACTCTAGGTGGCAAAGTATTATAAACTCCTATTAATGGATCTAAGCTTCATCCTTATTGGAGCTAAGTACTGTATTAAAGAAAAACAAATCGGGCAAATGGAGGACAAATGGCAATGTGTGAGAGTTGAGATTCATTGATGTATAGAATTTTGCATCGAGTTAAATGAAATCAAAAGAATATTTAGATCTTCAAAGAAGCTGCAAAAATTGTACACCAAGATAGCTGTCCTATTTATTCTATTACTTCCAACTAGTCCCTTTTCTAGAAAAAGGCAAGTGCGTGATTTTTTTAAAAACACATTATAGCAATAAGTTTTGACATAGCCCTAGTGACCCGTTGGCGGACACATAGACGATGAAGTAGAGAGACACAAGAGGCACCGAAAGGAAGAGATACTCATGGAAGCTCTCCAAAAAGATGAAGAAGAAGCAAAGAAGAAGGATAAGGGAGTTGTAGAAGAGGGGCAACAACAAAAGGAAGAAGTAGCTCGATTGAAGGAAGAATCCTACCTACAAGAAGAAAGAGAGAGGTAGGAGTAGGAAGAACAAGAAAGATAACAATGGGAAGCACACGAGCATCAAGGTTAGAAGAAAAACGGATATTTTGATCGACGAAGAAAGGGATCCATTAGATTCCTTGAATTCAATGATCAAGTAAAAGTTCCATGGAGTAATGCTTGTGAGGAGTGATGGGGATTATGCAGAGATGAGAGGATCCTAGCAAAAAACTGCTCTAGACCAACCTAAATAGTACGTGGAATCTTTAGCAGAATCATTAAGCTTTCAATATATGCAGTAATACTCTTATGGTACTTTGGAACATGAATCTCAAAAGTCTATTTCAATGTAGATAACTTCTAACTACTTCTCAAGTAGAGAAAACCTTCTATTTGTGGAAGAAGGTACTCAAAGTTTTACTTAGAGCTCATAGCTTGGTTGGAATTGACTCGAGGCCTTTTTCACAAATTCAAATGAAGTGGTGATTGAACTAACATAAATTTAGAAGGACTATGCTAAGAGCAATATGTATAAGAAGTCAGGGGGGTGATGCCGCCTTTTCAGGAGGATGAAGATTCACAGACACAGTTACATGAACTTTTTAGGCATACTCAAAGGAAACCTAAATTCATATTTTATTCGATAAACAAGATAATGAGACCATGTACATACCACAATGAATCAACCAAGTTGACAGACTAGAAGCAATGTATTGTAACAATGAATAGTGAACAATGTAGATAATGAATCTATATAAATGTATTGTTAAGTAAGATATGATACGCAATATTTTAGAGGACTCCACAAGCTTTGAGGTAAGTGCAATATGCAGTCCAATGAGTGTGATCTTCAGCTATTGTTTTCGTGACTAATTGAGTAGTGTATATGTACACTTTTTCAAGATGTATGTTGGTTTAATCTATCTAATATTCTTCCATACTTTTAGGAGTTAATTTTTCAATTTTAATTCAAATATGGTCATGGGTTTTTTCTCACAATACTTCCATGAGATTGTCTCTTAGGCACCTTTTAGGTTTTGGAAAAAAATAATATTTTGATTTCACCATTCAATGATGCATATGTGTACATAATGGTCTAGCTCAAAAAACTCTTAGCAAGCCCAATGCATTAGTTCAAGAACATAGGCTTACCATATGAACCAATATCTCCTCTCAAGGCTAAGATGCTTGAGTCTTCAATCCTTTGATATTTCCTAAAGTCGAATTATGGCTTTGAACCTGCTTAGCTTTAATCCATCCAAAGTTTTAGTCATCATGTTTGCACATTGTTGTTGAGTAGATATAGATAAGAGTTCAAATTATTTTTTCGTAATATTTTCCCTAAAATAATGATAATGCACCTCAACATATTTGGTCCTAGAATGGTAAATAGGGTTAGTTGCAAGGTGCAAACAACTTATGCTATCTCCAAAGATGTGAGGAGTGGATGACTTCACTCCCAAATCTAAGTATAGTGTCTTAATCCACATAGCTTCTCAATTTGCATTTTCCAAGCCTCTAGATTCAAGCTTTGTAGATGAGAGAGCAATAGTGGGTTTGTTCTTGGATGAACAAAATATGATCTTTGTACCTACAAATGAAAGATATCCCAGAGTACTCCTATCATCTTTTGATCCTACCCAATCTGCATTAAAGAAAAGCTTTATGTCTACACCAAATGTGTATGGGTAGAATAGGCCTTCATTCATTGTCCCTTTTGTATATTTAAGAATCCTTTAGGATGCCTCCATCTGTGGTTTCCTAGGTTTATGCATAAATTGGCTCAAAACACTTACACCATAGCATATGCCTACTCTAATGAGAGTAGCATAGTTGAGACTTCCCATGAAGATTTGATAGCTTGTCTCACCTTCAATTAACTCATCTTCATGAGAACTTAATCTGGACTTTACCTCCATGGGTTTATCTAGAACCTTAGCATTCTCCATTTTGAACTTGGATAGCATATCCCTAATGTACTTCTTTTGAATAAGATACATATTCTTCTCTCTATATACCACTTCCAATCCAAGGAAGTAAGTGAGCTGCCCCAAGTCACTAATCTTGAATTCCTCCTTCATTTGTAGCTTAATCCTTCGAATACCTTCAGCATCATTATGTGTGACTATGGTCTCATCTATATATAGACAAAGGTATATGAATTCTCCATGTATCTCTTGATAAAAAGAGAAGGGCCTTCTTTGCTCACTACAAACCCTTTGTCCTACAAATTAGTCACAAGCCTATGATTTCAAGTTTTTGGAGCTTGCTTCAACCCATATAAGGCCTTCCTTAACGTGCATACATGTTCAAGACAATGTGAGTCTTCAAACCTAGGGGATTGAGAAATGTATACCTCTTTAGGTATCCATCCATTGAGAAATGCATTCTTCACATCCATTTGATAGATCTTCCAAATTTTGACAGCTATAATAACAATAAGTACTCTGATTGTTAGCATCTTTACCATAGGAGAGAAGGTATATTCATAGTCAATGATGTGGGTTTGGGCATACCCATTGGTCAGAAGCCTATCTTTATACCCATTAATGGTTCCATTATAATTTTTCTTTACCTTGTAGATCCATCTAGATCCAATGACCTTCTTGGTTGAAGTCTTGGGTACCAACTCCCAAGTGATGTTTTCCAGCAAGGGGTGAATCTCTTATTCCATTGCATTCATCCATTTTGATTTCTTCTTGGCCTCCTCATATGATGAAAAATCCTTAGATTTCAAGTCTTGAGCTACATAGATAGTGTTTAGTTACCAGTGATGTGTCACATCCATACCTTTCTTGCTTCTTCTTTTCACATGTAGATCACCTTATGGTTTGTTGAGAGGATTCTAAAATATATCTCAAATCTTGTACCTTGGCTTTATCATTGGGAGTTCCATGAGCTGATCTCCCTCCTACAAGTCTTATGATCATCTTTTGAGTCACTTGAAACTTCAAGCGTATGTGTACCCTTTCTTGAGAGTGTTGGAAAGTCTTCCTCCAAATCCTATGGCAACTTGATCTTCCTGCAATCATCTTCAAAACAAGATTTTTTTTCATCAAATGCTACATCTTTACTATTTATCAATCCTTTAATGGTAGGGTTATATGGCCTATAACCCTT
The DNA here is from genome assembly GCA_020310875.1 of Ceratopteris richardii. NCBI lineage: Eukaryota > Viridiplantae > Streptophyta > Polypodiopsida > Polypodiales > Pteridaceae > Ceratopteris > Ceratopteris richardii. The sequence continues at coordinate 132,153,285 of CM035427.1, read as the reverse complement.
TTGATTAAGTTCATAGCCTATAAAGACACACTTCTTTGCTTTAAGAGGCATGTGACAGTGGATATTGCCTATGCCCATAAGTAATTAGGTAACTTATTCTCATTATACATGGATGTTGTTGTTTGCACAATTTTCCTATGTCTCCTACCTACTACTCCATTCTATTTAGGTGTTTATGTGGTGACAATATATCACTTGATTTGCTTATCTTGCAAGTAAAAATCAAATTCATGGAAGAAGTATTCTCCCCCTCCATCAAACCTTAGTCTTTTTAGTGTTTTACCTATTTGATTTTCCACAAGACCTAGATACTTCTTAAAACATGAGAATACTTCATCTTTATGCTTCATAAAATAGAAAGTAGTCCATTTTCTACAATCATCTATGAATGACACATAATACCCTAAAATGGATGGCTCTTTGTTTGATCCCCAAACATCAATGTGGACAAGCTCTCGAGTGTCTCCATGTATATACCCCTTGTCACGATGAAGGAGATAAGGAAGAGAGCTCACACACACACTCTCACTCTCAAGGAGAAGCACACACACACACACAGATTGAGGCAACGAAGAATGATCTTCTTCTTCTTCTTCTTCTATTACATAAAAAGGAATGTACAAGAATGACCTAAAAACAAGAATACAACCAGTGCAATATATAAAGATCAGTACATAAGGAAAAACCTAATGTCCGTGAATAGTGAGCTGGCAAGGAACAAATGTGCCATCACTCTCGGTAGATAGATCTAATAAAGCTCAATGAAGTATCCCTAACATATACCGGAGTGACCACTATACATGTCAGAGAAACGAAAAATGGGTACATGTCATCCTGGATCATCACATGTTGAGCTTGATATGTCAACACTCCCCCTCAAGCTCAATGCCATATCCTGTAATCCAAGCATCTCTCGAAACTTCTTCAACTTCTCAGCTCCAAGTGCTTTGGTGAAAACATCAACAGCCTGCTCATCTGTTCTCACATAAACAAGATCAAAATAACCTGCTAATACCTTCTCTCTTATGAAGTGATAATGTGCCTTGATATGCTTTGTTCTAACATGGAAAATAGGATTCCGTTATAACTGTATGCTGCTAAGATTATCACAATAAATAGTGATAGGCTTTCACACTTCCACACATAAATCTGTAAGTAGCATTTCTAGCCATGATGCCTCACATGCTGCCATTGCAGCACCTCTATACTCAGCCTCTGTACTTGACAAAGCAACAGTGGGTTGCTTCTTGTTGCTCCATGTAACAGCTGCACTCCCAAGTGAGAATAGAAAACCACTAGTAGATCTTCTATATGGAATGCTACCAGCCCAATCTGCATCGGTGTATCCATAAACCTGCATATTTACACTAGCCTCATAAAACAATGCATAATCCAAAGTAGCACTCACATAACGTAGAGTGCACCTCAGAGCATCCAAATGTTGCTTCCTGGGAACCTGCATAAACTGACTTTCAAGTCCAATAGTATAACTTAGATCAGGCCTTGTAATTGTGAGATATATAAGACTTCCCACAATTTTCCTGTACATAGTAGCATTTTCCAATGCTTCACCTGATGTAGTATCCAATTTCAAATTCTGATCTAATGGCATAGAAATTGGCTTACAATCAGCCATACCATACTTTTGCAGCATATTCAAGGCATATTGCCTTTGCGACATCCATATACATGTTTCTGTATGTATAAACTCAATGCCCAAGAAATAGCGCAGCACACCAAGATCTTTCATGTCAAATTCCTGCATAAGAAGTTGCTTTACCTCTTTGATGCTTCCTTCAATATCACCACCTACAATTAGGTCATCAACATAAATAGCCAGAATAGTGATGCCATCATCAGCATTCCTTGCTTATAGTGAGTGATCTACATCACACATAGAAAACGCAATGTTGGTTAAGTAATGAGCAATCCTTGCATGCCATGCACGAGGGGCTTGCTTCAGCCCATACAAAGCCTTTTGCAACTTGCAAACATATTCTGGATGCTTTAAATATTCATATCCTTGTGGTTGGTCCATATATACTTCTTCCTGAAACTCACCATGTAGGAAAGCAATCTTCACATCCATCTGATGCAAAGTCCATCCTTTTGTTGTAGTTAATGCAACAAGTGTTCTGACAGTAGACATTTTAGCTACAGGTCTGAATGTTTCCTCATAATCAATGCCATATGTCTGTGCATATCCTTTAGCTACCAATCGTGCTACCATCAGCATTATGCTTTACCTTGTAAACCCATTTGCAGCCTATGGGTTTCTTTCCTTGTGGCAATGGAACCAACTTCCATGTATCATTTCCATAAAGTGCAGCCATCTACTCATCCATAGATTTTTCTCAATCTGCATTACTGATTGCATCTTCAAAACAAGAAGATTTAGCATCTTGTATTACCTTTGTCATGTAGGCACAATGTTGATCCATGTAACTATCATATGTCAATCGTTGCACTGAACTATGCATCCTCCTAGATCTTCTTGGTCCTGGGTCACTTCTCCTTGTATCATCTGCATGTGCCCTTCTTACTCCTGGAATCTTTATAGAGAGAAATCCAAGTTCCTCATCCAGACTCTTTTCTGAACCACTTGAATCTCCATCAACATCTTCAAAACCTGCACATGCTTTACTACCAACAAAAAGCTTTTCTTTACCTTTCTTGGATGTATTTGATGAATTTGCTGGACTAAAATTTCCACGCAATCTCCACTCCATGGATTTGAGTTGGAACTATTGCTTGGTGATGCATCCGGTCCACTCAAATGCACTTGATTTTCAGCATCTTCTTTGTCATTTGGTTCAAGATTCAGTCCTTCTTTGGCATCTGCATAGAAGCTTGACATTTCATCAAATACCACATCTCTACTCACCTTTAGTTGTCGTGTGAGCAGGTTATAACATTTGTACACTTTTTGCTCAAGGGAGTATCCAATGAAGACACATTTTTTTGCTTTCGGATCAAGCTTCGTCCTCAACTCATCTAGAACATGTACATATGCAATATAGCCAAAAACCTTCAGATATGATAAGTTTGGCTTTTTACCTGTAAACTTCTCTTCAGGTGTAACTTGATGTACAGTAGCAGTCGGAGTTTTGTTCATGATGTATACAACAGTATGTACAGCTTCTGCCCAATAACAATGAGGCATATTCTTCTCACCCATCAAGGCTCTTGCTATTTCTGCAATATGTCTATTTTTGTGTTCAACAATGCCATTCTGTTGTGGTGTGTACTTGCATGAAAACTGACACCAAATTCCATGATTTTTTAGAAAACTATTGAACTCATTTGACATGTATTCACCTCCTCCATCAGATCTTAATGTTTGAATGTACTTCCCTGTCAGCTTTTCCACCATAGCTTTAAAATTATGGAAGTGAGTGAACACCTCACTCTTCTCTTTCATGAAATATACCCATACTTTGTGTGTATGGTCATCAATGAAAGTAACATAAAACCTGCAACTGCCCATAGATGTGGTCTTTGCTGGACCCCAAACATCTATATGTACTACTTTTAGTACATTCTCGCTAACATGCTTGTCATGTGGAAATGATGCTCTTGACTATTTACCAAATTGACATGCTGCACATACCTTTTGCATTTCTACAACTTTGAAATTTGGTAGTCCATGGACAATCTCCTTTGACTGCATCAATTTCAGCCTTTGCAAGTTTACATGTCCAATCCGTTTGTGCCACATCTCTATATCTGCAATAAGTCCTGCACCTTTTGCAAACATTGTTGCATTCATTTCCGGAATCTTCACATTTAAGGTGAACATCCCACCCACTTTGTTTCCTTTGGCAACCAATTGTCCATCCTGCTTGTAATCTTCTACATATAATCCATTAGCATTGAACCTGACTTGTAGTCCCTGGTCAACCATTTGTCCAATAGAAACCAGATTCTTTGTTATATTTAGAACATCCAGCACATCAGCAAGATGTTTTACCTTTCCATCCTCCATCGATAGTGTTATGTTTCCTGTATGCTCAATAGGATGTGACGTGTCATCACCTATTTCAACATATCTAGGAACTGGCAATTTTTGCAAAGTACTAAACCATTCCGCATGACTAGTCATGTGATTTGAAGCACTTGAATCAACATACCAGACATTATCATTCGATTTTGAAATACCAGTAGACATCGTATTCATCATGTGATGTTGAACCATGAACAACTTCTCAAAATCATCTGTCCATGTGGATGCATAGTTGGTATGCTGCCTTCTATTATTTTGATTCTTCAACATGCAATCACGTTTAAAGTGTCCAGGTTTACCACAATTCCAACATCCTTTACTATCATTTCCTGAATCATTTCTTTGGAAATTTCTGCGCCCTCTTTGGCTCCCCCTACCTCGAAATTGTCCTCTTCCTCTTGCATGATTCTATTGTTGACCTTGGTCTTGGTTATTGTTTCCTCTTCCATTTCCAAGACATCTACCTTTGCCTCTTCCTCTACCGGAGTAGAATACCTGCTCAGAACTGGGCTTTCCTTGGGAGTTTGAATCCTCACCAAGATTATTTTCTTCAATAATCAGCGTGGATACCAAATCAGCAAAATTTAAAATATTTTCTCTGGTCTGTATAGAAGTTTTGAAGTGCTTACATGCAACTCCTAAACCACGAAGGCACACTTCCACCTTATCATCATCATCTATATTCACGCCAATAGATGCAAGTGACTCACATATGCTTTTGATTTTCAAAGTATAGTCACTTACTCATATGCTCTTTTTCTCTAATGTATGCAGCTTGTTCTTGAGTTGCAATTTCTGTGCCTTTGTATTGGTCTCGTACAATGTGACTGAACTGTTCCAAGTCTCTTTCGGAGTCTTGGCATCCTGTATGTGCCCAATCATGCTATCCTGTATGCTAAAAGATAGCCATTACATTACCTTTTGTGCTCCTTGATTCCATTCCTCATATTCTCTTATTTGTTCTGCAGTCTGATTCCTCTCTGGTAACTGCGAAGCATTTTCATTCTCTCCTTCGATGTACTTCCAGTAGCCTTTTCCCATCAGGAAATTCGTCATTCTGAGTCTCCAAGCATGGAAGTTGTTATTGTCCAACTTATCACTAATAAGCTGATTCATTCCATCTGCGTTTTCCATTTCTGCAGCAATTCACAACACTGCAAAACACTACAAGCAGCACTTCTGCTTGAACACTATCGCACTATGACATGACAGTTTGATCTCAGAAAAACACAGTTTTCGTGTATCAACAATACACAGAATCGCTTGAAATTTTGGATCTGGAATATATGAGTGTTTCCGAACACAATGCAAGTTAAAGTTTCTGAAATTGACCTGGTTTTTTTGTGGGCCCCACCTTGCGGGCTCAAAACGGAGGTCGAGATGGATCTGAAACTTTGATCTTCTACCTTCACGCCGATTTTCATAGCAAACGGAGGTCGTTTGTGAATCATTTTTTCTCCACGCCTTGCTATGTACTCTTCACCGTCGCCTTCTCCATGAGCTCTCTACAACCGCACTGGCTCTGATACCATGTCACAAGGAAGGAGATAAGGAAGAGAGCTCACACACACACTCTCACTCTCAAGGAGAAGCACACACACACAGATTGAGGCAACAAAGAATGATCTTCTTCTTCTTCTTCTTCTATTACATAAAAAGGAATGTACAAGAATGACCTAAAAACAAGAATACAACAAGTGCAATATATAAAGATCAATACATAAGGAAAAACCTAATATACGCGAATGAGTGAGCTAGAAAGGAACAAATGTGCCATCACTCTCTGTAGATAAAACTAATAAAGCTCAATGAAGTATCCCTGACATATACCTGTGTGACCACTATACATGTCAGAGAAACAAAAAACTAGTACATGTCATCTTGGATCATCACATGTTGAGCTTGATATGTAAACATCCCTTCTTTGTGAATGGTTTGCTATGAGATTTCTCTAATTGACATGCATTGCACTTGTAAATTGTATTTTGTTTTAAAATATGGGGTACTCCAAAGACGCTTTGATCTCTACTAATTTTCTTGACAGCTCTTTCTCCAATGTGTGCCAATCTTTTATGCCAAACCTCTAACTCTGATATGGTTTGGGTACCATATTTGAACAATGCTATGTTCCTAGTGTCTTGGAGTTCAAAAGTGAACAATTTGTCTATTTTTTCTCCATTGGCTATGCTTTTTAAACCTTGACATGGATCCTCTACATAGGCTTCATGCTCACGTGTAAACCATTCTCCACTATCTGACCTACACTTATCAAATTCTTAGTAATACTAGGTACATAGAGAGCAATGATTAATAGATTCATATTACTTGTAAGTATTTATATTTCCTATCTTCTTCACAAGGTGCCTTGTGTTATCATCTATTTGGAACTCATGTTTATTCTTTGAATCTTCCAAGTTTTGATGCAATGCTACATTCCTAGCTACATGGTTTGAACACTAAGAATCAATATAGAAGACATGCTCATCTCATTTACCTTCATTCATTCTCATATTCATAAGTAGGAATCAATCCTCTTGGGATTGATCATATGAAGTCTGGCACCTACATATCCATGAACAAGACCATGGCAGTGATGAATGCTTCCCACTCGTCATAGGTCTTGATTCCATTGATGATATGCCTTAAAATGTGATATTCATCTAAGATCTCTCTAGTGCTCCCTGATTGATGTGTAATGTCCTCCATTTTGGTGACAAATTTAGTTATTTTTCTTGGGATGCTTCTTGAGTGATGTGAACTCCATCTATAGTTGGTTCTTCCTAGCCAGAGTGCTTGAAGAGAAGAATGTATATACATACCCATATACATATACATATACATATACATATACATATACATCTACATATACATATACATCTACATATACATCTACATATACATCTACATATACATCTGCATATACATCTGCATATACATATACATATACATATACATATACATATACATATACATATACATATACATATACATATACATATACATATACATATACATATACATATACATATACATATACATATACATATACATATACGTATACGTATACGTATACGTATATACGTATACGTATATACGTATACGTATATACATATTCGTATATATGTATACGTATATGTATATGTATACGTATATATGTATACGTATATACGTATACGTATATACGTATACGTATATACGTATACGTATACGTATACGTATATGTATACACGTATACGTATACGTATACACGTATACATGTATACGTATACGTATACGTATACAAATACGTATACGTATATACGTATATACGTATACGTATACGTATATACGTGTATACGTATACGTATATACGTGTATACGTATACGTATATACGTGTATACGTATACGTATATACGTGTATACGTATATACGTGTATACGTATACGTATATACGTGTATACGTATACGTATATACGTGTATACGTATACGTATATACGTATATACGTATATACGTATACGTATATATGTATATACGTATATACGTATACGTATACGTATACGTATACGTATACGTATACGTATACGTATACGTATACGTATACGTATACGTATACGTATACGTATACATATACATATACGTATACATATACATATACATATACATATACATATACCTATACATATACATATACCTATACATATACATATGCATATGCATATACATATACATATACATATATACATATACATATACATATACATATACATATACATATACATATACATATACATATACATATACATATACATATACATATACATATACACATACATATACATATGCATATGCATATACATATACATATCCATATGCATATACATATACATATACATATACATATACATATACACATAGACATATACATACACATATACATATACATACACATACACATACACATACACATATACATACACACACACATACACTTACACATACGCATACACATACACATACACATACACATACACATACACATACACATACACATACACATACACATACACATACACATACACATACACATACACATACACATACACATACACATATACATACACATACACATACACATATACATAGACATAGACATATACATATACATAGACATATCCATATGCATATACATATACATAGACATAAGCATATACATATACATATACATATACATATACATATACATATACATATACATATACATATACATATACATATACATAGACATATACATATACATATACATATACATATACATATACATATACTTATACATATACATATACAATACATATACATATACATATACATATACTTATACATATACATATACATATACATATACATATACATATACATATACATACACGTATACATACACATATACATACACATACACATACACATAAACATACACATACACATACACATACACATACACATATACATATACATAGACATATACATATACATATACATATACATATACATATACATATACATATACATATACATATACATATACATATACATATACATATACATATGCATATACATATGCATATACATATACATATACATATACATATGCATATGCATTTACATATGCATATACATATACATATACACATACAGATATAGATACATATACATATACATATACATATACATATACATATACATATACATATACATATACATATACATATACATATACATATACATATACATATACATATACATATACATATACATATATATATATATATATATATATATATATATATATATATATATATATATATATATATATATATATATATATATATATATATATATATATATATATACATATACATATACACATACATATACGGTAGAGCAAGATAGCTCTTATGATATACAGTGTATGGTAGAGCAGTTTAGCTCTCAGGATGCACATCTAGATACATCCTTAGTTGATGGGATCGCTGATTTGGATGTTGATGAGTTAGCGATCATGTAGTCATTCTTGGATTCACTCATGCCAAATGTTGACATAGATATGTCAAGACATGTTGGTCTTGATGATGATGCTTTGGATGCCTTGGATACAGGCATGGCTCACATGCTTAGGTTAGCCAAGATAGCACATGACTCACCAACATTCGGGAGTTTGATGTACAAGTTTTTATGCTCGAGACCAGACATTACGATTGCTATTGGAGCATTTGCGCTTGGAGTTGTCAGTCGTTGGATGATTGTCAGTTCTTGCATCGCTAAGATGTGAGCTCGACTCTTATCGATATGATTCTAGAGCACTTTGAGGTGCATGATACACCTTGTTGGAGGCAGTTGGTGTAGGCTGATCTGTATGGGTTGAGAACTGGACTCTTCCTATACGTTATTGTATAGTCCTACATCATTCTTTGAATATGTTACCACTTATGGTCACATTGACCCCTAAGTGGGAGATTGTGTAAGGATCATGTGACCTTACCCCTATATTCATATATATACATCGTTTATAGAGCATTACCTCAAGAGAGATCCTCTCCTCTCTCTCTCTCTCTCTCTCTCTCTCTCTCTCTCTCTCTCTCCTTCCATCTCATCTTCACTCCTCTTGTTCTGCACACCAAAGCCCTTTAGTACCAAATCGCCAACACTTTAGACAGATGCATTATTATTCCGTGCTACAAAAATTCAATTCAAAAACTAATAAGCCCCATATAATAGCCAAGGATTTCTAAAATCTTCTTTTGAATTTAAGAACCACACATTCTCTTCTCACAAATCAAGATTGTATTTTTTTATATGAATTTCATATTATCTTAGAATGATTTCTTATTGTTCAATTTTGAATGGTTATGCATATCAACCACATGCTAAAAACAATAGAGAACTTGAAAAGCTAGAGGTGGAATTTCCATTCATTCATGTAACAAAAGAGTCTCCATTAATAGAAAAGTAAGTTATAAGGGGATGGAGGACTACTCCAATTTCTTGTTAAAGAATTTATGTTTTTCTTATATTTTCTTATGTCTAATATCCTTGTCTTTCTCTTTGAGTTTCTAATAATTGAACTTGTTGGAGTTCAATGTTTGCACAAGCACATGAAAAGCACAAGGAAGCAGGTAGCTTATATCACAACACAACATAAAATGTATTACCAAGTGAATGTACAAAAATAAGTGATCCTTCAGGATTATAGGTGTATATACAAGATGGGGGAAAAAACCTCCTAAAGAGGGAAAAAGTGTGCTGAATGGTCCTAAGTATCTTCACACACATCACTAGTGAAACATATCGATAAACCCCCTATGAGTGATGCGATGAACAAGGACCTGGTACTCATGTATAAGGAAGTGCCAAGCTATGTAGAAAGAGATCAATCCACAAAAGAAAGTAAACCAAAACCTTTGAGAAAAGCTTCAAAGTTCTCCCTAGGAAGAGCCTTTGTGAAAAGGTATGCAACATTATTATGTATGGGCACATAAGCCATATTGATCTCTCCAACAGAGAAACCCTCCTTGACATAATAATAGTGCACCTCAATGTGCTTTGTGTTTTTGGAGGCAAGAAACACGAACCGCATAATGATAGTGCACCTGAATGTGCTTTGTGTTTTTGGAGGTAAGAAACACGAGCCTCATTTCTTGCCTATTATAAAGTTAAATGTATATCCCAAGCATCCTTTATTCTCTTGTTGGATTGAACATGAGGGATAATGCGATGTTTAACCAAAAAGTCTATCGATGCATGTACATGCGCGTCTCTAACATCCCAACAAAGTTGCTCTGTAGTAGGTGCAATAGGAACTCAAGCGCGACTAGGAAATTGAAGATCATCATCTTCAATGCCATCTGCATCACCTTTAATAATTATATTTGCATGTGTAGTAGGATGTTTTTCATCACTCTACACAATATTCCATAACCCTTTTGCTACCAATACATGACACATCATATATGCCCACAATGTATAATTGGTACCATCCAACTTATCCCAAATAACCAACATATGAAATACATCATTGGTTTCAACCATAGCTAGTGACTAAATAAAGTGATGTCAAAAATTGATTGTATCTCAAAAATTTGAATAGAAACACCCTCTCAAGCTCTACTAAATATGTAGTGGGCTTCCAAGCACTTGTATTGGCAAACCAAAACTTTTATATATGTTTCGCTCCAAAGAACAAAATTTCTTGCACAGTCACTATGATAGTGCATTCTAAAGCCAAAACAAGCTCACATCAAATTTTCAACCTGAATATGCATCGAGTATGCTCACCAATTTTCATGTGATTTTGAGATTGATCGGAGGGGTCTCGACGATGCCCTAGAATGAAGTGGCCACCTGCTACCAATTTTTGGAGTTCCCATATCTGCAAAAGTACATGAACAACACAAGGAAGAAGAAGAATCTTGGAGCAAAAAAAAATATAGAATGTATACGAAGTGAATGTACAAAGATAAGTGACCCATTAGGGTTATATGCATATATACAAGCCTGAGCCTCCTAAAGAGGGAAAAATGGTCATAAGTGTGTTCAATCACATCACTATTGAAATATATCAATAGAACTACTATTGAAAATCAGATCTAACTAATTTGATGTTGCTTTTTGAAAGCACAAAGCTTTTAAGTTTTATTAATGGTCAACAAGGACTAAGCCAACAAGAAATCATGCACCAAGGGATTCAAGGAGGAGACAATCAAAGAGAAGGCCACAGAGGGCTGATCAGACAAGGCAGTCAACAGAAACAAGGCAATCAATAGGCCTAGCTATCATTTCTTCAAAGCAATCCTTTAATCAATAGTGATTTTGATCACTACCCCTCATTTTAAATATTCATTTTTGGTAGTTTTGACTCCACTTTTTTGAATAAGCTTGAGGAGTGTTAGGAAGACTTGTGTATTAATTTTCATGATTTTTAGAGCTCATTAGAGCCTCAAAATAGCATAGGAACCTAATTTTTAACTAGGCCAAACACTAGGCCTGAGCTAGTCTAAAAGTTATCAAAAGCTATACGACACACTAAGCACACTCTAAAACAGTAAAAACAATAAAAAAAATTGTCCATCATGATAGACACAATCTATCGCATGACAAAAGATAGCCAGTAGTCATGATAGACCCCTTCCATTGCAACATCTATCGCAATATAACTCCACAATGGACAATAGATGATGGACAATGTCTATCACAATAGACCAGTCTATCACGATAGATAGAACCCCATGATAGAACCACCTATCATGATAGGCAATCTTCCATCATGATAAACAAAGACCACAATAGATTCTTATATATCCATTGCAACAGATAACCATCCACGACTATCGCAATAGACCAATCTTTCACAGTAGCCATCGTCCATCGTGATAGATGGAGAAATTGACAATTTTTAGGGTTTATCAAATTTTTGGGCATTTTAAGCCTACTTTTTGGGATTTTTGTAGAGATTTGAAGCTCATTGGAAGTTTAAAGCAAGATACCAATACAGAATGAAGCTTGGGAACTAGCATCTTGGGCATTTGAGCAACATCATATGTGCTTGACTTTAGGTTAGAAGATCTCTCAACCCCCCACAATCTATTTTTTATCTCAAGCTAAGTGCACTTAGTTACATTGATTGATTAGGACACAAATCAACTTCAAGACACCCGAATTTCTCAAATTCACAATTATGGATAACCCTAAGTGAAAGGACCATAAATTGGTTGATCAAACATCAAATAATGTTACCACTTGAGTATTCTTGATGACGCATCTCTTAACACAAGATTTTACATCAAAAATAATTTTAAAATAACAAATGACTAATACAAAGAACATTGGAACATGGTTGTACATTTTTATTAAGCTAGTAATAGGCTATAATCATCAGATCATCTAAGTTTAGTGCCAATCATATAGCTAGGTCATAAGCCCAACAACTAAGTGACTATCCCTAAATGTTGAGCTCAGAGGCAAGTGATTTAGAGATGTCTCTTAACATGGAGCCACCCAGACGAAGTTTCAAGATTATCATATTTGCAAACACCAAAACATCCTTACAAGTCTGAGTTAGAATATATTTGAACCAACTGCTTAGGTGCTTGCACACGTACATATGTATGTACATACATATTATTAGGATGGTTTACGATGATCAGTTTTCCAACTCACAAACCTAGATCAATCCTTTGGAATTGAGCACCCAGTGGTCAAATTCAAAGAGGGATCCTACATCGATGAGCAAGGATCCATGTGTATGGTAACAATCTTACCAGATAGCATGGATGAGTTTGGAACAATCATCACTAAGTTGAATCAAAATTAGGGGATTTGGATCACGAGAACCCATGCCAAGAACCTAGAACTATGAATTGGAATTAGGGGACTTGAATCATGAGAATCCACACCAATAACCTAGAACTCCTTGATATAAGTCAATATTATCAAGGATAATTAGACTTGAATGGATTCCATAGGACAATAAAAGCATAAAACTCTTCTTGAATAGAGAAACAGATGAAGGTATTTAGAAATTCAAGCTAGAAAATCCTAGCAAGGTAGATCGAGTAATCACTTACAAATCCAAGGACCCCGAATCCCCAAGAAAATTTCATCTGCTTAGATAAATCTTTTGAAAGGACTTTTTTGGTTATGGAACATGGTAGACACACATACACTTGGAAAAGTGAACTGATCCCCCTCCCATAAGCCTAATGATCCCCATGGTCAGCATGGAGTCAAGTCTTCTCATATCTTTGATAGTCAAAGGGAGAAGCCTTGGGAGAGACCAGAATTGACTTTTGCAAACCCTTCAAGAAGACAGAGATCGGAATTAGAAAAGATGGAGCAGAGCATGAAGGATTTAGACATCACAAAGGCATGGATGAGTTCTCTACATAGACCAAGAGAATTACCTATAATCCTAACACCAACCCAATTGGTGAAAGCCATGAAGAACTATTTTGATGGCATAGGAGGCCCTTATGATCACATGGCCAAATTCAAGCAAGTATTGAGAGCAGAACGGGTGGATGATATGTTCACTCAATACCAAGCTTTCAGGCATACATTGAAAAACACAATGCTAACATGGTTTCAACCATTACATTAATATCACTAAACTATTTGGAACTTTCATAGTTGACTTCTTCAAGAGTGGCATTAAGCACAATACTTCATCAATAACCCATAGCTTTAAGCAGTTAGGCTAGCAACGCATAGGTTTATGCAGTGCATTTATCGATGTCCAACCCTTGAGCTACCTACCAAGGCTAAGCAGGTTTCCTTATTCTTGGATGGTTTTTTGAGTGCAAAGCTATGATTGCATGTCTATCTAAAGGAACCCCAAACCATAGAGAAATGTGTCAAGATGTGTATTGACATTGAGGATAATTTGAGTGATGAGTTTGAACTCTCTAAACTGTATAAGGATTCAGATTGTTCAACCAATTTCACATCCAAACACTCAACCTCAATAGATGAGTTAGCAAAACAAGTGGTTCATAAGTTAGGAGCCATTAGTAGACAATGCCTAGGATGGTCTTAGTGAAACGTTGCTATACTTGTGGAGGAGACCACATGGCCAATGTATGCCCTTTGATGGCTCAGAATCTAGGAAACCTAAATGCTCAATATTGTAGCATTGAGAGAAAATACACTAATTATACTACACAAGATTTCCCTTACAATAAACAGGTAGTTAGGCAAAACTACCAACATCCCTATCAGCAGCTAGATAGGTATCTAAACCAATACCAACCACAACCATATTATAGGCCATAGCAACCATATCAACTACACTATCAAGAAAACTAGAGACCCCAACCAATTCTAAGATAGTAATTTCCACCATTGGTCAATGTAATTTCAATAAAATATACAATAGTGGAGGATAACTTAAACATGGCATTAGTTCCAGCATCCCCAATTATCTCAAATAGTGACCCTGGCACTCAAAGTTTTGACTCTACACATGTAGATAGCCCACCAATTTACTACACAAAATCACCTAAGCATAATGAGATCTATCAGTATGAAACACCATTGAAGCCTAATTGGAAGCCTAAATACTTGAATGTGATATATAAAAATCCAAAACCTAGAGCCCAGTTAAGAAAAATGAGACATCAAGCCCCTAGACCATGCTACAAACATCAGGGAGATCACCTCATATGTGATTGTCTACTTCCTCCACCAAGGCAACGTCAAACCATAGTGATCCAAGGCTTTTTCCTTGATTGTGGGAAGGAATATCTCCTTAGACATTATCCTAAAATTCCATCCAATGCACAAAATATCACTCAAATCAATGTTATTGGCTTGATTGTAGAACCCAATGGAAGTGTGACTAAGATCACCCCTACAGAAGTAGTCACTAGAGCCCAGGATTTAGAGAAGAACCTAGTTGTAGAGCATGAAAAGAATTCATTGGCTAGTGAGTCAGAAAGCACATATAAAAAGAGAACAAGATCTTGGAAGGATAGTTGAGAGAGAATGGAGACAATGGGCTAGGAAGTTGAGCAAATTAGAAGAGATACTTAAATAAACAAAAACAAACATAGTCTGAATTGCATCCCAAATGCGCTCTCATATACCCACAATCTAACCCATCTCATTGAATCCCACCATCCATCCCAGCACCACCTAGAGAAGGATCAGTCTTAGTGGATCCTAGCCCTGAAGACCTGGACATGATGTTTGAGACTTATCATGCTCAAATTCAAGAAGAGCCAAATGTGGTTGAGTTAAACAAAATTTATCCCTGAGCAGACTTAGACATTTAAAGGAAAAAGCTCCATGTAGAAATGGTAGAATTAGCACAAGTTATGTTTGATGCCAGGCATCTTTTCAATCATACAAACTTAGCTAAGTCATAGCTTCATTTTGAAGGACTTTTGGAGAGGATAGAGCAGCTTGTAGCTAAACCCAAGAGTGTAGCTACTCAAAGGCTTCAAATAGTGGAAGTAAAAGGTTAAGCTTACCACCACCAAAAGCTTATGTTTCTAATTCGAAGGATGATATAATTCCTTCCTCAATCAGTGGTTACTCCAAAGAGTTCTTGAGAGCAATACAAGAGGAGAATTTAGCTAACGAGAGATAGAACCCTCCTCCTATTGAAGAAGTAGATGATCTTCATGATCAATTCCCTCAAGGCATTCTCCCTATATGCGAGGATTAAGAAGATGTGGAATCAAGTGAAAGACCAAACTTTGAATCTATTTCCTTGCCAGAATTGCCACACTTCATGGGCCTTGGGAATCTAAGTCTATTCAGATGAGAGCTCCCATAGTCATGGTAAGAAATGATGAATATGTTCTACCTAGGAACACTGAAGTAATGAAGAACACTAAAGTGCAATGTCATCTGACTTTAGAGGCACTACTTAGAATTAGACTTGAGTTTTAGAAGCACATAGAAAATCAACTACCTGAAGTTGCCAATTCCCACTCTGAGGCAAGTTTGCAAAGGATGATACCAGAGATGCCCTTAGACAAGATAGGAGATATGGTGAGGGAGAAGAAGGAAACACTTGTTTGCCTATCACTTATTAGGGCTACACAATGAGTCCATTTTAGATCGGAGAGTGGGAGTTGCTATTGAAACCACTTCCCCATGGAAGCATTCGGGCAAGCCAACTCTAAACCAATAAGAATGAAATTGCAAATGGTAGATGGTCATATTGAAAACCCCCTAGGATTGCTAGAAGGGATAACTCTCACTACTTGTGTTGTAGATTCTGAACATACTTTTGCCATATGTGATTTTGGAAAGAATCACATCTATGAGATGATTTTGGGTAGGCCATTCATGAGTAGTTGTAGATAGTGCAGGATTGAGGAACCAATTCTCTGTACTTATAGCACTTAGGTGTAACTACCTAAGTCAATCTTAAGGACCACTCCCATAATCCTTGCAATCAAATCCATTCCATAAAGAAGTAGATGAGATAGAATCGGTTCATACCATAAGATCCAATTCTTCCTGGATGCATGAAGACACTCACTTAGGGATGTGTAAAGTTGTGGTGGAAGAGGAGGAGTGTCCTTGGGGTCTGAGTCACTCCTTAGGAAAAGAGGTTAATAAATCTCTCATGCCACTTGTTATTTATATAAAAGGTTAACATCATAGAGTGTAGAAAGGGAGTCATATGTAAGTCTTTAGTAAGAAGACACGAGCTCGACAGTTGGGTGGTTCGGAAAATGTATCTTTGAGTCACTCCTTAGGAAAAGAGGTCAATAAGTCTCTCATGCCACTTGTTATGTATATAAAGGGTTTACATCAAAGAGTGTAGAAAGGGAGTCATATCTGACTCTTTAGTGAGAAGACATGAGCTCGATGGTCAGATGGTTCGGAACAGTTATCTCTGTGTGTAGCTTTTCATGAGTGGCGATGGCAAAAAGAATATTTTATCTCTCATTGGCATCCAAGCTTCAGTGTGAAGATTTCACGAATCAAGGCTTTGCCACATATATGGAAGGCCCATGCCTTATCCAAGCTACCACACCTCTTAGGTAATGATGTAAATGCATGTGTAAATACTCATACTAAGACAGCTATGTTTGCTCGTTTGAGATGTGCATTTTTTCTGAGTAGAGATGATCACACCAGGAATACAAACTATAGAACAAGAATTGAACTCGTTCATAAGAAAAGTAAAAATCTTAGTTTATGCCTCTTTTGGGAAGAAAATTAGCATGCACGAAGGAAGGATTTGGAAGTGTGAAAATATGGCAAAGCATCTTCATATATTACTCTCTCAGGTTATGGAGAGAAATGTAGGATTTTCTTGATGAAAGAATGCCTTTGGGCACTTCAAAAATCACATCTCCACACTTTTTTCCAGCACCTCTACTAGTTCACTAGTTCGGCATGTCATACTTGTAGAGGCCATATCTTGGTCTAGGAAAAACCAACTTTGAAGTGCTAAGGCTCATTTCAAAGAGCACAAGATCTAGTTTTATTAAAAGAAATTTTGGAAATTATGCATTTTTCCAGCTCTATGGAGGTCTGTAAAGTCTGAAGAGTTTTTTATAACTACATTCTGAAAGGCATATCTTGCAAACCAAGAAGGTGATTCAAGTAATTTCACTTTGAGGCATTTACACATAATTTATATTTCAGTTTTGTTGATATATTTAGGTAGTGATGTGTGTGAACACACTAGGATGTCTGGGGAAATTTTTCCCTCTTTAGGAGGTTTTTCCCCCCGGCTTGTATATATGCCTATAGCACTAACGGGTTACTTATCTTTGTACATTGTAGTGGTAATACATTCACTATTGTTTGTTGTGCTCCAAGATTCTTTTTCTTTGTGTTGTTCATGTGCTTCCGCAGACATCTAACTCCAACAATTGGTATCAGAGCAGGTCACCGCTTCATCTAGGGCATTTTCTACACCTCTCCAACCGTAATCTCCAAATCGCATGAAATTTGGTGAGCATACTCAGGGTGTTTTAGAGATCAAAACAGGTTTGTTATCTGGTGTCAAAATCACGATCTGAGCTCGTTTCGGCCTCCGAATGCACTATCACAGTGCTTGTGTAGGCTATTTTATATTTTTTGCCAAAGATATATACCAATTTCGGTTCACCAATATAAGCGTCTCAAAGTCTGCTGCAGGTTTAGCGAAACTCCTTAAGGTACTTCTGTTCAACTTTTCCAGATACAGTCATTTTTTTGCATCAAGGTATTTTAGTTAGTGGCCTTGGCTGAAAGTAATGATGTATTTCATATGTTGGATGTTGAGGATAAATTCGATGGAACAAATTACCCATTGTGGGCTTATATGATGCGACATGTAATGGTTGCAAAAGCACTTTGGAACATTGTGTAGGGTGTTGAAGGATGTCCTATTACACTTGTGAATACAGGTACTACAAATACAGGTATCAGAGCTGATGGAGATCGTCTCAATGATGTTGATATTTTGTAGATTCCTGTTCATGCTACGGTTTTTGTTGCACCTACTATAGAGCAAATTCGTTGGGATGGCAGAGATGCTCAAGCACATGCACTGATAGCCTTGTCTGTCAAATGTGCCATTATTCCTCACATTTTCTCTTGCAGAACAGCTAAGTATGCTTGGGACACACTTACCACATTGTATCAAGCTAGGAATGAGGCTCGTGTTGCTTACCTCCGAAAACAGTTGGAGAGTGAGCATATGAGTGAAGGTGATTCTATGGACCATTTTCTAACAAAGATCAAAGACTTGAAGGAATAGTTGATTTTTCCTGATGAGGTTATACTAGATAGCTCACTTGTGCAGACCGTTCTATATGGTCTTCCTGATTCATCTCAGAGTTTTTCTTATACTCTTTGTTTGATGATGAAAGGCAATCCAAATGCCTTGTCATTTGAGGAGTTAGCTTTTTTCTGCTGCAAGAGGATTAGTCTAGGCAAAACATGTCTATTATGTGTGTTGCAGATCAAGCTTTCCTGGCTAGTCAGAAGAGCAAAGGTGAATGGAGCTCATCTACTAGTAAGAAGAAATTTGTAAATGTTGCACATTCGAAGAAGGAAGACAAAGATAAGAGGAAATTAGAAAAGTAGAAATTGTTTTGCAAATATTGTAAAGAAAATGATCATGTCATAAAGAGCTATCCAAAATTGGCTGCTAAAAAAGCAAAGAAAAAGGAGGTTGGAATGGTTGTTGCAGAGGCCTCTACACCAAAAACAAAGTCTGCTAATCTTGTGCAGAATGAAGAATGGGAGTTTACTATTGTTTGTAGTTTTTACCCATTCTCATGAGCAATGTATGTCTGCAGTAAACTCAAATGTTTGATATTTTGATAGTGGGGCAACCAAACATATTACCTCACAATGTAGTTTCTTCACTTCACTCGTGCTTGCCCCTAGAGGGAATACTCTCACATGCACCAACAACTCCTATTATCTTGTCATGGGAGTAGGTAAGATCATTTTGACTACTACTGATGGAAGTTCTTTCACTTTGTCAAATGCTTTATTTGTGTCAGGAACCAAGAAGAATCTATTATCACTTTCAGCTTTAGCCAAGATTGGCTTGGTTGTGAAATTTGTCGATGACAGGTGTACAGTTCATAATCTGTCAAATGGAAATGTGATTATTGTTTCTGGGATTTTATTTCATGGTCTATATAAGCTCATAGACTATGAAAGATCTGTGAATGATTTGGCATGTGCAATACATGATAGTCAGGCTATGTCAGATGCAAAGCTTTGGCACGCACACTTTGGTCATCTAAATTTTGCTAGATTGCTATGCTTGAAAAAATCTGAAATTGTGTCCTCTTTGTCCAAACTTGAGGCACTTAGAAAAAATGTTTGTGAAGGCTATATTTTGGGCAAAATGTAGCATTCCTCCTTTCGAAAAGATGGTTCAGTTCGGGCTACTCACAAATTGCATCTTGTACATAGTGATGTCTGTGGTCCTATGCAGACACCTTCTTTTGGAAACTATCTTTACTTTGTGACTTTCATTGATGATTTTTCCAAGCATGCATGGGTATATCCACTCACAGCAAAGTCCAAAGTGTTTATGTTCTTCAAACAATTTTTGCTTTTGGCTAAAAATCTATCAGCATGTAAAGTGGGCACCCTCCATTCTAATTAAGGGGGGGAATATATGTCTTCTCACTTAAATGCATTTTTGGCTGAATGTGGAATAAAACATTAATGTACAGTTCTGTATACACCTCAATAGAATGGAGTTGCTAAACGAAAGAACAGATCACTCATGGAGATGGCGAGGTGTATGGTCAAGAGTGAGGCTTTACCATATAATTTCTGGCTTAAGGCTATCATGTGTGCAGCCTATGTACTTAACAAGTGTCCCACTAAAGCATTGTAGTCTATCACTCCATATGAGGCTTGGCATGGTTGCAAGCCATCTGTTGCTCATCTGCATGTTTTTTATTGTTTGGCATATGCATTAGTGTCTAAACAACATTGTAGAAAACTGGATGATAAAGTAGTAAAATGTATTTTTGTTGGGTACAGTTCTGAACGCAAAGGCTAACATCTGTATCATCCATAAATTAAATGCATTCTAGTTAGCTGTGATGTTGTTTTTATGGAAGATGTTATTCAACCCTTACTTTCATGTACTAAGGAGACATCTGTTAGCTCCAAAGACATTTCTGATACTTTGCTTCCTCTTTGTACAGGTGGACAGTCTAGTGCTGGTCCTAATGAGGCAACTTCTCAGCCTTTGTAAGTTTCATGTGATGATGCAGATCATTCCATTGTTGATGCAGATTTACATGATGCACTTATTGATGAGGGACTTGATATTGAGCAGGCAAAAACTATGACAAAATGATTGGTGCAGAGTTTACATGACAATAAATTAGATGCACCTCTATCATATCGTACTCCTTCAAGCTCTCATAGTGCCTCTTTTGCATCAGATTGCTATGTTATGGTTGATTTGGGTGTTGGTTAGTCTTCTACCACCACCATCTTTATTGACAGTTAGAGTGCATTGGTAGTTGCGAGGAAGCCCGTGTTCCATGCTTGCACTAAGCACATTGAGGTGCATTATCATTATGTCAAGGAGAGGTTCTCTGTTGGAGAGATCCGCTTGGCATATTTGCCCACGTAGGAGAACATTGAAGAACTTTTCACGAAGGCTCTGCCTAGGGAGAAGTTTTGGGCTTACTTCCATTTGTGGATTGATTCCACATAGCTTGGCACTTCCTTATAAATGAGTGCCAGCTCCTTGTTCACTGCATCACTCCCAGGGGGGATTTGTTGATATATTTAGATATTGATGTGTGTGAACACACTAGGATCACTGAGGCAACATGAGGATCTTGGATTTAGAAAGATTAGGTGAAAATAGATTGAGAGCAGTGACACGCATGTCACTGCATCTATGCAGCAAAGAAAAGACAAAAAGTATACTTTGATGCCCACGTGAAGGATAAGGGGCTAAAAGCTAGAGATTTAGTTTTGATATACACCTTGAAGCAACATGCATGTAAATTAGAAAAGCATGGCTATGGACCCATGATCATTAATAGGATATCAAGAAGTGGAGTCCAATTAGGCACCTTAGAAGGAGATGTGTTGCCAAACTACATCAGTGGATGCCCAGACAAGCCCTATCAAGAGTCCTTGACT
This sequence comes from Ceratopteris richardii, assembly GCA_020310875.1. NCBI lineage: Eukaryota > Viridiplantae > Streptophyta > Polypodiopsida > Polypodiales > Pteridaceae > Ceratopteris > Ceratopteris richardii. The sequence continues at coordinate 132,131,156 of CM035427.1, read as the reverse complement.
GAATAGATGCTAATCCGACTCAATGTGACTAAGAAATGCAAAGAAATTGGGACAATAAGGCATAGATCAGCCTAGGAACAAGAATTAGAGTTCTTATTTTGAAGTCCCTCGACATTCCATGGCTATGTGTTATGCTAAGAGGAAGCCCTCTCCTCGCATCATATATTGACATCCCTTTATCTAGGCAAAGTTAGGACAAGGCACGAGTCCCAAGACAATCAGGGCATTGATTCCTTCAAGAGCACTAACTAGTGTTATACATTATTTCTATTGCTAGGACATGGATTTGTCAATTGATCCTATTTGAGGCTTACCTCGTAGGATTAGGAGTGGAAACCCCTTGCATGGGCAAGGTCGAACTTCCAATATCTACTCAAGATGTTCCTAGGATGATGAAAGTACTAGTTTGCCATGATGAAGACCTCACGGAGTCTTTCATCCCAGGTCAAGATTGGATCTATGATCACCTAGTCAATCTCAATTTAAGAAGTTGACTTCTTCAAGTTTGGGGATGCAAAACAAGAGAATTGCATGATCACTGCTTTAGGTTCCCCACATGATCTTAGTTATCCTCAATCTAATCTTGAAGACAAAGATGCTATATATTTCCAAAGCTCTGTGATATAGGACTCTACCATGGAAGAACAGGCTCGAGAGCCAATGGATCTCCCTTCTTTTCCAAAGAAAAATACAGTAGAAATAGTGCAACCAAAGAGGCAAGCCAAGCAGCACAAGAAGGCCGATGTGTCTAGCAAACATATAGAATCTAAAATCAAAGTGGTTCATGGCATGAAGTAGATATGAGTAAAGTAGTTCATGGCATGAAACAGATATGGGTACGAAGGACGAGCACCGAATTGCCCCCTTGGTATCAAAATCTCTACTAAAGAAGAAGCTAAGAAAGCCAAGGTGACAAGTAGCAGAGCAACAAAGATCTCATTCGGGAAGAGTACTCAATATTTGGGTGACAAAGTGTCGATGAAGGCTAACCATAATATTGGGAAAATTTGGGTGCCTAAGACCTGCTTGCAAGCTTAGATCTTTACATTTGAGCTCTTAGGTTCTAGTGAGTCAACATCAATTCCATTCCCCATCACCCCAACATACACAAAAAGATATTATAAAGAAATTATCATGTAAATTCTCTCCTTGACTTGTCCCATAATCAAGTCAATCATCATCAAACATTATGTATGAACTAAAAAGCCAAACTTGTAATCCCATAAGGGAAGTTTGAAAGTTCAAACCTTGTAAATTATCGCCCAATGCATCTATATAACATACTTTCACACTATTAAAAGCATGCCAAGTTCATGCATTTCCCAAGTATGCATTGAGGGTGCATATTAACTCACACCCACTCACTGTACATCATGCACCCATCACTAGCATGATAACTAACTTCACCACACAAGGAACATGGGAGACATGTTGGTATTGTAAAGGGAATAAGGCCTCATCAAGTTTCTTATACAATAGCAATGTGTTTCTTCTTTTTCTAGCAAATTGAACAAGATTGTCATTTATATTGGTAAGATATGGCTGAAGCAGGCACTAGTTCCCAACTAGTAGACATTAATTAGTACTTTGCTCATCTCTAAACCTCCGATGGAAAGGCCTCAAGCATTGCATTCCACTTGATCATGGTCATCATACCATCCTCCCGTATCCACGGATTGACATTTACGATGCAGATCTCCTCGCATTAGTACTTCCCTTGTGCTAGTGACAAGTGCACAACATAATTGATCGATGTGCAAGTCAGAGTTGCATGCAATGGTACATGCACTTAAAGTTTGGAGGCACTATTTGTATGGTGCAAAGTTTTAAGTGTATACAACTCTCTATACACTCCATCAGGTCTTTAGGTCTTTTGTACTCCACCAAGGTCTTTGAGGTCTACAAGCTCAATGGGCTAAATTATGCAAGAATTTTACATGGCATTTATGTTTCAAGTCAATAAGCATCGATGGTTAATTAACCAGTCTACTAATTCCATTGGAGGTTCCAAAACCAAATAGCATAGTATATTCTTGGACTTCACAATACAATTACCATGGACCTAGAGAAAGAAGTTTATTATTCTAGTATGATAGATAGACTAAGTAAGATAGCTCATTTTATACATATGCATGAGATAGTGGAAGTCATACAAGTTTTTGAGTTGTTTATTCAACATGTATTCAAACTAATGAGATATATAGTTTCAAATTGGCATGTCAATTTTATTGGGAAATTTTGAAAATATGTCAAAGAGACTATTGCGATCTATAGTTTCAAATTGGCATGGCAATTTTATTGGGAGCTTTTAAAAGTCTCTCTTTGATAGTGTCAATAAAAGTGAACAGTAGTGACCAAAACAAGTGGTCAGATCAAGAGGATTAACCAAATATGCATCTAAGAGAGTGGACAAATTGGGATGGTTATTTGCCGTTAATACTTTTCTTATGATATAAGATCCCATAAGGTGATTGGGATGTTTCCTTTCACGAACATGCAGAGATATATGCAAAGCTTGAAACGGAAATCCAAGAACAATGCACTACCTGAGCTTTCACGAACATGCAGACATATATGCAAAGCTTGAAACGGAAATCCAAGAACAAAACAAGCATATATTAAGCAGGGCTTCACATCAAACTGGTTTACTCTCCAATATGCTTTAGTAGTACTGTACACATTAGGGTTCTATTGGGCATCATTCCACTTGAAACGAAGATGCTAACCAGAGCATTTTAGTACTCATGAATACAATCCATATGGGATAGTTATTTCTACTAATAGAGGGGCGAGGGCGAGGGTGGAAGAAAGGAAGGGGAGATGCATTGTTCACTCATTAGCTCAACTCTCTCATTATATTATCTGCATTTGTAGTAATCCTTGTATAACTTGTATTTTGGTACAAAGCACAAAGAAGAAAGTGTTATTTGGAAGTATGAAAAATTACAAGGGAGTATCAGAAATCAGAACTCTTTTTAAGAGTATCTGGCCGCAATACAATGTAGTAATGTGTATACTCACAAAATTGGTGCAGTACTTGAAACATATATGATTATATGCAGAGAAATAATGCAATGAATGATTATGTGCATATGTATACATACATACCATGATCATGGATCATCATTTTCTTCGAAGTTCTTCCCAAGCTTCTTTGAGAAAGGTAAGCATGCATACATGCTGAGATCAACAGCGGCAGCAAGGGCCATGAAGACAGCTGCATCTTCAATGCAGGAGATATGTCTCATGGCCAACTGTACAGAAGGTGGCTTAGCAGGCCGCCTTTCACCATGGACATTAGCACTCATGACAAAGCCACAATCGACCAAAGGGCCGCCCAGGTTGAAGCAGAAGTCTCCACTGCTATGGGGACTATCCACAGGCGATGCAGAGATTGGAGTTTCAGGCTTAAATCGCCCACTGTCAATGAAGAAGCTTCCTCCTTTTCTGGAGTTGATGATAGTTTCTGATACCAAGATGTCGTATTTGTTGAAGCTCGCCATTCCACAGCCTTCACCCATCAGCTGGAAGCGGCAGCCCAGCCCTTTCTTGGGGCCTTTCTCCCGCCATGCCTCGAGCTTCCCCCAAGGTTTCCAGCTACCTCCACCACATGGGCCGGCCCTCATGATGAGCCATGCACCCGGGTTTGCCCGACTCACTATGTCGCTGCCCAAGCTGGGCACAAATGGCGTTATCATGGAGGCCGCCGCAACAGGTGAGCCTGAAAGATCGTAGATAAGCAGAAGCCAGCCCTTTCTTGGTTTCTTGTCCCTGTCCCTCGCAAATTTGTGCCCACCTTCCCAATCTCTGAGCACGCCATGGCCCCTATCCAATGCATCCCCCCTGCGTAGAAGCAGATCCATCGAAATGAGAAAGAAGCAAATTGCACAGGCCTCGCATTATCTACACTTGCAATCACGAACGGAGTGAAATCCATCAGAATGAGATGAACAGAACCCACAAGCTTCAGATGCCATCTATCTACATGCAGTAAAACAGAAGAGCGAGATCCGCCAGAATGAGATACACAGAAATACAACATGCAAGTACCATGTTATCTGTAAGTGCAATGATCAGAAAAGCGAGATGGATCAAAACGAGATGAACACAATACTCAAGCATCACATTGTATTGGCATGCAGTAATCCAAAGAGTGAAATGCATCACCATCACCATGAGAAAAAACAAGGTGATGAGATGATTCGAAACCATCTAAGCGAGACAAACAGTGCGCAAGCCTCAGATTGTATGCACATGTAGTAATGACAATTGTGAATTCCATCAGAATAAGGCAGAAACACAATCGGGAATTGTGCATAGAGTAACAAGAACCTGGAGCGTCCACGAGTGAATTTGCAGGTAAAAATGGGCTGTCTGATGCTGCCTTGGATATGGACAATCTGCGGACTAAGCTCCGGTTCCGCATCGAACTGTAATATGTACCTGGGATCGAGATCAACTCTCGCAGTGAAATGGAACTCCACCTTGCAAGACTTGTAATGGCCCACGCTTGCCCAGCCCTGATGAATTTGAAGACCTGTTTTCAGGTTAGCCATGTCTGAGCTCACCGGCACGTTGAGCTTCCCTATGCATTTTCTCCTTGACCGCACAGATACAGCGTTGGGCCCCCAACAAGATATGCATGTAGAGGCATCTGGAATGCTCTCATACAACAGTATTCTGAGATGTGATTTCTTCGCGATCCGTGGGAGCGGAACAAGCTTCGCCATGGCAGGCTCGTCAAGATAGAAGCTTGCGGAAACCTGTGATGAATCCGGCTCTGCTTTGGAGCCGAGAGGCCATAGAGGTACAGAGATGGTTTGCGCCTCAAGATCGTACAACTGAATTGTGCACGTGTAAGCGCATTTCGCAGGTATTAGAGTAGATGACGGGCAAAGGATGTTGCCTGCGTCAAACGAGGGACAGGAAGGAAAAAATCGGAGAGCAACTGCTGCTACGGAGAGGCGGGCAAAGCGGCGGGGTTCCATGGCTGAAGGCGCATGACAAGTAGGCTCTCCTTGAGAACACGCAGCGTTTCTGTGTGCGTTTATGTACGTAGACAGAGAAACACGGGGGAGAGTCTACGACAGAGAGGAGGGGCGTCGAGGGTTCTTACTGAACGTCGTTAAGAGGCATGGCGATGCGGAGAAGAATGGGAAACTTGCAATACAGCTATGGCAGAAAACGCGACGATAGCTTTAGCAAGGGGCAACGGAAATATGGGCATTATACATCATGTCTGGACTCTGAATCTGTATGAGAGAGAGAGAGAGAGAGAGAATCTGTATGAGAGAGAGAGAGAGAGAGAAGGTATGTGAGCATGAGTGTGTCTCCTCAGACACGTGGGTGAAGGGAGAGACATCGCCCACAACACATAACACTGCTTGTGGTTACCGCACTCTAGAAGTAAGCTTTGGCAGCCAGCTGAGCGCACATGAGTGAGGATCTTCGAGGACCCATTGATGAAGGTCACACACAGAGAGAGGAGAGACAGCAATGGAGAGAATACGTAAGCGTAGAAAACACACTCACAGACAACCCTTTTCAAGCCCTGCTTTGTGTGCTGGCTCCAGGCTGGCTCTCGTTAGGCTAACCGCTTCCACCGTTGTCTTAATCCAGCCAAAGAAAGAATCAGAGGGTTCCAACTTCTTCATTGTTATTATAAAATCTCTAGAGAGTGCACATTGGATGTGTGTGTGTACTATCTTGCACTCTTGGATAAGTGAGGAGGGCCCCCTACATGTCAAGCACACATGCTCTCCATCACTAAAGGTGAGTTCACACCATGTTAGCCAAAGAAGATCAAAAGAAAATTTTATTTTGTTCACCTCCTTTTCTCATGCATACAAGAGGGAAGAAGCATACAACATTGGTTGAGCTTTTTTTTATCATTATCTTGGTATTTTCTCGTTGGTCTTGATTGCTTGCTCTCTTTGGATTTTCTTTACTTCCTTCTAGAGGGGTGGGATCGTCCATTTGAGCCTCAGTGTGAACTCAACCTTCTTCATCGCCTCAATCTTTGCCAAATGGACAAAAAGACACTTTGGCATTTCCCCTTAGGGTATTTTCTTGTGTGTCCCCATGTGGATCAGGTAATATGTGGCTACTTGGTGATCATTCTCAAGTTTTCAAGCTAGCAATAAGGCCATTTCCTCAATAATAGGTTTACAAGGGATTTTCTTTAACTAGCAATGTGCCTTTGGGTAGTGTACTAAGTGTTCTACCCTTTTTTGTGGGATAAAGGGGATTCTACAAGCATGATGTCCTTCACTTAGGGAGACATAGATCATAAGGTTGAACTTCATTTCCCTCAAGTACAAAGAAAAAAAATGTGCAACAACGCAAAAAAATGCGTGGATAATGAAGAGCTATGTGTGGATTGTGGAGATTCATCAAGTTGCTTATCCAAAGGCTCTAATGCATCCCTACTTGAAGTTGTTCTCGCTACCATCTTAAGAGTGTATATAGTGAGTAAAGGTGACATCAAAAAGTTAGCTTTTTTTTAGATCTTTGTTGCATTTATGCAAACATATTTTTATGGAACTCTAATGGACAATTGCCCTTGCTAATGTTAAAATGCACTTTAATGCACATGTTTGTTAGGATAGAGATCATGGGTGTGCATAGTTGAAGGTTGTAATCTATCATACCTACTTTTTTATCAGAAGAGTGGAAATATAGACCTCCATGATAGATAATATGGAATATATTCCAAAAATGATATAGTGGTGCAAGAGCAAGATCTATGATGTGCATACCTTTTGATGTAAATGATATAGTGGTGCAAGAGCAAGATCTATGATGCATTACATCCATAAATAACCTCACTATTTTTTAGCAAGTTTCATGGTGTACACAAATAATGGTCATATGATAAATTTATCCAAGTATTATGCAAGTTGCATATATAATATATAAGTAAGAGTATTTAAAAGTGGAAGGTAGCAAGAATATGTCTATGATTCTATGAATCAAAGATAATTTAATCATGAGTAGAGAAGACATAATTATGTAGGAAAAATTCAACCTGGAATTTATGAACATGTCTATGATATATGACCATGTTTTAAATGGAAGCAAGAATATGCCTATGATTCTATGAATGAAAGATGATTTAATCATGAATAGAGAAGACATAAGTATGTAGGAAAAATTCAACCTGGAATTTATGACTATGTCTATGATATATGAACATGTCTAAAATGGCTTGCAGCAAGAACATGTGTATGATTGTATGTAGATATAGTATTTGATGTTAGAACCATCAAGGATATTATCTTTTCTTTAATGGGTTGTGTATGATTTATTTTATCATATCTTCTTTATGACTTTTCTAGGATTATTTGGTTAGTTATGTAAGAAGTTTAACAATATCAAATGGGCCCTAAAGAGAAAAAAAATGTGGCTTATGATCTCATTGTCTCCATCCATTTTTCTTAGAATGATGGAGAAAAAATGTGTTAGAATATATTTTCTCACAAAAAACAATAAGCATATGAACAATCATGTATTTTATTTTCAAACAGAAAATGTTTTCGGTGAGTACTATGATCTCTGGCATAAGATACCCATGCACATGCATAAGCACATGCAAAGGGCCCTTATGACTCAATGATGTCTGATACATGTGCTAAGTATTTGATTTGAGATTCGGCACTCATTAATAAGGCCAAAATTTGTCTTATAATCATCTTTCTCCCCCCCTCATTATTTGATAATATGAGATATAACTAGCACATAATTAAAAATTAAGGTACTACAGATATGCATCTCTTTATTTTCTTCATGTTAAAATGTTCATTGGGCATTCTTACTATCTATCCAATTTATTTGGGCATGCATAATTATCCAATTGAAGAGGAACCGAATATGTCACAATATTTCTATATCAACTAGAATGGGTTAATGTCACACATGGATATTATGTTTTTGTACCATGTTTGTTGTTCGATTTTAGTCACTTCTTCCTTGCACATGTGTGAATCTAGGACTTTGTAGAGATACAATTACATGCATCCATGTGTATGTTTCAAGGGTTATAATTCACATGGAATGAAAGTCAACATAATGCTCACTCTACATTTTTGGATGTAGTTTGAAAAAGCTTGCATGGATCTAAAAATGTAGTCATCATTATTATATTCTCATGCATTCTCAAGGAAGGATTATTTTAAAATGAAGTTGAATCTGTTGAACCATAGCTAGAATTAATAATTCAAGTACAAAAATTTTATCAATTCAAGCACAATGATTCTAAATCAAGTTGAGGTGGAGGATCTTGTCCTTTGAATTTGAAAATTCCTCCCAAGGAAGAGGTCATGTATGTGGGAGAACAAGCACACACTAAGTTCTTTGGGATTCCTTACACAATAGATGATACATCAAAAGTGCACACAAACATTTATTGAACTTTGGTGCCCACCACCATGGTAGCTATGTTGAATGGCTGTCCATTTTCAAAATGGTATGTAGTTGTATCATAATTGTTCTATTTTTTTCCCAATAGTTGAATGACCATGTATGAATTCAAAAACGCCCCATAAGGTGAGGAATTCTCACCTATTATCAATGTTGGATTGGATCTAGGAAGGGTTTCCATATGGCCCTCTCAAATACGGTAGTTGGATGAGTGAAAATTTGTGTCAAGCTTGTGTATGTATGGATTGTGCTTTGAGTTAAATATCTCAGATATGTGTAGATTGGAGTCTACTCAGTGTTTCCTTGGAATTGGGTTTATGAGAGATAATATTCGTAGGATAAATTCATTGAAGTACTTTGAGCAAGGTTACATTGTGTATACACATAGTAGTCATAGAATAAATTTATTGAAGTATTTTGAAAGTTTCATATATATCATATAAGTAAGAGTACCTAGAATGGATTTGATCAAACATGTCTAGGATTGTATGAATGAAACATGAGTGATCATGAATGGAGAACACATGATGTAGAAAAAATTCAACCTTGGAAATTATGAGCATGTCTAAATGGTTTGCAGCAAGAACATGTCTATGATTGTATGAATGAAGGATGATTGAACCATGAATGGAGAAGACATGATATAGCATCCATTCAATATTAGAGCTCAAGAAGGGCATGCAGTGGATCCTCTGAGTGGTAAGTATTGTATTTCATGTTGGTAGCTTCAGGGATATTATTTTTTCTTCAATGGGTTGTGCATGATTTTCTTTAATTTATTTTCTATGTGACTCTTGTAGGATTTATTGTTTAGGTAAGTATTGTATTTGATGTTGGTACCTTCAGGGATATTATTTTTTCTTCAATGGGTTGTGCATAATTTTCTTGAATATATTTTCTTTATTACTTTTGTGGGATTTATAGTTTACGTATATAAGCAAGTTTATCAATAACAAATGGACCTTGATGAAAAGAAAAATTGTGACTCATCACCTCATTCACTCGGTATATTTTTCTTAAAGTGATGGGGAAATTTATGTTGAAGTATGTTGGATACATGCATATTTTTTCTTTAAAACAAGAATCATGTGAACAATAATATACCTTATTCTCAAAGAGAAAGCTGTTGTTGATAAGTACTATGATCTCTGGTTAAGATAGCCATGCACATGCATAGGCACATGTAGAGGGCCCCTTGTGAGTCTCTAATGGGATGATGCATGTACTAAGTTGAGATTCTACACTTATTGATAAGGCCAAAGTTTGTCTTATAATATTCTTTCCCCCTTATTATTTTGATAACATGAGATGATATGTAGCATAGAATAAGAAATGATGGTACTCCAAACATGTATCTCTTGCTTTTCTTTATGTTCAAATATTCATTGGGCATGCCTAACTATCTAGATCACATCATGTTTCATGCAGTATAGGAATTGTCCCTGCATGATGTCATAAGGGATTGTTACTCACATAAGGAGGATCAACCAAATATATCATAACTTATCTGTATCAAGTAGAATGTGATAATTTCACTCATGGATATTATGTTTTTGTACCATGTTTAATCCTCAGTTTTAGTCACTCTTTGCTTTCATATGTGTGAATCTAAAACTTTGTAGTGATAGGGTTACATGCATATCTTGTGTATTTTTGGCTCCTTGTAGTCAAGGGTTCACATGGAACGAAGTCAACACAATGTTCACTCCATAGCTTTGGACAAATAGTTAGGAATAGGTTGCATATATATATAAGTGTAGCCATCTGTATTGTATATACATTATCAAGAAGGATTATTTTAAAATGAAATCAGATATATTCAATGATAACTAGATTTGGTCAATTCAAATACAATGAACTGATCAATTCAAGTACACTAATTCTAAATCAAGTTGAGGTAAAGGATCTAAGTAAGTGACCATTTTATGATTCTAGTCCTCTCAATGTGAGAATCCCCACCATGGGAAAAGCTATGTATGCACAAGAACAAACACACAATAAGTTATATAGGTTTTACACAATAGCAACACATCAAAAAAACTACCATGGAAAAAGCTATGTATGCACAAGAACAAACACACAATAATTTCTTTAGGCTTCCTTACACAATAAAAACACAATAAAAAAAATTGTATAAAAAAATTTATTCAAATTGGATGCCCACTATGGTGGCTATCTTGAATGGGTATCACTTACACAATGCTACATATTTTGTATCATGGTCTTTTTTCTTTTGCAATGGTTGACTGACCATGTATGAAATAGAAAATGCCCAACTAAGTGAAGAATCTCCCCCTATTCTCCTAACATTGGATTGGATCTAGGAAATTTTTCCATATGGAGCTCTCAAATTAGGTGGTTGGATGGGTGATCAAAGATGTCAAGATTGTATATGCATGGAATGTAGAATGACTTAAACATCTGAAAAATTGGGTTGATTGGAGTCTATTGAATGTTATCTTGGAAGTGGATGACCTTCTCTACTTTACCAACTCTATAAAAAAAATTCTCACAGTTGTGACATTGGCACCAAGGCCATTGCAACCATCATAAGTATACTTTGGACATCCTTTTCTCCAAGTTTCAATCAATTAGGCATCCCCTATGCTTAGAGAGAAGAATCCTATTTTTTTATTACAATTATTATTAGCTTATAAGTTATATACTCCCAACCATTCTAATATGATATAGTGTACCAAGATTTAGTTCAAATTGTTTCAATGCACTACATTACTCAAAACTTGTTTGAACTAACTTGAAGGCCCATCTAGTTTTGAGTAACTTGAAGCCCAAGAACATTGTGAACAACCCGAAGACATATATAATCATCTCAACACAAGAGTGTTGAGGGGTTTCCATAGAAACTAGCAAGGGTTGAAACCCCCAACCCCAACCTGAGAGATAGGGGGGCCAAGCAACTAAGCTAGCACACATGGACAAATTCGTTTTATTTTCATTTTTTTGCAATAAGAGTGCACTAATTCCCTAGAAAGTCGAAAAATCTCCAAACTTCCAATCAAAGAAAAAAAATAGAATATAAATTTTGCATTCCAATTTTCATTCTCTATATATTCTTTAAGTCCCTTCATGTGCTAAACCACAAAGCTCTGAAGCTCTCTTGACTATCATTGTCATTTATCACCATGGGCCCAATCCTCACACTTTCCTAGTAGATACAAGGCCCAATCACTAAGGCTAGTGAATCTTCATTGTTTACACTACATAGACGTGCCACAATAGGCTTGGAACTCTCTCTAAGCTTACCTGTTGTCAATTACCATAGAGCTCTAAAAAGGGGGGAGCACCACCGATGGAAGTTCTTGGAAAAAGGAAAATTTTTAAAGGGATCCTTAGATCTTGAAAGCATGAAGAATGGACTCTCAAGTACAATACTTCAATAGTAAGTATATAAATACTCTTCTATAAAAAATCAAGTAGGAACAACTTGGAAGCTTAAACATCTCATCAAGAAGGACAAAAATTTTTATCAAAAAATGCATGAGTAAAAAAATCATGCTTTTTTGTTATCGGGTACAAATCAATATTGAAAATCTATGGAAGGTCTTGTTACTATATGTCGAATCTCCACCTCTCATGGTTGTACTTTGGATTGCACATTTGTGAGGTGCATTCTAAAGAGAATCAAATCATGCATGGTGGGGACCTTAGGCTAGTTTCATATTGAGGCTCTGGTACAAGGACACAAAATCATATTGTTCTGCCTAGAACAATGGAGAGTTTGGAAGATCCTCTATCTTTGTATTCATACAACTGGTGGAACACAAGGAGGAAACATTTATTGAAGATCTATGCTAGCAACAAAAAATGATTTGGGGGGTTTTTGTGCATGTTAGGGTCTTTGGTTGGGCCTTTGATCTCTTGAGACAGGGGTGAGGGTTCAAATCCTCCCTATGGCAAGACATCTCTAGGATGTAGGCCACTATATTGCCTTCGAGTAGAGTTAAACTAGTTGCCTCCCCTTCACTTGTACAGTTGTTCTTTCAATCTAATTCAAGGTATAAGGAAGATCAGGCTTCGACCAAACATCCTCTTAAAAAGAAAAAAAATGCATTGGGATGGGGGGCTTGGAATACATCAAAAAGTTCCATTATGTGGTTTCAAAAAATTTTGAACAATTGGCATATAATTATTGGTGAATGAGTGAAAAATTTACAAGGCATCATGTCCTCTAAAAAAGGCCCTTATTTGACATGTTGATTGTGGGTCAATTTGGACCATTGATGGTTAGTAGGATGGTTATTGTAGTCTGTAGACTTGAAACACTACTTGGTGAGATTTAAGTAACTTTGTAATGCAATTTAATAACATTCTACATAGTTGTAGGGCTCACTTTGTGGCTAACAAGATTGGAGACTTTGATTTTAGGTCATTTTCATGACATGTTATGAGAGTCCTTTATGCCACACTTCTTGATTCATAAAGGTCGATTGATCATTTTTGTATATTGTTTGTTGATATACTCCATGTAACAACATGCATATGGATTATAGTCCACTATTGGTATTCATCACACATGCATAGCTACCCATCCATGATCTACCTATAGACATCCATGTAAGATCGCCTCATTTTATGGCAATTCATGTGAGGTAGCCTCACTCCATGACCTAAGAACCACCATATTTGTACCTTCTACTCTCCATCGAGAATTCTTTGGATTTTCATCTAAGCTCTCTCCTAAGATTCTATAGGTGGAAAATTCCATTTTAATTGTACTTTTTCTGACTAATGATAATAAGTTTTCACATTTCTCTTACTCATTCCCATATCTCTTATGTATATGTTACCTCTTATAGATGTTGTGTTTACTCTTGTCCTCTCTACATAACTACTTCATACAATTGTATCAACCTTTCCACAATTGTATCAACAAAATTAATCATTATGGGCTTTACAAAATGAAATCTAGTCTCATGGAGATATCCTAGACTATTGGATAGTGTGTTAGCAATCAATTTGCATTGCTTGAGAAAAGATGTATTCTTGAAATATAGTGAGGAGAAAGCTTGCAACTTGATTTTCTTCAATACAATTAGTATCTTTGTTATAAAGCTTACACTTCATGCATGTTACACTTCATGAAGCACCATATTACACTTCATCCATATTACATTATTCAAAATTTGAACTTTGGAAACTTAAGCTTGTTGATTTTCTCTATCACAGATTTTCTTGCAGCATTCAACATTTTCATAGAGAGTTAGTTTAAATTAGAAAAAGGATTTCTTAGGTCTAATTTCTAGAACAAGCTTCATCAAGGTCACAACTAGAAGCAAAATACAAAATATATATTAAGTCACTAGTTTTTGCTTTCTGCATGACTTTTAGACAATGGATTCAAACACGTTTTGGAGAAGAGTTTTGAATGTCATAAGAGACTTCTTATAAAAAATTAAAAATTACTTACATATTTCAAGGTCTCAATTTCATAGTATAAGTATTATATATATTTTTTAATGTGTGATTACTCATTGATTCAACATAAATCTCAACAATCTAGAAACAAATGATGCATTCTCTTTTAGATTAATTGAATGGAAAATATATATGATTTATGAGTCAAATAAATGATCAATTATTATCTAATATGAAAACTTCAATGTTCATGGACTAATCAATTCTCAAAAATCTTGATATCCATAAGTGAATGCTTTGTCTCTATAGATAGTATTTTCAAGAGCATAATTCAAGCGTATTCTTTATCTATGATACTACACCTTCACAACTACCCCATAGTCAAGGCATCCATATCATTTGTTTGGATGTGCTCCTACTTGTCCAACTCATCATGATTCACGTGTTGGATGATATACCTGTTGGATGATAGAGGTATCCTTATTGAGATGAGTTTGCCAATGGATGTAGAGTGGCATTGTGGATTGTTTTAGTTTATGCCACGAGTTCTCTTGGACATGATGTATCATTTGCACATAGCTTGAGAGAGATTATTGGATCTTTGTTTCGGTACTTGAAAGGATCCCAAAAAATATTTCTTTCTCCATTATAGAATGTTTCGAAGTAAGCCTATCTATTTGGTCAATCTGTCCATTATTACCTAAAACTATTCGTGATTGCCTTGGATTTTAGGTAATCCTAATATGAAACCCATGGAGATTGTAGTCCTGCCGATTTGATCTAAATTCCATCAAGATCACATCAATGCATGAAGCTTGAGCCTCCCTACCATGCATCCATGAACCCCTTTTGTGCATGTATCCTATCTAAACATATATAGAGTTACTATATCCAAAAAGCAAAAAGTTCCTCATCACTTTATAACATTTCCTTCACCTTAAGTCCATATTTGTGCTAAGCAATAAGGATGTTTGAAAATGTAATAGAAGAGGCCAAAGTAGCTAGTCACACTAGAACATACGTACTACATGTACATATTTATCTTCATGAGACACTTCCCCATATCCTTCCCCTAAGGAAGCCTCTTGGGAAGATGAGTAAGGGTAGGCAAGCCATCTTAGAAAAATTTCCATTATCTCCCACATGCACCTATCTTCTCAACTATCAATCCCATAATATCAAACATAATCTAAATGGTCTAGATCCATACTTGAATATGAAGTATGCGTAAAAAGCTAAGCCAAAATAATAAAGGGGATAAAAAATCATGGAATCATCTTTGAAATGGAACAAAGTTATCTCAAACACATCTAGAACCAAATAATAGACTTTCCCTCAAATCATTATAGGCGTTCCTAGACCCTGACTATACCCGAAAGTATTAGTTTTGGCATAAAACTATATTTGTGTATGAAAATATATAATTCATGTCCATGTATAAGAAGTCCTTGAATGTAGAATGAAATTTTTACATCCCACTAGCTAGGAAGTCTTTCTTTGAGGATCTTCTTTGCCCTCTATTCTCTTTGATCTATGTAATCCATCAAAGGATGATTATCGTACATCTAAGTCTAGATTGTGATCATCAAAGAGCTGTTGTGCCCACTTTGGTAGTGGTTTACACTATGCAACTACAGTAGGTTGGCTTTTTATTGAGGAAATTTTAGTATTATATGTTTCCTCCTCTTCAACTTTAACATGTCTTTTAATAGGCACAAGGTGAGATATTTCTCCTAGTGATGAGACAGTAGATTTATCTTTATCTTCTAATAAGTATGGTCATTCATCATAAACCAAATCTTTGCTAACAAAAATCTTCCTTGCATAGGATCCCAAAACTTGTATGCTTAGACTCTTCAATATATCCTAGGAAGGCACACTTTTTGCTTTTCAAATCCAACTTTGATCTTGTTGAATGAGGAATATGTGCATAACAAAGATAACCAAAAATTTGAAATAAAAAAATGGAGGCCTTTTAATAGAATATGCTTCTTGAGGATTCATCTCCTTTAGTGCTTTTGTGTAGCTGAGGATGTAGACACTTGTATTGACTACTTTTCCCCACAATGAATCAGACATGTCATGAGCATTTAACATACAACAAGGCATTTTTACTATTGTCTTGTTCCTTCGCTCAACAATGCCATATTGTTGAGGTTTATGAGCTGTGGTAAGTTTCATTTTTACACCATGCTCCTTACAGTAGTTATTGAATTTTGTTGATAGGAATTCCCCTCATCTATCTATTATGAATTTCTTCAATTTCTGCCTAATTCATTTTCCATATACTTAGGCCACATTTTAAAATTTTCAAGAGCATCAACCTTCTCTTGAATGAAATAAACCCACATCTTTCTACTATAATCGAAAACTAACAATAGAAAGTAGAAAGATCCTTCTAAAGAAGGTGTAGACATTTTATCAAAGAGATCAACTTATACCAGCTCTAGAGGAGCTTGAGCTCGATTGTTGGCCTCTCATGGAAATGCCTTTTGTTGTTGCTTGCCCATCATGCAAGCTTCACAAGGTTCATGTAACTCTAAAAATCTGGGAATATGAGCGACCTTCCTTGTTCTTTGCATGTCCTTCAAAACTGCAAATCTCACACACCCAAATCATTGATGCCATAACCTGCTTACATCTTTATCTTTTGTAGTAGTTAAGGCATGTAACTCGTACAAGTTATCATGTCTTATGCATTTTCCTAATACATTACCTAATGAATCTATGGTTTTCACACCACTCTTGTCGAAGTGAACTTCAAGCCTATGATCTATGATTCTAGAAACTGACAGCAATTTTTTTTTAAGAATAGGTACATAAAGAATGCTAGGTAACTTCTTCTCAACACCTAGAGAAATGATAAAAGAGATGGCACATGTTCCTTCAGCTGGACACTTGGAGTCATTTCTCACCACTATATTGATGGATTCCCATAAAGGCACTAGGGAACTATCATCTTTCCATTGATTAGTTGAAAGAAACTTAGAATATAACCTATGATGATTCGTAGGGTGTTGATTCTTTTATTTTCAAAAATTAGTTGAACTCTCTTATTTTTTATTTCCTCTTCCTTAGATTTTGATAATAGTTACTCTTTCCATTGTGACAGACCCCCATGTGTCGTGAAAAATCAAAGGTCTCAGTGACCATCCTTTGTCACGATAGATCCATCGATTATGACAAGACATCATATATCATGATAGAGCATCTTTTGTTGCAATAGACCACAATGCAACAAATAAATCGCATTGTGGTTTAGGAAGGAAAATTTGACATATTACTTAAGTCCTTGGCCTTGCTCATCAGGCATGCCATGGGTTTTATTGAATTTATAATTCCATATGAGGGACTTTAATCATAATGCATTCCAATGTGAAATTTATTTAATTTAATTCAAGAAAATAGGAATTCACTCATGCCCATGTTCTTTCAAAGTCAAATCCTACTTAATAAGCTTAGTCTCCCTCTTATCCCAAGGACCCATGAACTCCATTTCATATGCATTTATCCTCTTTCATTATGGAGCTCGTTTGGGACTTTTTTTTCTCTATTTTGCATGATTTTTCCATATACGCAACTCTTTTGTGGGTTGAATGACTGCCCATTCATAGGATTGTGTCAAGACCCATAGAAGAGCTTGTTACCGTTAGTGTCCATGTGAAAGGCCAAATGGACATCGGACACTTCTTTGTATATGTTCTTTAATAAAACATACAGTGGTCTGGTCAGTCATAGACTGTAAGTTCGATCGCATTTATGAGACCTAAGAAGTCTGCCTTTGTGTTCCCTGTGTTCTATGTTTTTTTGTGTATTCTGCACCCTTTGTGCGGAGTATCGTGTGCAGCCTTAGAAGCTCGGTTTTCTACTCCGAGAGTATCATCGTAGAGCTCTCGAGAATGAGAGCACACTGTGGTGTATCGCCATTGAATCAATTCACTGGTATCAGAGCAATTTGATGTTGGAGTTAGACGTCTACGGAAGGGGTCTATCTAATTTGCTGTCACGCAAGGTCTGCACCAGCCATTTTGGCATAGTTCTTGCCTGCTCAATATCAGCTCTCTCATCAATAAGTGCATCATGTACATCTGCATCAAAAATGGAATTATGTGCATCATCACATGAAACCTGCAAAGGCTGAGAAGTTGCCTCATTAGGACCAGCACTAGACTGTCCATCTGTAAAAAGAGGCAGCAAAGTATCATACATGTCTTTGGAGTTAACAAATGTCTCCTTAGTACATGAAAGCAATGGCTGAATAGCATCTTCCACAAAAACAACATCACGGCTAACCAGAATGCGTTTAGACTATGGATGATACAGATGATAGCCTTTACTTTCAGAATTGTACCCAACAAAAATACATTTTACTGCTTTATCATCCAATTTTCTGCGACGTTGTTCAGGCACCAATGCATATGCCAAACAACCAAAAACACGTAGATGAGCAACAGATGGCTTGCGGTCATGCCAAGCCTCATATGGAGTTATAGACTGCAGCGCTTTAGTGGGACACCTGATCAGTACATATGCTGCACATATGACAGCCTCAAGCCAGAAACTATGTGGTAAAGCCTGACTCTTGACCATACACCTCGCCATCTCCATGAGTGACCTGTTCTTTCGTTCAGCAACTCCATTCTCTTGGTGTATATGACATTGTACACTGGTGTTTTATCCCATGCATTAAAATCAGAAGACATATATTCCCCCCCTTGATAGAACGGAGGGTGCCCATTTTACATGCTCACAGATTTTCAGCCAAAACCAAAAGTTGTTTGAAGCACATGAATGTTGGGGATGTAAGGGTCATGTGGCGTTACCCCCATATTTATATATATACATCATATATAGAGCATTGCCTCAAGAGAGATCATTATGTGGGTTTCGAAGCTCCCACGCATGTCCGCGCGTCTCTCCTCTCTTCTCTCTCGTTCCATCTCCTCCTTCCTCTTCTTCTGCACTCCAAACCCCTTCATTGGTATCAGAGCATGTTGAAGGCTGGTGTGCAAGAAGCTTCAATGGAAGCTTAGGTGAGAAGAGGTAGAAGTGCAGGTCGGCATCTCTTGACAGCTGTTCAGTATTTCGGTCATAACTCGAGCTAGAAAGCTCGGATTGACGCGTTTTAAAGTTCTGTGTGTAGCTAACATAGAGAGCTACAACTTCACAGAAGGGCGCAGAACCTGATTCGGACTTCTGAAGTGCCGAAAATTCGAAAAACGCAGAGAATTGTAGAAGGCGAATCTACATTGAGTAGGACAGCAGGTCGGTTTTTTTGTCATAACTTGAGTTCTACAGCTCGGAATGCGATGATTCAACTTGCTGCTTGTAGCTTGGAAAGATAGCTACAACTTTGTAGAAGAACTCAGATCCAGATTCTGAGTTTTAGGTTGCCGAAATTGCAAAATACAGAGCAGTACTGTTGTAAGTGAAATTGAAATTGACAGCAGGTACTTGTCTTAAGCATATCTTGAGTTACGCACCTCCGATTGAGGTGTTCTTTATGTCGTTACGTAGCCAAGAAGTGGATCTTGAAGTTTGCTGAAGACCAAAAGTTCAGATTCAGAGGTTATCACCTCTGAAACAGCAAAACACAGAGCAGTACAGTTTTGCCCAAACAACCCTAATTGCACTTGGAGGTTGAATTTGCTTTGGAACTTCTTCGAGAGAGAATTTTTGGTGTTCAAGCTCTTATTTTCAGAGCTTCAAAGCATTGTACATGTATGATCATTGTGGTAGCTCCTCCATATGAGAGTAGAGCATGATCTTGTCACGTGTTTGGCATGTAAGATGACATTGTGGTATACTCTTTTTGAGGTTTATGTCATCATGAGTTTGATCATGGATGTATAGTGGCATTGTGGTCTATATCTTGATTATGCCACTTGGTTACGGATTTACTTTCCAGTTGCACATACTTTTGTGAGAGTTGACATTGGATCTTAGTTGGTACTTGTATCTTTTGTTTTCTTTGCAGGTACAGGATCCAGATTGGAGCCTCAGTTACACGTTTGTTTGTCACCGTTATTAGCATTTGGTCATTGATTGATATATATTTGCCAGTGTGATTCTTGGCACATGTGGATGGTGATTCCCACATGGTTATTTTGGTTCTAGAGTCCATTTTATAGAGGAGATGCTGCCGAAATTTTATCGGCTTTTATGCTAGAAAGGAGCTCTAGTGGATCTTGAAGCTTGTGTGATAGCTTTGGATCATTGATTATCTCCATTCAGTTGGACTTGGTCACACATTGTTCGTGATAGGTTGGACCATCTTGCAGGATTTATTCTTGAGTGGGAGTTGTATTGCCATTGTATTGGCGTGTATTGCCATTAGTTTTTTGGCACATGTAGTTGCCATTATCTTCTTGATTTATATCAGTGACAGGTGGTGAAAGATTATTCATTGTTCTTTGGTGATTGGTTATCTTGTTTGATTGCTCAGTTTACAGGGGATACTCTGTCGAATTTTTCCCAGGATTCTTTCACATCTATTTGGTCCCTTTGGAGACTTGGTGAGCAGGCTTATGCTCATGGTTTTATGTGCATGCTAGATGCATGGTTATGTGACAGGTGGTTCACATGGTTTCTTCTCCAGTGAGACATATGTGATGTGAATTATGCATATGGATATGCAGGTGTGATCCTATTGAGGATAGAGTATTGTTTTTAGTCTCTTATTACATTGCTAGTCTTTTGGATTGCCAGCATGGTGTCTTCTCGATTTGATGGCACTGACTTTCCGAGATGGAAAGCTCAGATGTGGCATACATTGGTTCGTGCAGGGTTACACATGTATGTGCATAGAGATGCACAGAGGCCTCGTGACATGCCCGATCATGTATGGATGGATATGGATGCATTGGCCAGCTCCACTATCCGATTACAGCTTGTGGATTCTATATATGAGTCTGTTATGTATGAGGAGACGAGTAGTGCATTATGGCAGAGACTACATGACATGTATGTGAGTCCATTGACTCATGTGAGACATAGATCACATCGACGACTTCGATGTTGGCACTGTGGTCATGAGGGCCATATTCGACGATGTTGCTTCAGGCGGATGTGACGACGATGTCAGAGATATGCACGTGATGCAGATCAGGTAGTGGTTTCAGGAGATTCTATGGCAGTTGATTATGCTAGTGATGGAGATATCACTTTCTCCTATGGTTCATCTCATGATTCCTCTTGCTCATTAGATAGCACACATATGGCTTGGTTGCTTGATGCATTAGCCAGTTTTCATGTTACTCCACATCGTGAGTGGTTTTGTCGATTCTCAGGTGAGAGTCGTGGATGTGTGCACATGCCTGATGGTACGACATATGATATTGAGGGTGCAGGAGATGTATGCATTATGCTACCTAGTGGAGCATCACTTATGCTTAGACATGTACGTTATGTGCCTTCATTCCCTATGAGCTTGATTTCAGTTAGCCAGTTACAGGAGAGCAGATGTTATGCATTCCTTGGTGAGCATCATTTTCAGTTGCAGTTGGGACAGCTTATGCTTGTCAGAGGTGCCAGGGTTGGGCACAGGTATCCACTGCAGGTACTTCATGTGAGAGACAGTCTCGTCTCAGTGGGAGTTCAGCCTTATGTGCGATGTGAGACTCGTCATGTCTCATTTTGTCTACCTATAGATAGGTCTATTGACATTCATGATGCACATGTATGGCAGGATTCAGATGCTCAGATGGATGCACATGTAGAGCATATTTCGGATGCTCATGATGCTTATATAGAGCATGATTTTCTTGATCATATGGATGCTCACATAGAGCATACTTTGGATGATCAGTTGGATGCTTTAGAGCATGATGTGGATGCTCATGTAGAGCATTGTGATGATACTCACTTAGAGTTAGATCATCAGATGGATCTTGGTGTTGATGTTGTGCAGTCAGCTCATGTGGAGCATGATGATACACTTGGTGTGGTAGAGCACGATAGCTCTTATGATACACAGTGTATGCCAGAGCATACTAGCTCTCACGATGCACAGCTAGATACATCCTTGGTTACGAGCATGGCTGATTTAGATGCTGAGGAGTCAGCAGTTATGCAGTCATTCTTGGATTCGCTCATGCCAGATGTTGACACAGATATGTCAGGACATGTTGATCTTGATGATGGTGCTTTGGATGCCTTGGATACAGGCATGGCTGGCATACTTAGGCTAGCCAGGATAGCACATGTTTCGTCAGCATTCGGGAGTTTGATGTACGAGTTGTTATGCTCGAGACCAGACATTGCAGTTGCTATTGGAGCATTTGCACTTGGAGTTGTCAGTCGTTCGATGATTGACATAGGCATAGAGCGAGTGGGAGCTTTGCAGGAACTTCATCAGTTCTTGCATCAGTCAGATGTGAGCTCGACTCTTATCGATATGAGTCTAGAGCAGTTTGAGGTGCATGGATACACCTTGTTCGAGGCGGTTGGTGTAGGCTGATTTGGTATGGGTAGAGATCCGGACTCTTCCTGTACATTATTGTATAGTCCTACATCATTCTTTGTATATGTGTTACCACTTATGGTCACATTGACCCTTAAGTGGGAGATTGTTGGGGATGTAAGGGTCATGTGGCCTTACCCCCATATTTATATATATACATCATATATAGAGCATTGCCTCAAGAGAGATCATTATGTGGGTTTCGAGGCTCCCACGCATGTCCGCGCGTCTCTCCTCTCTTCTCTCTCGTTCCATCTCCTCCTTCCTTCTTCGTCTTCTGCACTCCAAACCCCTTCAATGAACACTTCCGACTTTGCCTTTAATGGATATACCCATGCATGCCTGGAAAAATCATCGATGAAAATCACGAAGTAAAGATAATTCCCAAAAGAAGGTGTCTGCATAGGACCATAGACATCACTATGTACAAGCTGCAATTTCTGAGTAGCCCGAATTGAACCATCTTTTGGAAAGGACGAACGGTGCATTTTTCCCAAAATACAGCTTTCACAAACATGTTTTCTAGGTGTCTCAAGTTTGGGCAAAGAGGACACCATTTCAGATTTCTGCAGGCGTAGCAAACTAGCAAAATTCAGATGACCAAAGTGTGCATGCCAAAGCTTTGCATCTGGCATAGCCTGAGAATCATTTAATACACATGCCAAATCAGTTACAGATCTTTCATAGTCTATGATCTTATACATCCCACAACATAAAATGCCAGAAGCAATAATCACATCGCCATTTGACAGATCATGAAATGTACACCTGTCATCAACAAATTTCACAACCAAGCCAATCTTGGCTAATGCAGAAACTGATAACAGGTTCTTCTTGATCCCTGGCACAAATAAAGCATCTGACAAAGTGAAAGAACTACCATCAGCAGTAGTCAAAATGATCTTACCAACTCCCATAACAGGATAAGAGGAGTTGTTGGCACATGTAACAGTATTCCCTGTAGGGGCAGGCTCGAGTGAAGAGAAGAAACTGCGCTGCGAGGTAATATGTTTGGTCGCCGCACTGTCAAAGTACTAAACATCTGAGTCTACTGCAGACATGCATTGCTCATGAGAAGATGGGTCAAAACTGCAAACAGTAGTAAATGCCCATTCTTCTTCCTACGCAAGATTAGTAGACTCCGTTTTTGGTGTAGAGGCTTCTGCAACAACCATTCCAGCCTCTTTCTTCTTTGCCTCTTTTGCAGCCAGTTTTGGACAGTTCTTCATGATATGATCATTCCCTTTACAGTACTTACAAAACAATTTTTGCTTTTCTGATTTTTTCTCATCTTTGTCTTGGTTCTTCGAATGTGTAGCATTTGCAGATTTCTGCTTACTAGTAGAAGAGCTCCATTTTCCTTTACCCTTCTGACTAGCCAGGAAAGCTTGATTTGCAACATGCATAATGGACCTGTTCTGCCTGGACTAATCTTCCTGCAACAGAACAGAGACTAACTCCTCAAATGACAAGGCATTTGTATTTCCTTTCATCATCAACCGAAGAGTAGAAGCAAAACTCTGATATGAACTAGGAAGACCATTCAAAACGGTCTACACAAGTGAGCTATATGGTATAACCTCATCCGCAGAAATCAACTGTTCCTTCAAGTCTTTGATTTTTGTTAGGAAATTGTCCATAGAATCACCTTCATTCATGTGCTCACTCTCCAACTGTTTTCGGAGGTAAGCAACATGAGCCTCATTCCTAGCTTGGTACAATGTGGCAAGTGTATCCCAAGCATCCTTAGTTGTTCTACAAGAGTGAATATGAGGAATAATGGCACGTTTGATAGACAAAGCTATCAATGTATGTGCCTAGGCATCTCTGCCATCCCAACGAATCTGCTCTGTAGTAGGTGCAGCAAAAACCGTAGCACGAACAGGAATATGCAGAATATCATCATCTTCGACACCTTCTGCATCAGCTTCAGTACCAGCAGTTGTAACAGTTGTAGGTGTGATAGGACGTTTTTTGACACCCTGCACAATGTTCCACAATCCTTTTGCGACCAACACATGTCGCATCATATAAGCCAAAATGGATAGTTGGTACCATCCAACTTATCCTCAACAGCCAACATACGGAATACATCACTGCTTTCAGCCAGGGCTGGTGACTAAAATACCTTGATGCAGAAAATTGACTGTATCTCAAAAAGTTGAACAGAACTGCCCAAACAAATTCTGCTAGACCTGTAGCAGACTTGGAGACGCTTATACTGGCAAACAGAAACTCGTATATACCTTTGGCACAAAAAGATGAAATAGCCTACATAAGCACTACGATAGTGCGTTCGGAGGCCCAAACGAGCTCAGATCGCGATTTCGGCACCACACGGCGAAGCTCTTTTGATTTCGAAAACACGCTGAGTATGCTCACCAAAATTCGTGTGATTCTGAGACTGCAAACGGAGGAGTGTTGATGGCACCCTAGATGAAGCGACGACCTGCTCTGATACCAATTATTGGAGTTAGACGTCTACAGAAGCACGGAAACAGCACAAGGAAGAAGAAGAAGCTTGGAGCACAACACACAATACTAAATGTATTACTAGAGAATGTACAAAGATAAGTAGCCCATTAGGGCAACAGGCGTATATACAAGCCGGGGGAAAAAAACCTCCTAAAGAGGGAAAAAAGTGCACCGGCGGTCCTAGTGTGTTCACACACATCACTACCTAAATATATCAACATTTGATGCAAAAGCTTTGTTCCTTTTGTGCGAGCAAAGGGAGCAACCCCCCCTACTTTCTCCAAGGCTTATGACTAAGGTGTGACCAAGGCATAGACCTTGGCATACCTTGTCATCTAATTCATTGAAGTCACCATTGGCTACACACGAGGGAGGACCTCAACGATCAAGGAAGATAGAGGTTCCTAGTCCTTCCCGAGAGGTCACGCATCCTAGTATTGTTCCCCCGGAGCTCGCTTAACCGTGGCAATCTCTACACTCTTGTGGTGTCTGAAGAAGGGGAAAGACTAAGTTTGACATTGCCTTGAACATGTTTTGGTTCCTCAAAGCTTCATTCCTTACTTTCAAAGCCTATTTTTGAAGCATTTTTGGGGTGTCTTTTGGAGCCATTTTCGAGTACTTTCGTAGACATATCTCTTCACACAGGTCCAAGAACATCAAGAAGAGTGTTCTTTGTACTTCTCTAACAATAAATATCAGCTTTTGGGGCTGTGTTTTTAGCCACACTCGTAAAACTACAGGTTTCTCGAAAGGTTTTCAGTTTTGGTGGGAGCAGCCTTTGCAAATTTTGCATGTTTTTTAAGCATAAAACATCAGAGTTGGCAGACACTTGCATGTGTTGTTGACTAGTTTTTTGGGTTGTGCATTCAGTGTTTTAGTGTCATTTTACTGCATATATTGAGCACATAGACGCCATATATGCTTCTGTGGATACTGCTTATGTCCATCCATGTGGTCATTGATATAGCGGTTACAGTTTTTGCATAAAGCCTTTTACGTTTGATAAAGAGGGTCGTGGTGAGGTTTTCTTAACTGGGAGATACCCAGATGTTGGGGTCTCTTTGGTTATGTAAGTGGAAGATTTACCTAGCCTCGCCATAGGAGATGTATGATAGTTGTTCACATGTGCTCAATAAGCCTAGTTGGCTTCTGTTGGGAAAGTGATTATATGCAGTGGAGTTAGTGATTCACTACGCAGGAAAACATGTGAGTACTTGCAGTTTTATGATATTTTGACACTAGTCATATGCCCATTTTGTAGAGGATACTCTGGCAAAATTTTTCCAGATTTTTGCTTTAACCAACTATATAGTGGTCGATTTACTCCTTGATACACTTATTCGTTGGTGCTTGGACTCTTCTAGCTCGATTATCATTCTATCCAACTCTACCATCATGGCATCAGAGGTCTCAGGCACATCTGGTGGATCAAGTTCTAGTGCCATTGTTCCGAGGAGGAGCTATAACTTGCACGGCAAAGACCATTTTGAGATCCGAAAATTTGATGGCACAAACTTTGCTCTATGGAAGAATCATATTAAAGATGTGTTGATTCAAAGGAGGCAATGGAAGTCAATAAATGGGATTTCAAAGAAGCTTGCTGACATGGATGAAGATGATTGGGATGAGTTAGTTGAAATGGCTAGATCTACCACTTGCACCTGGCAGAAAATGTTTACTTTACAATATTAGACTATGAAAGTGCAGAGGAGGTTTGGAATAAGTTATGCAATACATATGAAAAAGAGACGGCATCAAATAGAGTGTATCTGATGAGAAAATTATATGACCTTCGCATGAAGGACACAGATAGTGTTGCTTCTCATCTAAATGATTTTGATGCTATATTCTCCCAAATTACAGGCTCAAAAAATGGATATGGATAATGAAATGAAAGCAATATTTTTGCTATGCACTCTGCCATCATCATGGGATACGTTTTGCATAGCTATTAGCAATAGTGCACCTGGTGGTAAACTCAACTATGATGACATATGTGGAGCACTCTTGAGTGAGGAGATTCGTAGAAAATCTATGGTTGGTACTCAGAGTGGAGATGCATATAATGTTCGTGATTCTTACCAAGGAAAGAATCAGAAACGTGATAGGAGCAAGAACAAGGAAAAGAATGTTCAATAGAATAATAGTAGAAGTAAATCAAGGAAGAGGGATATCGAATGCCATTATTGTCATAAGAAAGAACCTATGAAGAAAGATTGTTATGCAGTAAAGAATGATAAACATAAAGGACACAATATTGATGGGCATGTTAAACAGTTACCTGCACCATCTACTTTGATTGTGAAGATTGAAGAAACTAATGCTATTTTTGATGATGCTGATGTGTTGATGCTTGATATATTGTGCCAACTCAGCCTCTTATGGTTGATTCTCTCTCCCACATGTGGTTGCTAGATTCTGGTGCTTCTTTCCATGTGACACCACACAAAGAATGGTTCTCTAATTATGCAGCAAAGTCTCTTGGTACCGTGAGACTTGGTGACTCTTACCAGTGTGATGTTGTGGGGATTGGATATGTAGTTGTGTAGTTCATTGATGGTTCAAAATTTACTATGCATAATGTATGCCATGTACCTTTATCACGCAGTCCAATGTCAGTTGGTAAACTTGATGACCTTGGTTACAAGGTGGTCTCCTATGCTCAGACTTTTCATATATCAAAGGGCAATATGGTTATAGCAAAAGGAAGCAAAGTTGGCTCACTTTATCCTTTATTTGTATCACAAAATAACACTTGTTAGTTGTTGCTGAACAGCCTATGGCTTGTATTTGGCATGGTCATTTGGGCCATATATCTCGTAGTGGAATGGAAAATCTTTCTCATTCTCGCTACTTACATGTGTTGTCTTTCCCGCTTTTTCATTTTGTGAGCATTGTCAATATGGAAAGCAAACCAAAAATGTGCATAGAACGCACATTGACTCTTCAATTCAGCCTTTAGATCTAGTTCATGCAGATGTGTGTGGTCCTATGCCCACTAGGTCCTTAGGTGGTTCTCTTTACTTTTTCACTTTCATAGATGATGCTACTAGAAAAGTTTGGGTATATCCTATCAAATCGAAGAATGATGTATTCCCTACTTTCAAAAAATGGCTTGCTTTAGTTGAGACTGAAAAGGGAACTAAGGTTAAGGCTTTACGTTCAGATAATGGGGGTGAGTGTACCTCACATGAATTCAAACTTTTCTATCAATCTAGAGGGATTCGTAGAGATTTTACAGCTCCTTATACCCCAGTATAGAATGTGTAACTCAAAGGACGAATAGAACTATTCAAGATAGAGTAGTTTCTATGGTGCATCATTCAAAACTCTCACAAGGTTTTTGGGTAGAAGCAGTATTGACTGTAGTTCATGTGATTAACCTTTCACCTAGTACTGCCAAAGTTCTGAAAGTGGCACAAGAGTTATGGACAAGGAAGCCACCATATTATGATCATCTTCGAGTTTTTGGGTGTGAAGCATATGTTCATATACCCAAGAATCTTAGACAAAAGTTGGACCATAAGTCAAAGAAATGCATTTTTCTTGGATATGGTCGAGAAGGACAATTTGGATATCGCTTATGGGATTGTGAAACATGATCAGTGATCAAAAGTAGTGATGTCATTTTCAATGAGTTTAAGATGCATAAACAGCCCATTAAGGAGGTTGAAGTGAGAAGAGTGGTGTTTGAGAATACTAGTCCTCGAGTTAGCATACATAAAAATGCGACACATAAGAATGTTCAAGAGAATGTCCAATCTGATCAGTCTGCACATGTTCCTGTTTAGCAACCATTGAGACACTCTGTGCGTGTCTCACATCCACCTGATATATATGTTCCAGGTTTAGATTTTGTTATGCTAACAGATGTTGGTGAGCCTTCTTGCTACAAAGAGGCTATGCAGATAGAGGATCATGTCAAGCGGGAGTGTGCCATGAAGAGTGAGTTGGATTCTATTCACAAGAATGGTACTTGGGATTTAGTACCTTTTCCAAAGGGCAGGAAAGCTTTACCATGTAAATGGGTATATAAGCTAAAATTCACATCAGATAGTGCTTCTCCAAAGTATAAAGCAACAACATGGTGTTGATTTCAAGGGAATCTTCTCTCCAGTGGTCAAGATGACTACCTTGGGCATGTTGCTTGGATTCGTTGCAATGGAGGACTTAGAGCTAGTCCAAATGGATGTGAAAATTGTTTCCTTGCATGGAGATCTTACAGATGAGATCTATATGGAACGTCCAGAGGGTTATGTAGTTCCTGGCAAGGAAAGTCTAGTTTGTAAGCTCAAGAAGAGCTTGTATGGACTTAAACAGTCCCCTAGACAATGGTACCAAAAGTTTGAAGCTTTTACAAAGTCTCAAGGCTATTCTGGAAGCAACGAGGATCATTGGCTCTACACAAAGAGATGCTCAGATGGCAGCTTGATATGCTTGATACTTTATGTCGATGATCTGTTGATTGCTAGGAAGTCCTCTTATGACTTGTCAATTCTCAAAAATAAGTTGAGTCAGACATTTGATATGAAGGATTTGGGGGATGCCAAACATATTCTTGGCATGCGCATTACTTGTGATAGGAGTAAAAGATGCATATACTTGTCTCAAAGTGAGTACATATCCAAAGTACTTCACAGGTTCAATATGCAGGGTGAAAAGGCATTGAGTACACCTTTACCCACATATGTGAAATTGAGCAAGGATGTTTGCCCCAAATCATATGAGGAAAAGGAAATCATGACCAAAATTCCCGATCAATCGCATTTGCAGTGGGAGTTGTGAGCAGATATATATCTAATCCTAGCAAGAAACATTGGGAACCAGTCAAGATGATTTTGAGATATCTGAGTGGCACTAAGGACAAGTGTCTATGCCTAGGTAGAGGGAAAGCATCCATTATTGTTTACATAGATTCTGACTATGCTGGTTGTGTAGACAATCGTAAGTCCACATCAGGGTACATTTTTCATTTTGCTGGAGGTGTTATCTCTTGGAGATCTTGTCTTCAAGAATGTACAGTTGTTTCCAATACAAAAGTACAGTATGTTGCAACAAGTGAGGCATCTAGGGAAGCACTGTGGCTTTCTCGTCTTGCTTGTGATATGAACCCATCCCTTAGCAGTTAGACACTTGTTTTTTATAACAAGCATTCCTTTTTTATATTCTTAGATTTGAGATCCTTTTTGTATACATGCAAGATCTCTCTCTCTCTCTCTCTCTCTCTCTCTCTCTCTCTCTCTCTCTCTCTCTCTCTCTCTCTCTCTCTCTCTCTCTCTCTCTCTCTCTCTCTCTCTCTCTCTCTCTCTCTCTCTCTTTACAAGTATTATTTTTTGAATTCCCACTACCTTAGACTATCTCTTTTTTATTTTAGCACATGTGGTCTTTTGACCACATGGTCTTTTCGTATCCCCTCTCCACTCCTATATGCGAAGATGCATTTGTTGTATTGTTGGTCCCTTGGGTAAGCCCTTATGACCACTAATGGGAATAAGAAGAAGGTGTCATTTGAGTTCACTCATGTCCTTGTGTGCATGGTGTTGGTGTTGTTTGTGTGTAGACTTAGTATTTGGGTGTGCATGGTTGTGAGGATGCTCACCTTTGCTCACAGTGATGCTTGTCTCGAAGACATTTGTTCCATGAGTGTGGTTGTGTCCTCCGTACTTGGAGGAACCTATTGTTTCCATGCAAGGTGATTAGGGTCAAATACTCCCATATTCCAACAATTTTTCTTGCATATCACTAGAGCAAGCCATGACTTCTTAGTCACTATCCACTAAAAAGATTGGCCTAAAAGGCAATTGAGTCACACTCTCTTCCGACGAAAAGGTTACTTGAATATTTAACTATATGCCCTATTGTAGGATTGGATCGTAAATGCATAGATAAAATTTTAACTCTGTTTACAGCTTTACTTCTTTAGTTATAAAATTTTTAGGGGTTTTAGTGCCCATTTTGCGTTCTCAATTATTTATGCATCCAAATGATGTGTCATTTGTCCCTTAGCTTTGAGATGGAAAAATAGGAGTAGTTGGATAGCTTATTGGTGAGTTGAAGCCCTTAAGAGGTACCAAATAGAGTAATGCCTCCTTCAAAAATCTTATTTATAAACCACTACATTTTGGAGCATTGCACATTCATTTTGATGTTAGAGCCTTGTAGAAAAGGGACAAGGACCAAAAAAATGCAAAAATTCAATAGAAATCTGACAAAAAATGGATTTTTTAGCTCATAAGGTTTCTCTAGGAAATGACAATGTCTTAGAGAATTTGTGATGCCCCAAAAATGATTATTGATGGTGATTCCCAAAAACAATGAGATGTCTCCAAAATCATGGAATTTCTCTAAAATGATTATCAATCTTGATTTCTCAAAAAGAATTTGACTTCCTTGAAAGGATTTCCTTGAAATGATTTTTTATCATGATGGCTCATTGCAATGGCAATGGTTGATGGCTACATAATCAAAAGAATTTTTCGATGTCCACGAGTAGTTGTGGTGCCCTGATTGAGCCTTTTGTGATGTGAATTTGTTAAACTTAGGTGGAATTTGATCTAATATATCCAATAGTCCTTGGAAGTGCAATTTTGGTCTCACTAGGTTACTCTCGTTAAAGCATTTGGTAGCCTTGAACATAGCATGATCTAGTTTGACCATTTTGATGCACAAATTTGTTCTTTCCACCTCTAAGTGTTCTCTAGGGTAGCTTCTATCTAGTTCTACTGCATTGGGTCCTTCTCCCAATCGTGCATGGTAGGCCTTGAATATCATGTCTAGATTTTTTGGGATGGGATCTACTAAGACTAATCTTGACCTAGGCAAAGGTGAAGTATCTAGTGGGACCTATGATGTCGATTCCACAATCTTTGCCTTGGTCTATTTCAAGATTTCTTTTAGCTTTACTACTTAGGCCATTTTCAGGATACCTTCTAGCTTTACTAACTTTGTTGACCATTTTATCTTTATTCTCTCTCTAGAGTCTCTCCATGGTTTGGTTTCCTTCTTGCTAGACTCTCCTATTTCACTAGACTTGGAGTCTTTTTCTTGGTTCCCTTGCTAAGCTTTTTGTAAGGCATGAGCTCTAGTAACTGCTTGCATGGCACCAAGGTGGGTGGGGATCCATTTGGACCTTGCATAATGCCTACCACATTGATTGGAGTTATCTTTGAGGCATTAGATGGATTCTTGGGACACTCGTATAATATGCTTTTTAGCACACTCAGAACAATATTCTTGAATGATTAGATAGTGTGGATGACTTGTTGGTGGGGGCTGTGGGCATTCATGTATAAAGTGATCTCCATGGCATATATAGCATGGTCCTCTAGGGATCCGTGTTCTCATTTTTCTCATCTAGGTCCTAGGGTTAGTATTTGTGTATATCGCATTTGACTATATCACATTTGAGTATTCGGGTTCCTTATTTTATTCTTGCATTAGGAATTCATAGTGATAAGTCTTTGTATGTTATGGTGACTCCGTGTAGTAAGTGATAGGGTTTTCTCCATGAGATGAGTCAACATTATTAGCATTAGGATCATTCTCAGTGATCGATGGAGGAATTGGTGCTAACAACCTATTTGTATTCTCTTTTGTTGTAGCGTACTTGATTGATATTACATTAGCATGGGGTTGCAGTTGTTGTCCTAGCACTAGTTGTTGTCTAGGTTATGCATGATATTGTGGCTGGTAATTTTGTTGTGGCCTAGAGTAGGGTTTCTGCTAATATTGATTCTGATACCTATATGGATATTGATATGGTTGCTAGGAGTTTTGTCTAACTCCATGCTTGTTTTAAGGACAATCTTTTGCCATATGATTAGTGTATTTTCTCTCTATGATGAAATAATATGAGCGAGGTGCTATGGCATTCAAGTTTTGCATTGGGCAAGCATCAGCCATGTGATCACTAATGGAAGTGTAGCAATGTTTTGTGGTAGAGGCCTTCTGATGTTGCCTATTCTGGAAGTTTCCTCCTAGCTTTTGTGCTACTAACTCAACTAATTCCTCCACTGAGGACGATGGTTTGAATGTGATAAGTCAAGGAATCTGATCCTTTATAGATCTTGGAGAACTTTAACTCGTCTCTTAAGTTTTCTTCAATGTCTATGCACATTCTCACACATTGGTCTAGGGTTTTTGGCTCTTTCAAGTACACATAAGACCTCAATTTTCCACTCAAGAGACCATATAAGAACAATGATACTTGCTTAGCCTATGTAGGTAGCTCTGAGACTGGACATGTCATTATGTATTGCATCCTAGTACTCTTGGGTCATATGTTTGAAACTATGAATCAAAGATGACGTGTTTTGCCTAATTCAACTCTTGGAGAACTCAACAAGGAAAGCATATAATAGATTCCTGATATCTCTAAAATGACTTTGTTGCAAGGTTTGCAACGAAACAAGGTCCGTGTTCTTCAAGGTTAGAGAAAAAGTCTTGTATTGAGTGAACAAATCTTCCACTTGTTCCACTCTCAATACTTGCTTAAATTCACTTATGTGATCATAGGGATCTCCCATGCCATCAAAGTAATTCATCATGGTCTTAATAACCTGAGAGGGTCTCAACATCCTTGAGTGTTCTGTTTGTCTAGGTAGAGGGAAATCATCCTCCTCTCTATGTGAGTTATGTCATCTAGTCCTTTCTCTTTCTAGTATGCTTGTGTCTTGTTGTGATCTACCTCTTCCTAGGTTGTGCATAAAGCTTACCTCAGAGGTTTCTTTTGTTTTCTCTCTATTGGCTCCTAAAGAGTTGGCCGATCTTGCACTAAGTGATAACTTGTAAAGAGTTGGCCGATCTTGCACTAAGCGATAACTTGTGTATGGGGAAAACCTTTTGGCCTTGCCAAAAGAGTCTGCTTACTATAGCCATAGATGAAATACATTCATTCCAAATTGAAACTCAATTAAGTTGGTTTCCCTTGGACATATGGATCCTTGAACTCATACACCAAGAAATCGTGCTTAGTAAGAGGCTTGTTCGATTTGAATTTCCAAAAGGATTCTTCAGTCACCATGTTAACATATAACTCTATGGAAGTATTATCATGGGGTGTCTTCATGGTAGCTTTGATTCAAGTAAACATCGAATTCTCTCTAGGATTAGAGGGGATCGCCATTTGATCCTCCTCTTCTGATCCTCAAACTTCTGACTCTAGAAGAATGTTCCCAAAGTTGTATGTCCTCTCAAGGTTACTAGTAACCAGGTACATTGTTCCTTGCTTATCTATATATGATCCATTCTCAAACTTGACCACTCAGGGATCTAGGCCATAGAAATGCTATGTGTTCCTCATTTGTACTACTCACCTTCTCAAACTATCCTCATAGATGCGAACATCCAATGAGTTGGTTTGGATGTACTCTAACTAAGTCTTGTAAGGTTCCTTTGGCATTTCTAAGTGTGCAGCCTTATTCCTTTGGTTGATCTCTCTATGGTGTAAGAGCTATCTGATTCACTAGTCTCATGGCTCTCACTTGACTAGTGATCACCTATTTGCTTAGACCAAGCCTTAGATGCATTGGCTAACACTAGCTTCATAAGGCCTTAGGCTTTGTCAATACACCTTGCCAAGGTACTTTCTTGATCTAAGGTTCATTAACTAATCAAATTCCCTTTCTTTAGCTCTATGTTATTTGCTTATATTATGGGTTTACTTATCAATTGGCTTGTTGATTTATTATCTTTTTTTTTCTTTTCTTGATGAACAATCCTCAAGAATACTTGCATTGTTTCACTTGATCGTGGATCATCACCTTAATTCTTTTCCTTAGTGTTATCAAGATTATACTTGTTTCAGGTCTTGTACTTGATTTCATTAAGTTTCTTGGACTTGAAGATTCCTACCATCACCTTATGTACTAGTACTGGCACTAGCACGTTAGCCTAAGCTAGAATTGATAAAGGGGTTTTGGTGAATTTCCAACATCGAGTCATTTTCTTTGTGTGCTTTGAATATGCCAAGAACATCCCTCAAGCCTTTCTAGTTCACTTTGACTCTTGCTAGAGCCTCGATTGCTTGCTCTATAGCTCCGTAGACCCTAAAGTCCACTAAGAAAACCTTAGAAATAGACCAAATTTAAGTCAAAAGTTAAAACCCTAATTTTTTTCATGTATTTTCTCTTGAAATCGATTGATTCTATTGCAATACTCATCTATCCCGATAGAGAAATTTGTCCCATGGGTGGTCTGTTGTGATAGACCGGTTGGTCTGTCATGAAAGAGGGGGTCTATCATGGGGGGTATGTTGTTATAGAGGGTGTGAATTGTGATAGAGTGTTCTGTGGTGAAAGAGGATGTCTATCGTGATAGATGGGTATCTATCAGCACTTTGTTCTATCACGAGGTCAGTCTATCGTGATAGATGGATGTTTGTGGTGATAGAAGGTTTCTATCACAGGACTCGATCTGTTATGATAGATAGGTGTCTATCATGATGGATGGGTCTTTCGTGACAAATAGTATATATAACATGATGGATGGGGTCCATTGGGGTTGGTCTATTGTGATAGACTAGTTTGTCATGCTAGAGGGGATCTATCGTGATAGATGGGGTCTATTGCTTGTTGCTATTCTTTGATCTATCAAGGTAGAGCCGAAAACTCAGAGCTTTTACAAAATGTCTATGCTAGAGGATGCCACTGGAGAGACCTTTGCAATGGCATAGGTGTGCACAACTGAAAAGATGACTTTCTCGGTCTACCATGATAGACCAAGGAGGTCAACATGAAATTCAAAAAATGCTCTATCGTACTTGTCCACCCTCTTGGAGACAATGATGGACCTAGATTTTCCAGAAAACAGAAGAAGAACACATGAACACAACAATACTTTTGATCTCTCTCTCTCTCTCTCTCTCTCTCTCTCTCTCTCTCTCTCTCTCTCTCTCTCTCTCTCTCTCTCTCTCTCTCTCTCTCTCTCTCTCCCTCTCTCTCTCTCTCCCTCTCCCCCCCCACACACAAGCACATGAATGATCGAATTCGGATGGGAAGTCGGTACTATGGTAGAAAACAAAAAAAAAAAATTGTAGAAAGTAAAGTGCGGCTATGGAAAAAGAATGTAGAGAAGATCCTAATGAAACAAAAAAGCATTAAAATTAGAGCAAAAAATAACAAAATCTACCAAATTATCTTCCAACATCGATCTTCCAATACTCTTACCATCATGAGTTTTTCCTTGTGTGTTCCGTGACAACGGTGCCAAATTAGTGTTGCACTAGACAAGGATGAGTACCATGTCGAGGAGCCCACCTCCTTAATTAGAAATCCATGGAGACATAAGTATGATATGACTATCTTGAATGAGTGATGTGCACAAAGGTGAAGGTGAGAAGCACACTAGGTGCACACACACACACAAGGAAGAGGCAATAGAAGAGACAATGGAAGTCTATTCATTAACAAGAGCTCTCCATACAATAATTCATCAACAATCCGCCCTAAAAAATGAAGTCTCTATCTCTTTTTATAGTTTTCTAGCAGTTTTCATTAGTTTCACACCTAGTGTTCAATGTAGTTAAAAATTAGGTCCTAAACTACTTTTTAGCCATCTAATGAACTCTAAAAATTATGAAATTTGGTATGTGGGATCTATCTAGGCTTCTCAAGCTTGAGGAATTCTTGACTTGCACAAAAATGGAGCATTAATTTTAAAAATTGGGGTTTTTATGTTACAAACTAGTGATAAGAATCACTATTGGAAGTTTAAATGATATTTGTAATCTTGAAAAGCACCAAATCTTTGAAAAAATAATACTTGGCATCACTTGGCCTCTCATATCCTTATGCATGTACAATTTACATGCTTCCATGGCATCAATCTCTGCCTCCTCCTCTTGCACTCCTAAAAATCATCCATATGAATATCAGTTTGAGTGAGCGACATGGGAATGGGAAGCTTTTTTCAATAAACAATTTCAAAAGGTGTATGAAAAGTAGTTGCATGTGTTGTGTTATTGTAAGCAAATCAAAGTAAGTATTATTTTCCATCCCAGTTAATGGGGCTATCTAATGACTAACAACACAATAAATCAATAATAGTGATATTGGTTGCTTCACTTTGACCATTACTTTTAGGATGAAATAAGGAGCAAAATCTATTTTAGAACCAAAATGTTTAAATAATCCACAAACAACATCACAATCAAACAACATGACCTTGGGGAAACCATGATGTGGGGAAATAGCTTTAGTAAATAAGTACACTAAGTTGCAAACAAGGTCTTTTTACATGGAATTATATATGCATATTTACTAAACCTGTCAACAATGATCCAAATCATGTCATTATGAGATGAAGTCATAGGAAAATGAGTAATAAAATTGTTGGAGTTAGACGCCTACGAAAGCATGCGAACAGCACAGGGAAGAAGAAGAAGAGGCTTGAAGCACAACACACAATACTCAATGTATTACCACTAGATTGTACAAAGATAAGTAACCGATTATGGCTATAGGCATATATACAAGCCAGGGGGGAAAACTCCTAAAGAGGGAAAAAGTGCACTGGCGGTCCTAGTATGTTCACACACATCACTACCTAAATATATCAACAAGTCCCCCCCTAGGAGTGATGTGATGAACAAGGAGTTGGCACTC
The DNA here is from genome assembly GCA_020310875.1 of Ceratopteris richardii. Lineage (NCBI taxonomy): Eukaryota > Viridiplantae > Streptophyta > Polypodiopsida > Polypodiales > Pteridaceae > Ceratopteris > Ceratopteris richardii. The sequence goes on along the minus strand of CM035427.1, from coordinate 132,093,824 downwards.
ATGTATAAGGAAGTGCCAAGCTATGTGGAGTCAATCCACAAAAGGAAGTAAGCCCAAAGCTTTGCGGAAATCTTCAAACTTCTCCCTCGGCAGATCCTTCATGAAAAGGTCTGCAATGTTCTCCTGCATGGGCACATATGCCAAGTTGATCTCTCTAGTAGAGAACCTCTCCCTGACATAATGATAATGCACCTCAATGTGCTTAGTGTGAGCATGGAACAGAGGGTTCCTCGCAACTACCAATGCACTCTGACTGTCAATGAAGATGGTGGTGGCAGAAGACAGACCAACACCCAAATCAGCCATAAGGCATCTGAGCCACACTCATTCAATAGTTTCTATGAAAGTTGCCCTATACTTAGCCTCACAACTAGAAGTGGCCACAGTAGGCTACTTCTTGCTCATCCAAGACATGCATGAGCTACCAAGCATGAAGCAAAATCCACTAGTGGACACACAAGTGTCATAGCAACCAACCTATTCAGAGTCAAAAAAAGCATGTAAATCTGGCAGTAGTGATCCCCCTTTGGGATAAAACAATCCAAGTAGTCGAGTACCACTCAAGTAGTGAAAGATGTGCTTAACTACCTGCCAATGCTTGACTCCTGGGCAATACATAAACTTGCTCATCTGTGAGACAGCAAACTGAATATCTAGCCAAGTAATGCATAAGTAAGTAAATCATCCAACATCCTACTAATAGAGAACATCATCAAATGCATCCCCAACATCATGAAGACTCAATCGTAAACCTGCCTCCATAGGAGTGACAATAGGTTTACAGTCTTCAAGGCAAAAACACTACAATAATGTATCAGTATATTTTGTTTGACACAAAGCTATTCCACCATCAACGTGCATAAATTGAATGCCCAAATAATGATGCAAATTCCCCAAATCAAACATCTCAAGTGAGGCATGCAAATCAGCTTTAAAATCAACAATATGCTTCTGATGAGGACCAATGAGTAGCATGTCATCAACATACACAACATTGATCAGAAGTACATCATTAGCACATTTAACATATAAGGTGCTTTCAGTTGGACTTTTCTCAAAACCATGTGCAATTAGATAGGCATGTATCTTTTCATACCAAGCACGTGGTGCTTGCTTTAAACCATATAATGCCTTCTTTAACCTGCAAACCTAGTTCTCACATAGTTCTCAAAGCTCGTAGTGAGCAAATATTATAGCACATCAGTTGAGGTGGGTAGCAACATAAGGCCTATGGTTGGAGAAGACTTTAGCTACTCAAGACACATCAACCACTTTGTTGATGACCTTCCATTTGTGATCCCATCTGAATGAGGCTCAGAATCTTCATTTGTAGAAGTCGGTAGGTCTATATTGCAAACATTACCAAGAGCACCATAAGAAAGGTATTTTCTGTTCGATTTGCAAAAAAGAATCTTTTAAAGTTATAGCTTTGATAGGGTAGCCTTGCTGTTTTGTCCAAGAGTCCATCGATTCCTTGGTAGGCTCCTTGGATTCTTCCCAAAAGGGTGAGATTCTTAAGCCAAATCCCATGCAGCATCCCTGCCTTCCTAACTAATTCTTGAGAGAACATAAAATGCATCCTAGCTCCATAGCTCAAAGGTAATGGAGAATTCTATTGCATCCTTAACTAATGCTTGATCTAGAGTAGCAGCAACCTTTTTGAAAATGTAAATCTTTTGGCATATGATGCTTTGATGGTAAAGTTCTAATAAATCATCATATACTTTTCTGTCCAAAGATGTGGTATTTTGCATGACTACATGGAAGGTTGCACCCCTTATGTTTGTTGGCCACATTCAAAGCAATTCATTGCTATTGCAATAACATCCTCAAGTCCACAGTTGAATTTCCCCTTAGCATTGTATCTAAGTGGCTCTCTCCAACTTGAACAACCCATCCTAGTTTCTCTACAGCCGATTGACAAAGATGGCAAATGAACTTCTTCATGTAAGGTGTTGTATCCAGAGTAGCGTCCATAAGCATATGCAATGCACTCAAGGCTACATTTGTCAGCCTTTGCAAGACTGTGACCAGACTTCTCACAGAAATCATCAATAGAGTTAGTAGTATATTCATTGTCTATTTGCACACAATGCAATGGTGTCATAAAGGATGCTAAACTTATTAGCTACATTCAAGGACCCAGAAGTGATTGTTGAGTGAAGCATTCCATCAAGCATATCTGGTTGAGAGAGAACTGCCATGCACCCATAGGGATGTATCCTCCATATGGAGCTGCGAGTTGTCCCCAAACTGAGAGAAGTGGTAGGATGAGCATCATCTAGATCCCAAACCAAGGGGAAGCCTAGCTTTCACCCTGAACAGAGACAAAAAGGGCAATATCGAAAATCGAATTCCCCCCCAACCCCTAAGCATTTGTTGATTCTTAGCAAAAATGATCAAGGAGGAAATGGGGAGCCTTGGTGCTTGATTTCATCAGAGAAGCATCATATACATGCAAGGAGAGCAACAAGGGGGCTCGATCCCAAGGAGCCAATATGGAAGAATGCTCAAATCCAAGAGTACTAGAACTGCAAGTAAATAGTGATTTGTCTACACATGACACCTTCATCCCTAGTTGCAGATGTAGAACGGAAGTCTTGTATCAATCTACCGAATGCCAGGCCCATAATGGTTATTGCTAATGCCATACCAAGAGAGCTTCTTTGACCAAAACCGATTGTTTCCCATGCCCATGTTCATACGAGGCTTGCTATTGATCTTGTGCATAATGAATAGAATAAGAACCAGCCTTAGAAAGATTCCACAAGCCACAAACACTTCCGTCTTCAAAACCATCATTTGCAAACTCATAAGGCCTGATGGTTGTTTCAATCTTTAGAGAGCTGCCTAAGAGAGAAACCAATCAACCCCAACTACATAGCATTGACAAACTCCATGTTCCTTACCAATATCTTTGTTGAGAGAAGCATAATTCCAACCAAGCTATTGTAGGCATGCAATGACCTACAAGATTAAACATGAATACCTACCTGGTTGGAAGTAGCAAGAGGCAAAGAAATTCATCTGCCTAGTGGGTGGTGGCCTCCATGGGAGGGAAGATCCAGCTGCGTGTACAAGAATTCTTTCGTTATAGTCTTTTAGAGGAGGTGTTAGTCATGCCCAACAGAGTGCCTTGAGTACAAATTATTCGAATGGTCAAGGAAGGGAGGAGAGAGAGGAGATAATAGATCGGGGGAATTGAGCTTATCCCCAAGTCATGCAGGAGCATGAGGCTCACCCCGAAGGAAGTAGAGTGCTCAAAGAGCTCCAACCCCGAGCTAGGTATGAATAGTAGAGAGATTGAAGTGTTTGACTAGCTCCCCTTTGGTCTTCAGGCATCAAAGCTTTTCACCCGAGAAAAATTCTCCCCTTCACAAGATGCCTAACCTGCTAGCATGAGGTCATGATTCTTGTGGTTGACTCTATCTCTCCAACTTCTCCATAGTCATTCTTCCATATGCAGTCTTCGAATCCTCAAGCCTCAATATCTGTACTCTTTTGTGCCCCAAAATTACTATGAGACTATCTATAGGATGAGGGAGGAGAGCCACATATTCAGATGAATTTCATACCTTTCAAATGTCCTTCAAGGAGGATTGGAGAATTTTGAAGAGAGTTGGGGCATGGGGCACCAACCCTTAATAGTAGAGCACACAAAGGAGACTTTCATCGCTTGGAAAGTAATTGGACAGAGGAGATGGAGTGTTGTTTTTGCAAAAGAGCTTGATTCTAACATGGCAATCCTCACCTACGAGCACCAAGAAGCATCATTGTGCCTTCACATGAGGCCTTCGATAGTCACTTCAGAGGTTCCTACACACGAAGTTGGGAGGGGCAATACTCAGTCCATTTTCAACATAGCAACAGAGTCATCATGGATGGAAGCTTGTTAGAGAGGCCCAAAGGAGTTGTGTACCCAGGCTTCAAGGGAGCCAAGCATCTTCATACACTAGGGGGCGGGGATCAACGGGTTACACTGCTCAATCTTCAACAGTTTGATGGTCATGAAGGGGACCGTAGAGCAGCAAGCAACATGCAAGGGAGCTCTAGATGAGATTCCCCTAAAAAATGGTCTCAAAAAATATGAGAGCGACACGATGAGTTCTTGCTTGCCCTCCCCACCTACCTCCCACAACTGCAGATGAATGGGGTTTTGGAATTCAATGCATTCAGTTCAATCCATATGGGGTTCAACCGTTCAAGCGCTCATGGAGGTAGGAGTTGAAAAATTCATGGAGATTTTCATTTCACAAAAAAAAAATCAACTTCTTTAAGTTTTCTTGGAAATGAAGAGAGGGAGGGAGAAGAGAGGAAAATTGTCCATACCTCTTTTAAATGCAGTCACTCTAACTTAGATATGAAAGATATGGGGAGTGATGATAGGTGTGGGTGTGTGTGTGGAGGTGTGTGTATGTGTGAGACTGAGAGAGGAGAGAGATAAGGGAGTGTTCTTGTGCCCCAAGCAAAATGAACTAAAACTACCCTACAAAAACAAAGAAATGGGGAGCTAATGGTCCAAAGGAAGGGTGAAAATGTCATGCAAGAACTCAATCCTACATATATGAGCAGAAAAAATTTCAACACCATACTTTATCACATGCTCTTGAGCTCTCCAAGTGATGAAAAGCCATTCTCTCTAGAATTGTTGTTCTAGTGTACCCAAGGGGAGCCAAGACCCACACCACCTTGCATTGAAGCAATAGCAAAGCTCAAGGAAGACTCTCCTTTCATCCAACCAACCCTTCATCATGCCTCAAGCCATTGGCCATCAGCTCCAAGCTATGCCACAAACCCTTGAGAACATGGAGAGGAAGGTCATCAAGGATAATTGTCCCCAAATGGAAAATGCAAGAAATGCAGCACATTCTACTCACACACGAAGAAGAGATAAGCATGCACACACACCTCACTCTCACACTCAAAAACAAAATACACAAGTGCACATAGTTTAAGAGTAAAAGAGTACTCCATTCATTTCAAGATATGTACATGGGGCTCACGTTGAACCAAAAGCTCCCCTCTCCAAAAATGAGATTCTATATTTATAGGCTAAGCTCTTTTCCCCATGTGCTCCTATGATGAGTAAAAAAGGGAACATGTGTCTAACTACCATATCTTATGAGATCTTGGCAAATATTCCAAATCTCAAGAAAGTGGAGGTGTGGGAATTCTACGTGGATTTTTGGGTTTTCTGATATGTTTGAAAAAAAAGAGATTTATTTACAAATATGAGAATGCATCTCCATTTTGTATCTAGGAGACACTCCACTTCCAATTCATTTCCATTTTATGTTATATATCTTTGTATTTGGGTTCCTTGCCATTTGCTTCTACTTATGTATTCATTCTCCTTCAAGGGGAATTATCCTACATATTATGTACTTTGGAGAGCCCCCTCCAACTCTATATAAGAAAGGCCTCTCCCCCACTTTGTACTTGTTTAGAAGCTTGAGGAGCCTACTCCATGCTCTTGGAAAGCTCACTCTAATCCATGTGAGATTTCCCATTTCATGGTCTACTCACATTTGAGTCTCACACTCATTTTTTATGCAGGTTTACATGATGCACTTGTTGATGAGTTGATTGACATAGAAGAGGTGAAAACTATGCCTAAATGATTGGTGCACCACCTACTCGATTCATAGTGAGTACTTACAATCAACATGGAAAAAACATCATCAGATGCATCAGAATCCATCCACTTGGCACAATGTGCACACAAGGATACAAAGAGATGCTTAGGGAGCAAACCCTCTTGATATATCAAGCTCAAGATGTGATGATCGAGGATGACATTTATACTTTTTCATTTACCTGACATGTATAGTGGTTACGCCGATATATGCCAAGGATACTTCTAGTGAGCTTTACGAGGTTTATCGATCAAGAGTGATGGCTTATTTGTTTCTTGCAAACTCACTCATTCTTGGAAATTAGGGTTTTCTTTGCATATTGTTCTTTATATATTGTATTGGTTATATTGTTGAATTAATTCATTCTTGTATATTCTCTTTATGAGATAGAAGAAGTAGAAGAAGAACATTCTTCCTTGCCTCAATCTGTGTGTGCTTCTCTCTTCATGTGTGATAGTGTGTGAGAGCTCTCTTCTTTATCTCCTTTCTCTTGACATGGTATCAGAGCTAGTGTGGTTGTAGAGATCTCACGAAGAATTTCAATAGTGAAGAGTCCATGAGAAGGCATGGAGAATACATGCTTCACAAATGATCTCATATTTCTATGAAATTTGGAGAATGTGTGCTTCAATTTCACAACCATTTTGACCTTTATTTTGAGCTCGCAACATGGGACCCATGGAAAAAACATGTCAATTTGCAAAATTGTAACTTGCATTCTATTTGACATCTCCCAAATATTTCAAATCAAGAATTTCAAGAGATTTCATTTCACTATTGATACAGGAAAACTTTGTTTTTCTAAGATCAAATTGTTAAGCCATAATGTGATAGTTTTCAAGTAGAGGTACTACTTCTAATGCTTTTACAGTATTGTAAATTACTACAAAAACAAAAAATTTTGATGGGATGAGTCAACTTATGAGCGATAAGTTGGATAAGAAGAACTTTCATAATTGGATATTTGGAATGATGAATTTCTTGGTGAAAAAGGCTACTAAAAGTACATTGAAGGAGACAATGAAAACCCTCCAAAGTTACCAGAGAGGAATTAACAGTAGACAAGTTAAGAGCATATCAAGAGTGGAATCAAGGAGCACATAAGGTAATGTATTGGTTTTCTGTTAGCATAGAAGATTGAATGATTGGGCACATATAGGATACCAAAACTCCGAAAGAGGCTTGGAACAATTTTTCCACATTGTATGAGACCACTATAAAGGCACAAAAATTCCAACTCAAGAATAAGTTGCATACACTAAAGAAAAAGAGCATGTCGACATGTGACCACACCTTAAAAATCAAAAATCATATTTGAGTCTCTTGCATGTACTGACATCAATGTGGATGATGATGATGATAAGGTAGAAGTGTGCCTTCATTTTTTATGAGCTACATATAAGCAATTCAAAACTTCTATTCTTACTAGGGAGAATATTCCAAATTTTGTTGATCTTGTTTCCATGATGATAATTGAAGAAAAAGCCTTGTTCAAGACTCAAACTCTCAAAGAAAAGTTAGTTCTAAGTAGGTATTATACTATGGCAGAGGAAGAGGCCAAGGTAGAGGCTTCGAAAGTGGAAGAGGAAACAATAACTAAGACCAAAGTCAACAACAGACTAATGCAAGAGGTAGAGGACAGTTTTGAGAAGCTAAAGAGGCCGTAGGAATTTCCAAAGAAATGATTCAGGTAATGATAGTAATGGAGGCTATAATTGTGGTAAACCTAGTCACTTTGAACATGATTGCAAGTTTAAGAATCAAAAAAACATGAAGCAACAAAAAAACTATGCATCCACAAGTGTAGATGATTCGAAGAAGTTGTTCGTGGTCCAACATGACATGATGAATACAGTGTCTTTTGATGTTTCAAAATCAAATGTTAATGTCTAGTATGTTGACTTAGGTGCTTCAAATCACATGACCATCCATGCAAAATGGTTGAGTAGTTTGTAGAAATTGCCACTTCCTGGATTTGAAGAAACATGTGATGATACTTCACATCCTATCGAGCATATATGAAACATAGCAATATCCATGGAGGATGGGAAGGTAAAATATCTTGGTTATGTATTGCATGTTCCTGATATAAAAAAGATCCTAGTTTCTATTGGGAAAAGGATTGACGAGGGATTCGACGTCAAGTTCAATTTTGATGGTTTATATGTAGAAGAGTACAAACATAATGGAAGGTTGATTGCCAAAGGCAACAAAGTGGGTAGGATGTTCACCATGAATATGAAAATTCTTGAAATGAATAAAACCATGTTTGCAAAAGGTCCAAGTGTTGTTGTTGACATAGAGATTTGGCACAAGTGAATTGGACATGCAAATTTTGATAGGCTAAAGTTGATGCAGTCAAAGGAGCTTATCAATGGACTACCAAATTTCAAGGTTGCAGAGATGCAAGAGAATGTGAAGCATGTCAATTTGGTAAATAGTCAAGGGAATCATTTTTGCATGAAAAGCATGTTAGTGAGAATCTGCTAGAAATAGTACATACAGATGTTTCGGGTCCTGCAAAGAACACATCTATGGGAGGTTGTTTCATCTCACTTCCATCGATGTGTATACACAAAAAGTATGGGTATCCTTCATGAAGGAGAAGAGTGAGGTGTTTATTCACTTTTAGAATTTCATGGCTATGATGGAAAAGAAGAACATCAAACATTAAGATCTGATAGAGATGAATTTATATCAAAGAGTTTAGTAGTTTTTTTTTAATCATGGAATTCAAAGGCGGTTTTCATGCAGGTACACATCACAACATAATAATGTTGTTGAATGCAAAAATAGAAATGTTGCAGAAATAGCAAAAGCTTTGATGGTCAAGAAAAATATGCCTCATTGTTATTGGGTAGAATCTATGCACATTGGTATATACATCATGAATAGAACTTCGATTGTTGTTCTACATCAAGTTATGCCTAAATAAGAGTCTATAGGTAAAAAGAAAAATTGATCACATATGAAGGTATTTGCCTATATTGCATATGTACATTTTCCATACCTATATTGCATATGTACATTTTCCATATAATTTGAGGAAAAACTTGATCCAAATGCAATATATATATATATATATATATATATATATATATATATATATATATATATATATATATATATATATATATATATATATATATATATATATATATATATATATATATATATATATATATATATATATATATATATATATATATATATATATATATATATTGGGTACTCCCTTGATCAAAAGGGATATAAATGCTACAATCCAATCACACATCGTGTAAGGTAAGTAGAGATGTGGTATTTGATGAAACGGTATTCTATTATGCTAGTGCAAAAGGACTTAATGTTGACTCAAATGACAAAGGAAATGTTGAAAAATCAAGTGCAAAATCTCAAGTTCTAAGTGGACCATATGTGTCACCTAGCAATAGTTCCACCTCAAACCCATGGAGTGGAAGATTAGGTGGAAATTTCAATCCATTAAATTCATTGAATACATCCAAGTAAGGTAAAGAAAAGATTTCTACTAATAATAAAATATCTACATGTTTTAAAGACATTGATGAAGAATCAATCAATTCAGAGAAGAGCCTTAATGAGGAACTTGGATTTCCCTCTATGAAGACTCCAACAGTAAGAAAGGCATATGCAGATAATACAACAAGAAGAAGGGATCTAGACCAAGAAGATCTAGACGGATACAAAATTCAATGCAAATTTTAACATATGATAGCTACATGGCTCCTCATTGTGCCTACATGACCAAGGTAATACAAGTTGTTGAACCTTCTTGTTTTGAAGATGCAATTCGAAATGTAGATTGGGAGAAATATATGGATGAGGAGATGGCTACACTTTATGGAAATGAAACATGGAATCTATTTCCGTTGTTACAAGGAAAAAACCCCATAGGTTGCAAGTGGGTTTACATGGTAAAGCATAATGTTAATGGTAGCATAAGCAAGTATAAAACATGATTGGTTAAAAATGGACATGCACAGACATACAGCATTTATTATGAGGAAACTTTCAAGTCTTGTAGTTAAAATGACTACTGCTCGAGGATTTGTTGAATTGGCTACAGCAAAAGGACGGATTTTGCATCAGATTGATGTGAATAATGCTTTCTTACATAGTGAGTTGGAGGAAGAAGTATACATGGACCAGCCACAAGGATATGAGGATTCAAAGCATCCAAAGTATGTTACATTGAAAAAGGCTTTGTATGGGCTTAAACAAGTCCCTCGTGCTTGCCATGAAAGGATTGCAGATTATCTAGCCTCCATTGGATTTTCTATGTGTGATGTAGATCGCTCTTTATATGCAAGGGAGGGTGATGATGGCATCACAATTGTGCCTATTTATGTTGATGACTTGATTCTAGGTGGTGATAATGAAGAAGCATTAAGGGGTTAAAGCAACTCCTTATGCAGGAATTTGATATGAAAGATCTTGGAATGCTACATTACTTTTTGTTCATTGAGTTTATACATACAGAAACAAGTAGATTGCTTTCACAAAGGCAATATGCATTGAGTATGCTGCAAAAGTATGCTATGGCAACTATGTTATGAAAGTATGGTATGTTTGATTGTAAACCAATTTTTATGTCATTAGATTATAATTTGAAGTTGATAGTACGTCCAATGAATCGTTAAAAAATGCTACTATGTGCAAGAAAATTGTAGGAAATTTGATACATCTCACAATTATAAGGGCTAATATAAGCTACATTATAGGACTTGAAAGTTGAATTATGTAGGTTCCCAGGAAACCACATTTAGATGCTTTGAGATGCACTTTACGTTATGTGAGTGCTACTTTGGATTATGCATTGTTTTATGAAGCTCGTGCATAATTGCAGGTTCATGGATACATCGATGCATATTGGGTTGGTAGTGTTCCAGATAGAAGATCTACTAGTGGCTCTCTATTCTCACCTAGGAGTGTTGATATTACATGGAGTAATAAGAAGTAATGCACTGTTGCTTTCTCACGTACAAAGGTTGAGTATAGAGGTGCCGCAATGGTAGCATGTGAGGTTTCATGGCTATGATTATTTGTAGATTTAGGTGTGGAAGTGCAAAATCCTATCATCATTTATTGTGATAATCTTAACAGCATACATTTAGCACGAAATCTTGTTTTTCATGCTAGAACAAAGCACCTCGGAGTGCATTATCACTTCATCAAAGAAAAGGTATTAGCCAGTGATATTGATCTTGTTTATGCGAGGAAACATGAGAATATTGTTGATCTTCTCACTAAAGCACTTCGAGTAGAGAAGCTGAAGAAGTCTCAAAATATGCTTGGATTACAATTCATGACCTTGAGCTTGAGGGGGAGTGTTGAGATACCAAGCTTAACATGTGATGATCGAGGATGACATGTACCACTTTTCATTTCTTTGATATGTAGAGTGGTTACACTGATATATGTCAAGGATCCTTTTATTGAGTTTTACTAGATTTATCTATCGAGAGTGATAGAACAGTTGTTTCTTGACAACTCATGCATTCAAAAATTGTATTGGTTGTATTTTTGTATTAGGTCACTCTTGTATATCCTCTTTATGTAAGAAGAAGTAGAAGAAGATCGTTTTTCCTTACCTCAATATGTGTATGCTCCTCCCTTCATGCATGAGAGTGTATGAGAGCTCTCTTCCTTGTGTCCTATCTCTTGGGATTCCCCTCATTCACAACTATACCCAAAAGCAAACTTGAGTCAAGGTCATTCACAGCATAATGAAAGCACATATTCAAGGCCCATGACTCTCAAACCTATAGACACACCACATGTGCAAGACATAGAGACAATAACACCATCCCCCACTAGGATTGAACAGTCTCATTGTTTTGAATCTGGGTGGACACATTTATTTCATGACTACCCTAGTCATCCTGACATAACAAGGAAGACTACTCCCACCAAAATATTGACTATTGTACCATCAAGCAATGATTTTGGTCGAGACTTTTCAATAAAGGTAGTGCAAGCAACACAGCTAGACCTAGAAAAGCTCTCTACAAACTCAAAGCCATAAAAGAAATCTCATAAAGAGACTAAAAACTAATCTTTCAAGAGCAAGATAAGACATACTTGGAACTAAGAATGTAAGAAGAAAGATCAATGATGGAAATGGAAGATTGTTGAGCTAGAGAGCTGAATCTAACAAGTGTTCAAAGAAAAAAAAAGAGGAAAAATGCTACAAGAAGAAGATGTAGACTTGAAAAGAACGCGTGATGAACAATCAAGGCTAGATCCTATGCCTAGTAAGCCCACTGCAATCATTAGAACCAATGATTTGTATAGGCTCTTATAAGTGTGTGATGATCACATTAGAGAAGAGCTATCTATAGAATGACATGAAAAATGCTACCTAGACCTACACAGATAGATAATTGAAGTTTCCTAGCAACCAATGGAAAAGTTCCCTCAAGTTGTATGAAGATCTATTTCAAAAGCTCATCGTACGAGGTATCAAGCTCAAGGCTAAACTAACAAGGAACCACACCAAAGAACCAATCAAACGAAGCCATGCTTGAAATAGAAGATGTGTGGATCCTTGATGTAGATTAGTGAGGAACAACAAAAATTTTGGGATCAAGTGCAAGAATCTAGGTGGACAAGAGATGTTAATCAAATTCCACCATTCACAAAAAATTTGGGTTTTGACCAAAGAAGAATCCTAGAAGATGAGTTCCAACCATCATACACATCAATTACCCCAAAAGTAGATATTAATGCCCTATCTTAATTCATTACCAATAAATTTGGGACAATGTGAAGACAAAGCAAAATTTAAAAAAGTGACTAATTTGTGAGTGAAAAGGAAAGAGGAAATCAAATTGAGGCATGATACTTCCTCATCAAATTCCATACAAGTTCCCATAGACAAAATCAGATATTATGGCAAAGGCAACTAAGGTAAAATCTATATTCCTATAAAGTACAATGGAATCACGAAAAAAGCTATAGTAAATTCAAGAGAAAACAGTGTCATTTCCATAAAGAGATTGAGAAATGGGGAAACCCAACTCTTAAGCAAACTCGAATGAGAATACAATTGGCAGATGGCCATACAAACACACCATTTGGACTGTTGGAGGGTTTCATTCTCATCATTTGGGGGGGGGGGGGGGGGGGGGGGGAGGGGGGGACAAATTTCAACACATTAGTAATCTATAATTTTGACAGAGCTAGCAATTATGAAATATTATTAGGATGTGCATTTCTCACAGAGCTAAAGGTTGTGCAAGATTGGAGAGTTAATGGTATGTACCTACGTTATCAAGGCATTATCACTATAACTAACTCATCTGATGATTTGTACCAAGATGTGCCACCTATGCAATGGAATGTAGTGTGCAAAGAGTTTGAACAACCTCCATAGCAAGTGAAGATTATATCATGGCTTGATAAAGACACCAATCTATGGATGTGTCCAATAGGGGATAAAAGTGCAAAGGTGATGCAAAAATGATCTATGAAAGTCCCAATGAATGTTCTAGAAAACCAATTTAAAAGACAATGAATTTGATCTACATGGCTCTTGGGTGCAATCAAAGTGCATGTCAATGAACAAGAGCTCCAATTATGTTCTGATGGCGGTTATGATCTTTTCATGGTTAGATCTCTTACAAAGGAAGTCTCCTTAAGAGAAGGTCCAAGGGAACATGCAAAGTTCTTTCCTATGGCCGCATTCAAGACTCAAAAGCCTTCCTTCCCAAATAATAGAAGGCCACACATTACATCAAATTGGGACATATCATTGTGAGAATCCACAAGGTTCTCATAGATAGTGGTGCAATATTCAATGCAATATGGATGTCCATCATGCAAGAATTGTAAGTTTATTTGACAGAGGCTTATATCACCACATAGGAAGACATGAAACACAATGTGTAGGCAAAGTGGAATCCCACTTCACATTACTCATTCAATGCAATATTTGACAGAGGCTTATATCACCACATAGGAAGACATGAAACACAATGTGTAGGCAAAGTGGAATCCCACTTCACATTACTCATGCAATTATGCTAGTGACATTCCTTCTGATGTCATGAAACACAATGTGTAGGCAAAGTGGAAATCCCACTTCACATTACTCATGCAATTATGCTAGTGACATTCCTTCTGATGACAAAGATCTTGAACTATAAGTTATCCTAGGCCAAAATTTGGTTTATAGTCACTTTATTGGATTGGACCTTTCCAAAGGCACACTCTTTGCTATAGTCAATGACAAGGAAATATTTACTTCCCTAAAAGAAACATCTCTAGTCCCAACAAAAATTTTCAGATTCTTCTTGTCCATCTGATCACATTTCTCTGGCAATGCATCTTGTTCTAGAGTACACATACACATCAATGCTACAAGATGATCACTCAGATAATGGCACAAAACTTGATAATGATCTATTAGCTCACCTCATTCTTGCTCAACCATGTGAGGAAGAAGTCAACTTTGGCTGAATTCAATATTAGTCTTGAATTTGAGGAACAATTGGACAAAACTCTATGAGAGATTGAGGAATCTGCAAGAGTCAAATACACAAAACTCTCAAGAGTGCAGGAAAGAAAGCTCAAGTTGCAACTCAAGTGGAGAAGGCTCATAACCACCTCCTTGAAGTCACAAGGCCAAGTTATGATCAAGTCAAGGAGGGGCGAGCTCAAATTCTCATTTCCAAACATTTTTCCAAGCATCAACTCCCCTCGATGCATCTCAAATTTTGCCTGCATCAAAGCCCTTTCAAGAAGGTTAGGCCACCCAACCAATTGATTCTATACAAATAGAAAAGAATAACTCTAAATCCAAGTAGGGAGGAATCGACAAAAGAGAAAGCTAAGCTGCATCAAAAGAAGACATTTTAGTTTTTGGCTAGACTGTATCATGGTACACACACACACACATTTGGGCCAAAGAGACTTTCTCAAGATCAACTCCAAGCTGGTCTTAGTTGGATTCCAAAAAATCTATTCAACTCAAGAATTCCAAGTGAGCTTACCATCATGGCAATCACCAAGATGAGACACCATATGGCTCACAAAAAATCTCTCAAGCAACAGGCTAGAGAGTTACCATATAAACAACATAGGCAAAGGCCTAATGCACATCAATTCACTTGCCAAAACAATTATTTTTGTCTCACCATGACAATGACAAAATTTGGATTCCTAAGATCCATTCAAAAGCATACACAAAAGGTAGTCAATCATTCATGTAGGCACCATAAGAAGAAGACTCCAAAGAAGCACCAAGATCCTTCCAAGAATCAGCAACAATAAACTCCCACCAGAAAGAAACAAGTTCTAAGACAAAACACAAGGAGCCCAAGAGCACTCAAGAAAATCTAGGCACCCAAGTCCTGCATTCAATCTTTAGAAGATTTCAAAAACATACGCATGCCCAATAAGTCCACTTCTATTAATTAAGAAGTAACAATGGGCTCACATGACCAAGCAACAAGCCTAAAGAAAAAAGTAATGAGCACATGAAGCCCCAAACGAGTATTGCAAATCATGGTTCTTAAGTCCTCGATTGAATCCTCATGCAATAGTAGATAAATGTGGAGAATGAAGCAAAAGAAAAATTGAATTAAAGAACAAGGATTTCACACAATGTCACAATAGAAGACATCCTTAAGGATGATAGACTAAATGGCTAAGGAAGTCCCTATGGTGGTAAGATTTTGCATGTGAAATATGAAAGAAAGACAATCACATTGCTTTTCATGGATTAAGTGATCCAAACAGGTTAGGGCATATCAAGCATCCATTCTTTGAACATTCAAGAGTCCTCTTGAATTTATAGTTGGTGATGCTAGCTTTTTACATGTCCAATTTTCATGATCATAGAAACTTCGACACAATTCATGGCTATTATCAAAGAATATCATGAAGCACAACTATATATGATGCACATTGCAACTCTCAAGCAAAGTAAAAAAAGCTTTCCAAGGTCTAGCTATCATTGTCTCATACTTCAAGCTCTACAACAACCATGGGGCATGCTCCACGTAATCACTTCTATGTCAACCACCATCCTCAAGTGAAATATTTCCAATCTTTAGGATAGGATACTTCGTCAATAACAAGCCCTTGAGCACTTTTCTCAAGACACTTTTTCTTTCCCTCCCCTCTTTGTTTTCATTTGCATTCTAATAGTACCCATGCATATGGCCACCCTACAAGGCCATGTACAAAGCACTATTTTCTTTTTTGGTCCAAGCACTGCACTAATAAGATGCCCATTACTACTAACTAAAAGGAAAAGTGAAAATTTTTTGAAATGCATGTAATATCTTGTTTTGCGGGGACTCTACAACTCCAATGCATATTAACAACCATGCTTCCTTGAAGAGGATGACATCACCTTTTGTCTAGGATGATAGAGTCTAGGAAGGGGGAGTATTGGCAAAGAAACTCACAACAAAGCGGACTACAATGGATCAAGATAAGAGAAGATGAATGAGGTTGTGAAAAAAGAGAAAACATCGACAATAAGGTGTCAAAAGAGGCACATGCATAAAAGCTCAAACATGAGCTCAAATGTGGGTTTAGCACTTAGTTTTTAACGTGGTTTAAAACTAGAATGTGGACACCTTGGTTTAAAATTAGAGTGTGGACACGACCATTCTTTGAAAATTTTCTATAAAAGACAATGTGCTCTCATTGTGAAAGGTTAGCTTTATTTTAAAGGTTCCTTGCTTGTATCTTCTCCCTTGCTAATGAAGTGAGTTTCTTCGAGTTTTCATGTTTGTCAGAGAGGTTGCTTGCATGCATGCTTGCCTACATATGTGTAACTATGTGCATTCTTCCTCATCGTATCATGATCATGTGTAGGTCTTCATACCACTGAAAGTCATCATGTATGGACATGGGTTGCAAATGCTACACTTGATGTGGCTTGAGTTTGTGAGAGCTTGGGGCAGCCTACGAAACAACACTATATCTTTCTTAATTTAATTCCTTTGAAACGACTTCATTCGTACCTATGAAACAACACTATTATCTTTCTTAATTTAATTCCTTTGAAAGGACTTCATTTGTACCTTCAGCATTCCATAGAACTTATTTAGATCGGATATGTAGATATTACAAGTACTTTTCCTATTCCCTAGGCCAATGCTTGTGGTTACCTAGTTGATTAGATGTTGATAACAATAATACCAATTCATTATTTCCAACGATTGGGCCTAGTGATTTTCTAGTTCACCATGTCATTGCCTTGGATTTACATACAACTACCCTAATTCTAGGAAAAGGTGTCTTAGATGCACATGGATCCAAGTTAGCGCTAGATAAAAAAGAATTGGTTACAATTTTCCTTGACGGTCCCCAACAAGGCATAACCTATCCTATTTTTACTAAGTTGTTTTCTAGATGCTAATACTACTCGTTGGGTTACCTTTTATTGGGCTAGGGAACATGTTGCTTTGTGGCAAGGGAATATCACCCAACTCAATTACATTTTCTCTCTTTTGAAATTACCAACATCTTCTTCTAAAGATATCCATACTTTGGTAATAAACCAATGTAACTTAAATAAAAACAACTTACACAAATAGGATAAAAAATGAATCCCTTATTCATTCGTAATAAACCAATGTAACTTAAATAAAAAACAAATTACACAAATAGGATAAAAAATGAATCCCTTATTTCAACTAAATTTCTCAACTCTAAGATTTAACAAGTAATTGTAAACAAATATATCATGAGGTTCACACATTATATCTAGGATGAAATAACTATGTTTGTATGTGTGTAAAGACATATGTCGGTAAGCATCTATGTACAGGCATGCATGTATGTATGTATGTATGTATGTATGTATGTATGTATACATGCATGCATGCATTGTATGTATGTATGTGTGTGTGTGTGTGTATGTGTGTGTGTAATATGTGTATGTATGTATCTAATGTGTATGTATGTATGTATGTATGTATGTATGTATGTATGTATGTATGTTATATGTGTATGTATGTATGTGCGTGTATGTGTGTGTGTGTGTGTATGTAAAGCTTTGAAAAGAAGAATAGTACTCATCAAATAAATCCATATCATCACACACATACTAGAAGAATTCCCTAAAGCGGACAATATGCCACAAAGATCAATCATAAAAATATAAGATTGTGCCTAAGGCATGAACCTCACTTCAATTTCAGCATTCTGTTTTTTTTAATGGCTTTAAACTTCTTTTCTAAGCCTCATACTAAAATCATGGGATTGTTTTGAAACTTCATATGCCATTCACATAAGAAGGGAAGAAGACTTTGAAATCCCTACCATGCATGGCGTCTACCCTTCAAGCGGAAGTGATTGGGAAATACTTGTAGGATGTAAGATATGCATTTGAAAGAAAAAAACTAAAAAACTCAACGTTTGTTTGCAATTCATAAATCCATGAGTATTAAATGATCATTTTAAAATGTGCCCTCTAACCACTCAAGGTTTGTTTGCACTTCAAAATTCTACGACTATTGAGTGGTCATTTTCGGTCATTTTGAAATCTGTTATTTAACAACTCTAAATAACAACTCTAAGTATCATAATGCATCCAGAAGAGACGTGGTATTGACATAGCATCTTTTTTTCCATCAATGCTGTGCTCGAGACTTTCAACATTCTTTGTGATGTGGTGATGTTGGTGTGGCGGTCGCGCTGTGTCTATGCCACATAGCACTCAAAGGTATACCTCAATTCTCTACATCCAAATTATTTGTTGTTGTTGTTGTTGTGTATTCAGTAAATTTACATCACAGTGCAGACTTCTATCAAAGATGTAATTTCAATTTTAGATCAATCAACTTGAGTACATCTTTCTCAATACAGAATGCTACATTCTATCGTCCTTTTAACATCCTAAGGCACACTAATCATATAGGACTGTGAATTGTAGCCCTCTGCTTGACCTTTTTAATTAGTTAACAATAGTCATAGCTCAAGACTTGTGAAGAGTGGATCGTAAAGATCTTTGAGCCCTATAGGCAAGCACTCAGGTGATTGGAAAAATGCTTGTTCATCAAAATGCTGACCAAAGCCTTCAAAGGTAAAATGGGACATGGTTTCTGAGAGCAGAAATGACTCCAATGCAGAAAGATTCCAATAGCATTTAATTTATTATTGCCAATATTGTACCTTCAAAATCTGAAATACAAAAAAAAACCTTCAAAAGTTATCTTTAATTGCCAATATTTTACCTTCAAAATGTGAAGTGGAGTGATTCCATCTAAAAAACCCATTGTTTATAATAAACAATGGTTAGCTATCGAGCAATAGAGGTGGCAAGTCGACCTAGTTAATAACACAGATGACACTATCAACAAAATCTGAACAGCTTGGCATTTGTCATCAAGCTAAAATATAGGTAATTGGAAGAAAAAAAGAGAGAGCCAACATTATGAAGTCCTATTCAAGACTGGCTGGACCTAGTCAAAGGTTTCATGTAGAGCGAAGATATTACAATCTTTACAAAATCCTTTCATGACCTAATGTCCCCCAATTAAGTGGAACAAGACGTCCGATGCAAGGTTGGCTGGGATGAGGTCAAAGCGGGTAATGTTACCTCAAAGTGGACTGCAGTCACGTTTATTAATAATTGAGTTATAATTTCGCCATTATATTTTATCTAAGTGAATATTATGACCGCAAATCAATGGACCTTTTGACCACAAATGTTGGGCCTTCAGGCCAAGTGGCATTCAGGATTCATCTGTGGAATTATACCACATGTACTATGCCATTCCCATTCGTTTAATACTTCAGTTAACCAAGAGGTCAAGCCTAAGGGCAAACTGCCTCGGATTTCCATTTATCACCTTATAGAGGTCTCGAGATCATGCCCTTCACAAGCATGGTGCCAGCTGCAGAAACTTAGGCCAAGAGATGAAAAACGGAAAATGCTTGATAAATCTTTTATAATGGCCGATAAACTTAGAGCCAAGCAAATTGTCAAATGCTGAATGGATGAATGGGTCTGAGCTCATCCAATTTGATGCTTTGTGCTGAATGGAGCAAAATGGACATGGTTTTCCAGGTCATCCAATTTGATGGTTAGTGCTGATGAAGCAAAATGGGCATGGTCTTTGAAAAGAGGAAGTATCCCAATGGCTCACTTGAAAGCGAAATCCAGAGCTTCAGAACGCAAAATGCTAAACCTGGCCGACAATATCATTCCATCTATGACCAATGGTTTAACCATCTATAAAAAGGTGTCTGTGACAAGCTGAACTAGTCAATATCAAAGATCACTATCAACAAAATCTGGACAGCTTGGCTATTCGTCATCCAGCTAATAGCAATGGGAAAAATAAAAAAATAAAAAAGAGTCCACATGATGAAACCCTATTGGGGACAGGCTGGGACCTAATCAAAGGTCTCATATAAAGTGAAGATTTTATAATCATTGAGTTCCTGAAATCCTTTCAGGTTCTGATGTCCCTTAATCAAGTGGAATACAATGAAATCCCAGTCAAGGTTAGCTGGGATGAAATCAAAGTTTGCATGTGAAGATTTTACTACAATTACGTTATTAAAATCCTGAAGAGGCTTTAATGTCCCTCAATTAAGTGGAAAGCGCTATCGGACAGTGCAGGTAAAGAAATGGGCATAATTGCCGACTCAAAATATCCTGCAGTGACCTTCATCGATAAATTGAGTTACAGCTTTGCCTCTATGTTCTATCTGAACTAATGGCCAGGAATCCGCTGAGCCTTCAGTCCAAGTAGGCATTCAGAATAAAACTTCAAAATGACCAATAAACTTACAGCCAAAATAAATAATTAAATAATGTAATCATATCGGATGAATTGGTCACAGATCACATCCAATTTGATGCTTAGTGCTGAATGGAGGTGAATATCAAAAGCACTGAGAACAGAATTGCCCAATGGTTTAGCATTCGTGTAAACATTCTGAAGGCTCACAAACCTTGCGAAGTCGATTCCACCGAAGGTAGAAAAGGTGATCAGCTTTAAATGCCCACAAAAAACAGATGAAGAGTTTCAAACACTTATATGGCTCTGATACAAGGATAGATGTCAGTGCTTGCTTCATTAATTTATGCAACGAGCAGACAATTGCAAAGACACATACTAGTACAAGGATAAATAAATGTTGTTTCATTAGTTAACTCTACAGTACACTCTGCAGGCAAACAAGCATTTAGGAAGCTCTGAAGTCTTACGGATGCAAGGATTCAGTACAATGATCCCCTTCTCTTACAATTCATGGTCACATGCAGAGAAGCCAGCGTTTACCTCAACCTTTAGCAGGCAACAACTTTAGGAGCATATGATGTCAAACTCTTAAACGTAGGACAATGGATGCCAAGAAAAAAAGGCTCCACAGAAAAAAGACTCACTTCCAACAAATTTGGCTCCTTATCCCACAAAAGCATGATACATTCAATGGGAACTAAAGACTGTCACATGCCACAACCACTTTCACAAAGCAAGATATGAAACATATTCTCTCGTTCCAGACCACATACTAAACGAGCTAGATAAGACTAAACAGTTATCCAAAAGTGCATCAGAATGAAACATCTTCGCAGCCATGTACTATAGAGCAATGTAACTTCAACCAAGCATTGCACACCACAGATATCATCAACCCGTTTGCAGAGAATCAGGACTCCTTCCCTGCTGTAAGGCGCTTCCCTAAGGAGGGAATAAAGAGTGAAAACCTGCACTCCCACAGTTGCCAAGGAAACAAACAAGTAGAATACACCTCAATTGCAGAGAATCAAGCTGCTGCAGCATGGGCACTATAGTTTTCACTTAGAGGCCTCTGAGAACTGAACCCCACAATTTCTGAGTCTTGTAAGAGTACTGGTCTTTCAGAAGTTTCAAAAACATTATATATGGAACAATTTATACACCAGAGAGCTGAATGCATTAGTGACAATCAAGCTCCTCTCAGAGCATTGCAGAGATCATGCAAACCCCCAATCATGTTCCAACTTACAATATGAACTTCAGCCACCCTCGTAGATCACTTAACCAAAGAACATTTGGCAATAGTACTTTCAACATATGTTATTTACCACTGCCCTCTACATTTAAGTTCCAGAATCTAAACAGAGTTTCATCCAGAGAACATGTAACAATAATTCTTTAGACTTATTTGTCACTATTACCCTCAAATTACAAAATCCAAGCAGAATTCCATACACTTCTTAAAATTGGGTTACTGAATATAGAAGTTGAGACAATCCCAGCATAAGCACTTCTTATGACTGGGTCACTGAATAGGAACTAACAAGGTACATTTGCATGAAAATGCTCCAATTCTTCTGATATAGATAAAGAACCTCAACCACCCAGGATAATACTTTTGAGCTGTATTAATTACTAA
This sequence comes from Ceratopteris richardii, assembly GCA_020310875.1. Taxonomy (NCBI): domain Eukaryota; kingdom Viridiplantae; phylum Streptophyta; class Polypodiopsida; order Polypodiales; family Pteridaceae; genus Ceratopteris; species Ceratopteris richardii. The sequence goes on along the minus strand of CM035427.1, from coordinate 132,071,814 downwards.
GGAATGTGCACTGGTACTCATATGAAGTAAAAGATTTCCTGAAATTGATTGTCAGCATACCAGACCACAGTAAACTTGCTGAACAATTAACTTCAAACAATTCAGACTAAAAGCCTAAAGATAACCTCAGACAATCCATCAGGTTCCACCAAATGGTACTCAAAACTAATCAGCTACAAAATTGTCTCCATTAGCCTCGATAATTCATCGAATTCTGTTGGATCCATATTTTACTGCTATTACCAGCATCAGACGGCCACCATTCAGACAGAATACTATGAGAATTATTTTATACAGAGAACATTGATACAAGCTTCAGAGACTTTATCATTTAATGTAGAGCATCCAAACAGGTAGTTTTCTAGCCTTTTAAGGCAGAAAAACCTGCTGATGGGTTTCTGCCTACTGATAAACATGATCTGTAGTCTAAAATTCAGTATCAACAATGAAAATAATGAGCATAAAAATGAAACACTAAAGCAAAACCTGAAAATTACTTCAAGAGCAACAACGCAAGAGATAATTCCAACAATAATCCTTAGGATTTCATTAATTATTACTCAAAAGCTACATTAGCATGAAACAGCTTTTTCATGAATCTGATTTGTCCTCCCATTCAAAATATATTACAACTGAATATCATCTTTCTACAAACTATGGAACACAACCCATAGGATCACCACCCCCCACAACCTTGAGAGTTCTCTCACATACTCGATTTCACATTCAAACGCATTGCCACTTTTTGACCCAAAGATTTGTCAGCCTGAAAGTATGAAAAACTCACGTCAGCAGAAAATCATAAACACAAGGAACTCCTGGAAATTGCTAACAGGGGGAAAAAAATATATGCCACCAGATCAGGTTCATACTTGTGATAGATATGACAGCCAGATATTGCGGACTTCGTGCGTGACCCGAGGGTCAGACAAAGCATCAGCAAACTGACCCACCAGACGTTCTTGCCTGCAAACAGTGCACATCTTTGTCAAGTATATATCTCAAACATAATGTAGTACACGATAGTTCAATTATATGATAGTTCTGATAGTATCACCTGTCAGGAGCAAATGATCTGTATCGTTCACCAGCTTGCTTGAAGTTATTTTCCTTTTGAATCATCACCTATTTATTTTTACCATGATAAAGCATCACATCCATGAACAACGTAAAATTCATTTTATGTGAGTTATTTCCAAACCATAGTAACAAGTCCTTCACGTCTGCATTAGATACTTTGCTCCATATGCCACGCACTAGATTAATGGTTGTCGAAACATTACTTCATGAATCATACACTAAATTCATGGTTTTGTACAAGTACAGAAATCCGAAGCCCATATATAAGAATAGTTTTTTGCTTTGGTGACCACATGGAACTCTCCAGCCCATATGAAACAAGCTGTTTAGTATGCTAAATAAACCAGATGCCAAGCATGCATGTTTATATGATGAAGTTACAAAGAAAGATTAGATACTCTGCTTGTCTGCATTAGATGCTGTGTCCATATGCCACACTAGATTGATGGTTGTCGAAATATTACTTCATGAATCATATGCTAAATTCCTGGTTTCGTACAAGTACAGAAGCCCCAGACCCTTATATAAGAAAAGTTTTTTGCTTTAGTAACCAGATGGAACTCTCCAGCCCATGTGAAATAAGTTGTTTAGTATGCTAAACAAACCAGCAAGAATACACGCTTAAATGATGAGGTTACAAAGAAAATGAAATATCGTCCGACAATATCTACATCTAATTTTAGAAATTACAGATTACCTAGGAAGTCCTAAAGCCACATGAAAGAAAGGAACTTCTGCATAGGTGTATGCAGAAGGCACAGAGAAAATTTGAAATGTCATCACAGATATCACTGACATATTCACATAGTACATGAAGTTATATATACACATGAGGAACAACAAATAAGACTTCAATGCACAAAAATACCTAGGACCATTGAAATCCTTCCATATTCAATGTTAAAAGCATGGATATTAAAGTAACAAATACAAAAGCAAGCTTACATTCAGCCACAAAAGAGTATGCTTAAGTCTTATCAGATTGCACATTTCATCAACTGCTTCACTCTTCACCAGTACTCTAACTTGTCTCTCTCTCCCACACAACCCCTACATAGTATATTATATAAGGACTCACAACATACCTTCTCCCTGCGACCATTTAAAACATTGCCTGGAATTGGGACCCTCTCAGAATGGCGAACTGGATCAAAGCGAGATGGAAAGTAATTGACCTGAAAATAGAACATCACCAGATGAGAATACAGAAAGCCACAAAAATGCCTGGAGAATCAGATACAGAAAACAAAGCACACCTCCTCATCTCTATGCATAAAGTTCATAAATCCATCATGATGATTGTTATGATGTGCGCATTTGGGAGCATTCACTGGAAGCAGAAGGTAGTTGGGACCTAGCCTATGCCTCTGAGTATCAGCATAAGAGAAGATTCGAGTCTGCAACAACTTATCATCTGTATAATAAATTCCTGGCACAACAATAGCTGGACAGAATGCCAACATTTCATTCTCAGCAAAGAAATTGTCCACATTCTTGTTCAGCACCATCCGTCCCACAGGCTGGAGAGGGAAGAGGTCTTCAGGCCATGTCTTGGTGACATCAAGAGGATCAAAGTCAAACTTGTTTTCATCAGCAGGGTCCATGGTCTGAATGTACAGTTTCCATTCTGGATAATTCCCAGCAGCTATAGAATCATACAAATCCTTTGTTGCATGGCTGTGGTTTGTGCCACCTACAATTACTGCTTCGTCACCAATCAGGCACTTTACACCACATGTAGGCTTCCAGTGGAACTTTACATATGTTGCCTTTCCGGCCTTGTTAATCAAAGTAAATGTATGAACTCCGAATCCTTCCATGTGACGGTAGTTCAACGGAATGCCAACATCATCAAGCAAGAATGTGAACATGTGCAGAGATTCTGGATGATGAGAAAAGAAATCCATAATTCTCCAGTTCTCCTGAATGTGTGACTTAGGATTCGGCTTCAGTGCATGTACCATGTCAGGAAACTTCATGCCATCTCTAACGAAGAAAACAGGCATGTTGTTGCCAACCATATCGAAGTTACCCTGTAGCAAACCATAACCAAATCAGCAATCCACTTCAGTTTCATACAAGATTCATATATATATCAATGCGTGATGAACAACCATCTCCTCAAAAAAACAGATCAAATGAATCAAGCTCATTTCCAATGGAGCACTTTCCACAACTCAGATTCGTGGTCAAAATTGGAACAAAAAATCGTTAAACAACCGGGGTAAGAGCACACCTCTCTAGTGTAGAATTTAACAGCAAACCCACGAGGATCACGAATAGTCTCTGGACTGCCACGTTCATGGATAACTGTTGAGAATCTGACAATCAGAGGAGTCTGGACACCCGGAGCACGAAGAAAGTCTGCACAGGTAAGGTGTGACACATCGTGCGTGACTTCAAAAAAACCCTTTGCACTTGCACCCCTAGCATGAACAACACGCTCAGGAATTCTCTCTCTGTCGAACTGAGCAAGCTTCTCCACTAAGTGATAGTCTTCCAACAAAATTGGTCCTGAGATGTATACAACAAAAAGTAGGCTTAACTTTGCACAAAGGTTAGTAATAGTAGTAGTAGTCTGGAAACAATATTACCTCTGGAACCAACAGTTAAAGACGCATTGTTATTCCACACGGGAGCGCCGGAATTTGTTGTAAAAAAAGGAGAGTTGAATGCACTAGATGGTCGAAACTGCACATAAATACGAAAGAAAAATTTTTTAGATAAGATGATATGATCTCAAGAAATATCAAAACCTTACTCAGATGATATTACCTTGTAAGGATCCATCCTCTGAACGACCTAGAAAAATCTACAGGAAAAGAACGAGAGAAACGATTCAAAGCCTTTCTGACAGTTCAATTTAATGTAATGATGAGATTCGAAGAAAACGAACCCTAATTTATAATCAAAAGCCGATCTCTGTTAACATTCAAACGTGCACGAGATCAATCTGATTAGGCAAAATACATTAAAGCCCTCATACAAAAGGGTGTGGGCAAGCAACTCAACCAAATGGGTGATCTGGAAAGACAGCTAGTATAGATAACCATATAGTACTGCTTGAACTTCACTGCGATAGAACGATCCATGATGCGACAAGCAAAGAAGCCGACGAACAAGAATCGACATTAAACTACGATGCAGCACAAAAAAGAACTCGTTGCGAATGCACCACTACGTGCACCACAACGAATAAGCCGTTCACAGATGAAGAGAGTAACAGTGACCACCCAAGGAGGTTTCCGGCCAGACGGACATCATCGACTCTAACAGCGCAAGAATAATAACGACGGAGCGTAATACCTCCCACTTACAGACACCATAGCGATCGAGAACCATAAACGCAAAGCATGAAGGGCATTACCTGGATGAAGATTGGAGGGGTTCTCTGCTGCGTTAACTGGTGGCTTCCTCGCGTCTGCTGCACACACGATAGCCGATGCTAAGAGCTTGAGCACGATTTATTGTTTTTCCAAGGTCCATAAAAAAGCTTTATCTTCCGAATTCTCGGATTTTCTATATTTGATATGACGATCGCGAAATTTTTGTGGCGATAAGGCGGATGACGTGGCAGGAACAAATAAAGGGATCCAAGTTAAAGGCTTAAAGTGAAGCTTGCACTTTAAAAAGGTACAAGGACCTTCTATCATGACTTGAGCCCCATGTGGCATTCGATGTGGCTATATGGGCTTCTCATGTGGCCTAACCTTGCTCTTGGGACATTTTCATACCCTCATCTCTTTAGAACACACTGCTCTTCTCTATCCCTTTCTCTATCCCTTTTTCTGTGTCTCATATAGATTGGTCAAGTCCATGATAGTCCTATAAAGTAGTCAAAGGAATTGCTTCCTCAATTTTGAAGAGAGAGACAGAGGGAGAGAGAGATTCAAGGTTTAAAACCTACAACTTAAAGCAACTTTCTTTGCAAGTTCTCTACAAGATCAAAGATGTCACCTGATAATAGCATAGCGCATTCTATTTACAATTCAATAAACTAATGCCCTTGAAAGGTGGTAATAGCACTACGCATTCCATTTACAACTCAGTATTAGCTTAAGCCTTTAAGGGTATTAGCTAAGCGCAAAACCTTAAAAGTAATAGCTTAAGCAGTGCTTAAACGAAAACTAACATGCAAGACAAGACCTGAATAGTCTTCCCTTTGGGCCAAAATTTGGCATACGAGGCATCTCTAGGAAAAGGATCCCTAACAGCAAAAGGAAAGCTTGAAGCTCTGGTGAAAAAACGATGATGGTTCAAAGAAATTATAGTTTTAAGATAAGAACCATAACCTATGATAGCAAAAGAGTTTGATAATATTGCTTGTAGGGAAAAAAGCATGTCGCTATTGTAAATCCATTGTGATCATTTGTAGTATTTCCTAAGCCTTAGATGGCATCCATATTTTCATGATCTCAACTCCTTTTAATTTACACATCGCTCTCATCACCCTATCATTCTTGTGCAAAGCTTTTCATATTTTGAGAGGTGTATTATCTACCCTCCATGAGGATTGCATACTTTGTTCTTTCTTTGATTTCTTTTTTCTCTCAATTGTTTTTTATCTTTCTTCTATCGTTTAGTCATTATATTCCATCATTTATTTTTTTTACAAGCCCCAATCAATAATATCAAAGTTTATTGAATATAACTATAGCTCAATAGTTGGTGAGGAAACTAGTGAAATTTGAGAATATTTATATGCACCATCCTCTAGCTCCCTAATTTATGGCATGGTTTCTGCAAAATCCTAGCAATTCTCATTCAATGGGAATAATTGACTTGTTTATGTCTACTCTTTTTTTTAGGTGAAGTTTGGCCAAAACCTAATCTATTTTATAGCTTAAATTTGATTGACAATACAACTCTAGAGGTGAATGGGCATAGTCGCCATGGGACCTCCTATATTCCACAAACCATGGGTTAGATTGCCCAAAGGGGACACTTGTAAAGGATTGACGGAAGGCAACTGGTTTAAATTTGTCAAAGGTAATAAATTGGCTTAGGGCCCATAATATCCTTCCATAGGGAGGGGTTGAACTCTCACCCTCGACTCAAGAGACAAAGGGCCCAATTAGACAACCTAATGTGTGTGGAAGTTTATGTCTACTCTTGGAAGAGTACATGGAAATGTTTTTAGTGTGCATGCATATCTTGTGAATGAGGCCCATGGGCTACTATGAAGTGAAATGGGAGGATTCTATATGAAAACCAGCTAGAGTAAACTTTAGACTCAAGGGCACATTTTCTTCATAAAGCTTTAAATTTCATACAATAGATACATAAAGAATTCACTCACTTTTTCAAATTACTTTTGTGATTGATTTATTATCAAATTAAAAAAAAATAGTCTATGCATTTGAGGTGTCTTTCATATATTAACTTCATTATTTTCAATGCACAACCCCAGTGTCTCTTCATTACAGTGTCTCTTCTAAAATGAAGTGAGTGGGGTTAAGAGTTTGGCTAGCAAGAACACACACAAACAACATGAGGAGGAATATACAAGCCAAGGTGAAAAAACTTCCTATACAGAAAAATAAATGTCTTCTATATTTGGTTCCTTCTATCTAGCTCCCCTAATGTTTTTGTGCTTTAACATTCTTGCATTATACCTATTTTCTTTCATGTTCAAATATATGATTCGTTTTTGAGTGAAAATGATCCCTTACACCTGCATAATTAAATTGGTGATCATTCTATCATGTTAGACTTTTATTTTGTGTACAAGTCATCCTCATAAACGTGTGACATTTGGGCTTGATTTCCATATAGATTAGGCCATGCCTCCACTTTTTGTTATCAATTATAGATTTATTTGAATGGTTGGATTTTGTTTATGCATAATAATGACTTGTTACATGGGCAAAACATATGACATCGGCTACACTATGGTTGATAGATAGAGGAATTTAATGTGATTTGTGTTTTGATTAGCAAATAAAGTATTATGAATACATGGACATCTCAAAGTCAATTGAGATTATATATATATATATATATATATATATATATATATCTTGAAAAATATATTAATTTGCACACACTTAAGCTTTGGAATGCCTCTCATTAAGTGGTGTGTGCAAAAATTAAAAGGGAATGCATAAAATTCACAAGAAATACTCCCCTTAAGGGCAACCCGAGGGGCCACCATGATCCTTTCAACGCAAGATGAACTCAAGAGAACTTGCCTCGTTGGTCAGCTGTTCGGTCCCAGGCCCCCGCTGGAAACTATGCGTCAATGGTTTCGCAAAGAGTGGTTCCTACGTGGCATAGTAGTGAGTAAGTGCCAATTCCTTCCAGCCAGACACCTCTTGCTTGTCTATGAGAACGAAGAAATGGCACTCCAGGCCCTCAGTGTTGGGTTTTGGCAAATCGGGCGTGCCACTCTGTGCCTCTTCAAATGGGCCCCCGATTTCGTGCCCGACAACTCTAAACCCCTTCGGTACCCTCTCTGGGTTGAGCTCCCCAATCTCCCTTTCTTCCTTTATGGCTTTTTGTGGGATATTGTCTCTCTGATTGCAAGCCACTAGCCTCGCGCGGAGATGTTGGGAGTTTCATTTATGAGGGCTCAAAACACGCATTTAATGCCCGTTGGCATCCTCAAATGTGTGTGGAAGCAAACCTCAGCAGGCCTCTCCCCTCAAAGATTATTGTCGATTCGTGTGAAGGGGAATCTTGGGTTCAAGAGATCGCTTTTAAAAATCTACCCAATGCCTGCTTTCAATGTGGTTAGCAAGGCCATCGAATAAAAGATTGCCCCTTGAAGCAGAAGAGTAAGCAAGAAACAGCCTGCAAAGCACAAACACTCAAGGGGAAGCAGGTGGGCCCAGTTGAAGAGAAAGACAAAGGTTGACCGAATCCCAGAATCCGACTCAGAAGGGTTTACAGAGGTCAAAAGAAGAAGGAAAGCTAGCCCTAAGAGAAGGTCAAGCCCAAAGAAACATTCAGACAAGTCCCGCACGCCAAAAAAGTCACTCATTAACTTATATTGCAACCTCGAGAAGGAGGTTGATGAGCTTGACTATCCAGGAGGAACCCGAGACTTAGCGGGCACAAGTAACTTACCCTTGGAGTGGCCCCCCTCTAATGCAGTCAATCAAGAGGACTACACAACTAGCAAAGAAGATGGTTTCACCACAAGCAATGAGGACAATATGGACAATTTGGACAGTGAAAGTTCCATCATTGGAACAACAATACCGGAAACGGCCTCTCCTTCTCCCCCACAGGAGGCTTACCGCAAGGGAAAACAGCTGGCAAGTATGCCTTGGAAAAGCCCCCTCAAATCAAAGACGCATGGTCGGGACCATCCCCCCTCAAGAGAGAAAGAAGACTCCAAGAGGAAAAAAGAGAAGTCCCACCCTCGGAATGAGGGAAGTGCAAGAAAATGATCATCGCTTCACTAAACACTAGGGGGCTAACTGACCCCTCAAGAGCCACCATTATTGGTCAATGGCTCCGTGACATAAGCTTAAACCCGGACTTCATCTGTCTTCAGGAGATTAAAATTGAAGGTGAAGACCTTCAGAAAAGACTTAAGGGCATCTCTCAGCCCCATGTGTGGTTTTCCACAACCCACCAGCGTGGTTCTGGTGGAACTACCATTGGTATCAATCACCTCTGGGCTAATAAGCTTGACTACACGAGCGAAGACAGAAACCATAGGTGGTTGGCAGTTACATTCAACACCCCCTTCCAATTCTCCCTGATTTCTATGTATGCTCCAAACGAGGATGCTGCGAGGATCGATACTTGGTCCTCCTTGGACTTGTTTTCTCATAATGTCATGCTCTGCGGTGACTTCAATATGGTGGAGGACCCCTCTGATAGGTGGAACAACAAGGGCCATATCATTGATGGCCAAGAGAAAGACACTTGGGACCAAACCAAACTGTTTTTGGATCTGGTCGAAGTCAAGGACCCGAATGGATTTTCTTGGTCCAATCTTCAATCAGGTGAGGACTTGAGGAAAGCGAGACTCGACAGAAGCTACATTTTGTAGAATCTCATCCATCAATGGGGTCCTCCCACCCTAATGCAACATATCGACCTCACCGTCTCAGACCATTACCCAATGGTGCTCACCTTCCCCCCTCCATCTAAAAGTCGCAAGGCACCTTGGTTTCACGCCAACCCATTTGTTTTCTCTCTCCCTCTATCCGCCATGAAATCACTGATGCGTGGCTCGAGGCGTTTGCCGTCTGCACCTCTCCACCCAAGTGTTGGAGAAACGTAGTGGAAAAGTCTCGTCAAATCTTGATTAGACGAAGGATCTCAAAACCATCCGCCGAAGATGTAGAGAAAACCTATACCCCCGGCTCCGAAGACTCAAAGAAGAAGTTAATAAAGGGAAGATTCAATCTCAGAAGGGACTCCAAAATATCAGAGGAAGATTAAGATACGAGGAGGAGATCAAAAGGAGAGATCTTCAAATGTATTTTAAGGAATGGTGGGCTGGTAAGGCAGATAGACCTTCCAGAGAGATGTGCAATATTCTCAAAAGAAAACAAATTAGAGAGGAGATCCCTCTGCTGCTTGACAAGGATGGGGCGGAATGTAAAACAACAGAAGAAAACATTGGCATTATAGAAGCACACTTCACGAATCTCTTGGGTAGTGCTTGCCCCCTCTCCCCCCATAGGCGGGATAGCATGGCCACCATCTCTCGGACTTCCCTGCATAGAATCCCATGCAACTTGAGCGCTCTGCTTGACGCCTCCATTTCCGATCAAGAGATCTTGGAAGTTATCGACTCACTTCCGAATGGCAAGAGCCCAGGCCTGATGGGCTCACTAATGAGTTCTTTAAATCATTCAAACACGTGGTGGCTACCCCCTTGCGTTTGGTTTGGCTTGAGGCACTCAAGTTTGGTGCCCTTCCAACTTGTCTCAATAACGGCATCATCAAACTTATACATAAAAAAGGGGAGAGGAACAGAATTGAGAACTGAAGACCGATCACAATGCTTCAAACTGGATATAAGATTCTTGCTAAAGTCATTGCCAACAGGATATCTTGTCATTTAGACCAGTGGCTTAGCAAAGACCAAAAAGGCTTCATTAAGGGAAGGTCAATATTGGAAGCCATCATTGATATCTGTGAAGGTCTTGACTACACTGAAGAATCTAATCAGGATATTGTCTTCCTCAAGATTGACTTTGACAAAGCCTACGACAGATTGGAATGGGACTATATTTTACAATCGCTAAAAGACCTCAGGTGTAGTCAGAGATTCCTCAGGATGATCTCCACTCTCCTTGGCAATGCTTCAACCAAAGTCAATGTAAACGGACAACTTTCAAAGGTAATCAAACTGAAACGATCCATCAGGCAAGGTTGCCCATTGGCCCCGCTGCTCTTTGCCATCGCCACTGAAGGACTGAGTCGACTTGTGGAGCAATAGTTGGAGTTGGGTCACATAAGAGGCATCACTTTGCCACATAACTCTGGGCAAATGACCATGAGGCTATTTGAAGATGACACAAATGCCTTTGTTCACAATGACGATACCAGCTTGGAAACATTTTGGTGGTGCCTCGACACGTTTTGTGAGGCCTCTGGATCCAGAATTAACCATACCAAGACCGCATTCAGGGCTATCAAAGGGAATCAACCCAATCTCCTCATTGTGCAAGGATGCAAAAGCATTCAATCAGGTCAGGTCGTTCGCATTCTTGGTATCCCCTTGGGATTTGGTGTTACTCTAGAACAAAGGTCCTCGCTAGACTTAATAATAAACTTAACTACTGGAGGGGTTTGCAAATCAATCTTGCTGGCCGGGCCATGGTGATCAACACATTCCTCATATCCTCAATCATATACTTTCTTTCTTGCTGGAGACCGAAGAATCAAGAATTAGCCAAATTAGAAAGTACTTGTAGAAACTTTCTCTGGACCGGGGACCATAATAGGAGGGGAGTACCTAAAACCAAATGGTCCATATGCACTAGCCGAAAGGAGAATGGAGGTCTAGGTATTATGGACATTGGCAGCATGGCCAATAAACTTGCAGCTAAGTGGATGATTAAGGCGTGGTGCAACAGAGATTCCTCTTGGGCCACATTAATTTTCAGAAACACAAGCACGATTACTTTGGTAGGCTACCCTGGATGGAAAAACCTCGACACCCTCACCCTCCTATTCTCTCTGGTTCCGGTCTCACCCAAAGGATCGATCCTGGTAAGATCCTTATGGATGAGCTGGAACACATTCAAACCTCACATCAGAATCAGTGAAGATTGGAAATGGGCTGCTGGTATAAGACAAAACAACTCTATTTGGTTCCTGATCCAAGGCTTGAGAAACGTGGAGCCCTGGAATGTCTTGAGTGCCAAGAGACTCTGGAATAAGGGATTCAAACAATGGAAGCACCTCTGGAAACAGGACACGAATAAATGGGTGGACTTTGAGGACCTTGACCCTACTACTGCGGTCACATACGAGGAATGGAATGTGTTACTGAGTAGACGCCACGCTTGGGACCGATCTAAAATCCGACTACTTATGGGACAGGACTCTCCGAACCCAATGGGCCTTAAATGGAATAATGGTAATCGCCTCTCCAAGCTTCCATATGTCGAAGCTTGCAATGACATTCACATCAGTCTCAACAAGAAATGGTGTCTCAACTGGACGCAACTTCGATGGGACATGAAATTTATGTCTATCTGGCACCCTCTCATTGAAAACAAAAAGTCGGTTCTCCTATGGCAAATCATACACCGTGGAATATGGACCAACGCAAAAGCTAAAAAGATCTGTGGGGTTTTGCCCTGGTGCAAGCGATGTTGCCGTAGCAAAGAGGATATTGGTCACCTGTTCTTTGCTTGCCCTAAATCCCTTTGGTTATGGAGGGTCCTTGGTCGTTCTTTGGGACTCCAAGAACAACAATTGGAAGCTAGCCCTCATTGGTGAAGCGATCGGTTGCTCTCCGACATTGTGGAATGCGATTAGAGGAGAGATCCTTTGGAAGATTTGGCGAGAAAGATGTGCTCAAAACTTTGGCAATACCCCCAAGGAGTGGTCGATCGAGAAGTCCCTTTTCCTTCTCGGCAGAAGAATTGCTAATTGTAAGAAAACCTCCCCTTCAGACATCACAGAGAGCTACAGTATGTCAACAATAAGCTTAAAACCAAGTGGGCTCCATATGAGGGGGATGTGAGGTTTATCAACCTCCTCTATAACTCCATGTAAGCCTTCCAAGGCCCCGCATGAGGATGATGAGTGGGCGTTTAACCTTTCTCTTGTAAAGCCATCTACACTCTGTAAAAGCTTCCCCCTCTCTGTGGGATTCGGGGGATCCTGTGGGCACTAGTCCCCTTCTTTTGTATTTCTTTATTTAATTCAAGTCCGGGAGAGTAGGCTTAGGCCGAACTTCCTTTATTTAAAAAAAAAGAAATACTCCCATTACGTAAGTTACTTTGACGTCGACTCGATTCTAGATCAAGGCACTAAAATTATGATGTGGCAATCACCAAGAAGCGTTCCTCGCTTGCTTGAAAAGCTCTGAGAGTTGTTGAATTGTGCTGAGTCCACTGATTGATGGCAAAAGAGCCTCCTTTTTGCTCACGTGAAGCCACAAAAGTCTCCTTTGGGAAAAGTTGAAGAAGAAAATACTCCCCTTTGAAAGATGCTTTGCAAGGTCCATAGATGAGCAAAAGAAAGTGGATTTATACTTTGAAAGGACAAGCTTATGGCTCAAAACTCATATATGGTGGCTTGTAGAAGAGACTAAACTATCATTCCCCTCTTTCTCTCTTGGGAGAGCAAGTAGCAAAAGAGAGAATTTGGATCTCCAATTCAAAACTCCAATCGAATAATTGTAGAGAGAGAGCCAAATGGAGATTTGTGTGCATTGCAACACAAGGGAGAGAGAGCAAGCAAACAAGCTATCCTCTCCTCGTCCTCACGAATTTTGTCGGGCACTCTCGCCAAGTGTGAATGAGCATGGGTAGACAAAATGGCTCCTTGATAGATGTGCAGGCAATAGGGGTTCTCCACACTATGTTTGTTTGTTAATGTGTGCTCAAGGCTGATTTAGGCACCCAGTAGAATCCCTTTATTTTTTATACTCTCCTCCTTCGATTCCTACATGCCGTCATTGGTTAAAACTCCTCCATCAGCTCACAATTGCTACATAGGTGATGATAGTACTATAGAAAAAATATGAGGCAATTCCAAGAGCTCACGAGAGTCTTAAAGATCAAAACTACTCTGATACCAATGCAATCGAGTTCCACGCAGCGAACTAACAAATGAATTTTTGTTCTCCTCCCATTTAAACCTTATATATATAGCTATTGAGGACTCAATCTCTTTGATTCTAAGCCACACTTTAAAAGAGTAAAGATACATAAGAACCACTCTTTAGAACATTAACTTGAGTTGAGAACCACTCTTTAGAACATTGACTTGAGCTGAGAATACTTTTTCTGAATCAATCCACACCGCCCTTTTGTGGATTGATTCTCCACCACCCTTTATGTGGAAAAGTGCTAGTAAGAAGAATGTTCCACAACACTCAAGCTCATAATGCTCCTTGTTGATATATTTAGGTAGTGATGTGTGTGAACACACTAGGACCACCGGGGCACTTTTTCCCCTCTTTAGGAGGTTTTTTCCCCGGCTTGTATATACGCCAATTGCCTTAATGGGCTACTTATCTTTGTACATTCTCTAATAATACATTCAGTCTTGTGTGTTGTGCTCCAAGCTTCTTCTTCTTCCTTGTGCTGTTCGCGTGCTTCCGCAGACGTCTAACTCCAACAATTGGTATCAGAGCAGGTTGCCGCTTCATCTAGGGTATCGTCGACACTCCTTCGGTTGCAGTCTCAGATTCGCATGAAATTTGGTGAGCATACTCAGGGTGTTTCAAGCTATTTTGTCTTTTTGTGCCAAAGGTATATACCTGTTTCGATTTGCCAGTATAAGCGTCTCGAAGTCTGCTACACGTTTAGCAGAACTCGTCTGGGCAGTTTCGTTCAACTTTTTGAGATACAGTCAATTTTCTGCATCAAGGTATTTTAGTCACCGGCCATGGCTGAAAGCAGTGATGTATTTCGTATGTTGGCGGTTGAGGATAAGTTGGATGGTACCAACTACCCATTATGGGCTTAAATGATGCGACATGTATTGGTTGCAAAAGGATTGTGGAACATTGTGCAGGGTGTTGAAAGACGTCCTGTTACACCTGTAATAACAGGTACTGCAAATACAGGTGATGGAGCTGATGAAGATGGTGTCGAAGATGATATTGCGCAGATTCCTATTCGTGCTGCTGTTTTTGCCGCACCTACTGCAGAGCAGATTCGTTGGGATGGCAGAGATGCCCAGGCACATGCATTGATAGCTTTGTCTATCAAACGTGCCATTATTCCTCATATTCGCTCTTGCAGAATAGCAAAGGATGCTTGGGATACACTTACCACATTGTACTAAGCTAGGAATGAGGCTCGTGTTGCTTACCTCCAAAAACAGTTGGAGAATGAGCACATGAATGAAGGTGATTCTATGGACAGTTTTCTAACAAAGATCAAAGACTTGAAGGAACAGTTGATTTATGCTGATGAGGTTATACTAGATAACTCACTTGTGCAGACCGTTCTGAATGGTCTTCCTGATTCATATCAGAGTTTTGCTTCTACTCTTCGATTGATGATGAAAGGCAATCCAAATGCCTTATCATTTGAGGAGTTAGTCTCTGTTCTATTACAAGAAGATCAGTCCAGGCAGAATAGGTCCATTATGTGTGTTGCAGATCAAGCTTTCCTGGCTAGTCAGAAGGGCAAAGGAAAGTGGAGCTCTTCTACTAGTAAGCACAAATCTGCAAATGCTACACATTCGAAGAACCAGGATAAAGATGAGAAGAAATAAGAAAAGCAGAAATTGTTTTGCAAGTACTGTAAAGGGAATGTTCATATCATAAAGAACTGTCCTAAACTAGCTGCAAAAGAGGCAAAGAAAAAGGAGGCTGGAATGGTTGTTGCAGAAGCCACTACACCAAAAACAGAGTCTGCTAATCTTGTGCAGGAAGAAGAATGGGCGTTTACTACTGTTTGCAGTTTTGACCCATCTTCTCATGAGCAGTGCATGTCTGCAGTGGACTCAGATGTTTGGTACTTTGACAGTGGGGCGACCAAACATATTACCTCGCAGCGCAGTTTCTTCTCTTCACTCGAGCCTGCCTCTACAGGGAATACTATCACATGCGCCAACAACTCCTCTTATCCTGTTATGGGAGTTGGTAAGATCATTCTGACTACTGCTGATGGTAGTTCTTTCACCTTGTCAGATGCTTTATTTGTGCCAGGGATCAAGAATAATCTGTTATCAGTTTCTGCATTAGCCAAGATTGGCTTGGTTGTGAAATTTGTTGATGACAGATGTACAGTTCATGATCTATCAAATGGCGATGTTATTATTGCTTCTGGCATTTTATGTCGTGGGCTGTATAAGCTCATAGACTATGAAAGATCTGTGAATGATTCGGCATGTGCAGTTCATGATTCTCAGGCTATCTCATATGCAAAGCTTTGGCATGCACGCTTTGGTCATCTGAATTTTGCTACTTTGCTATGCCTACAGAAATCTCATATGGTGTCTTCTTTGCCCAAGCTTGAGGCACCTAGAAAACATGTATGTGAAGGCTGTATTCTGGGCAAAATGCAGCGTTCCTACTTTCCAAAAGATGGTTCAGTTCGGGCTACGCAGAAATTACAGCTTGTACATAGTGATGTCTGTGGTCCTATGCAGACACCTTCTTTTGGAAACTATCTTTACTTCGTGACTTTCATTGATGATTTTTCCAGGCATGCATGGGTATATCCATTGAAGGCAAATTCCGAAGTGTTTTTGTGCTTCAAACAGTTTTTGGTTTTGGCTGAAAATCTGTCAGCATGTAAAATGGGCACCCTCCGTTCTGATCGAGGGGGGGAATATATGTCTTCTGATTTTAATGCATTTTTGGCTGAACGTGGGATAAAACACCAGTGTACAGTGCCATATACACCTCAACAGAATGGAGTTGCTGAACGGAAGAACAGGTCACTCATGGAGATGGCGAGGTGTATGGTCAAGAGTCAGGCTTTACCACATAGTTTCTGGCTTGAGGCTGTCATATGTGCAGCATATGTACTTAACAGGTGTCCCACTAAAGCGTTGTAGTTTATCACTCCATATGAGGCTTGGCATGATCGCATGCCATCTGGTGCTCATCTGCAGGTTTTTGGTTGTTTGGCATATGCACTAGTGCCTGAACAACATTGCAGAAAATTGGATGATAAGGCAGTAAAATGTATTTTTGTTGGGTACAGTTCTGAAAGTAAAGGCTATCGTTTGTATCATCCACAGACTAAACGCATTCTGGTTAGCCGTGATGTTGTTTTTGTGGAAGATGCTATTCAGCCATTGCTTTCATGTACTAAGGAGACATCTGCTAGCTCCAAAGACATGTATGATACTTTGATGCCTCTTTTTATAGGTGGACAGTCTACTACTGGTCCTAATGAGGCAACTTCTCAGCCTTTGCAGGTTTCATGCGATGATGCAGATCATCCCATTTCTAATGCAGATTTACATGATGCACTTGTTGATGAGAGAGCTGATATTGAGGAGGCAAAAACTATGCCAAAATGGCTGGTGCAAACTTTGCGTGACAACAAATTAGATGCACCTTTGTCATATCGTACTTGTTCAAGCTCTCATAGTGCCTCCTTTGCATCAGATTGCTATGCTATGGCTGCGTCTAGTCTCTGTGATGAGAATGAGCCTGTTTCTTTTGATGAAGCACAAAATTCAGAAAATTGGATGGCTGCTATGCAATCTGAATATGATGCTATAAGGAAGAATGGTACTTGGTCTTTATGTGACTCGCCTCCTGGCAAGAAAGCCATTGGTACTAAGTGGGTATACAAGCTGAAGTGTAAACATGATGGTATAGTTGACAGGTATAAGGCTAGGCTTGTTGCAAAGGGTTATGCACAAGAAAGAGGCATTGATTTTGATGAGACCTTTGCACCCACATGTCGTATACTGTTCGAAACATCTGTGCACTTGCAGCCCATCATGGTTGGAATGTACATCAGTTGGACATTAAAACTGCATTTCTGAATGGTGACTTGCATGAAGAAGTGTATGTTTTTCAACCCCGTGGTTTTGTGCAGAAAGGGCATGAAACCAGGTGTGCAGGTTAAAGAAGGCATTATATGGTTTAAAGCAAGCACCACGTGCTTGGTATGAGAAGATACATGCCTATCTGATTGCACATGGTTTTATGAACAGTCCAACTGAGAGCACCTTATATGTTAAGCGTGCTAATGATGTGCTTCTGATCATTGTTGTCTATGTTGATGACATGCTGCTCACTGGTCCTATTGAGAAGCATATTGCTGATTTGCATGCCTCATTTGAGATGTCTGATTTGGGGCATTTGCATCACTATTTGGGCATTCAGTTTATGCAAGTTGATGGTGGATTGGCTTTGTGTCAAACAAAATATATTGACACTCTCCATGTGCTCTTCCAAGCGTAGACATAAACAAGTCAACTACTCCCACTGAATGTGTTATGAATTATGAAATGTGTTGAACAAGGAATTATTCGAGTGAGATTTATTATTTTATTAATGTGTTTTGGTGTTTTGATATAGCAGGTAAAGGTTCGTGAGGGCATGAAAAGCATGAAAGGGCATGGACATTTTGAATATGTCCGAACATCAATAATCGGATTTATATAGTTTGTAAATAAACCCACGTAGAGGGTTCTATTTTTAGAAACAATTAGTAAAAGTAGTGGTTAGGATAGTAATCGCTATAGACCATGATTTTTGTTAATTAAAGCAAAGGCTCTCCACAAAAGAGTTCAACTTTTACTTTCACACATGCTTTTCAAAGCCGCCTCATGGTAACCACCATTTTCAAGATAATGAAAAATCCTATAAATACATGCACTCTGTGGATAGTCAAAACAGAGTGAGTGGGGGAGATTGCACCCAATCTTGTGTTTTGTCTCATCGCTTTGCATATCTATTTTTTTGTGTGTTCTCAGCACCTATATCATCTTTGTGAGCGTGAATTAAGTTCTTGGTAACAATGGTATCAGAGCTATGTGCACATCACTATGGAGGGGTTTGTTTTTGTTCATTTTGGTGTTTGATCTTTGTTCCACTATCCGTTTCCATTTTCACTTCCATTTTTGGATTTGGATTCCGAACCTACATTTATACCTATGTTTACTCCTTTGGCTCACCTACATTTACTTTGGTTTACTCCAAGGTGTCAACTAAGGCATAGAACTTAGGCATAACTAAGGCATCTTTGGCTTCCTTGGCACCCATCGCTCCCTTGGCAACCATTGTCTACGCACGAACCCCTTTTAATTAAAGAGTGGCAATAAGGAGTTTTATGTTCACCAAGGAGCGAGGATTTGAACCCACAAACTGTTGGAGATAGATGTCTGCGGAAGCACGCGAACAGCACAAGGAAGAAGAAGAAGCTTGGAGCACAAACACACAATAGTGAATGTATTACTAGAGAATGTACAAAGATAAGTAGCCCATTAGGGCAATAGGCGTATATACAAGTCGGGGGGAAAAAACCTCCTAAAGAGGGAAAAAAGTGCCCCGGCGGTCCTAGTGTGTTCACACACATCACTACCTAAATATATCAACGAATCCCCCCTGGGAGTGATGTGGTGAACAAGTAGCTGGCACTCATGTATAAGGAAGTGCCAAGCTATGTGGAAATCACTCCACAAAAGGAAGTAAGCCCAAAGCTTTGCGGAAAGCTTCAAACTTCTCCCTAGGCAGAGCCTTCGTGAAAAGGTCTGCAATGTTCTCCTGCGTGGGCACATATGCCAAGCTGATCTCCCCAGTAGAGAACCTCTCCCTGACATAGTGATAATGCACCTCAATGTGCTTAGTGCGAGCATGGAACACAGGGTTCCTCGCAAGTGCCAATGCGCTCTGACTGTCAGTGAAGATGGTGGTCGCAGAAGACTGCCCAACACCCAAATCAGCCATAAGGTGTCTGAGCCACACACACTCAACAATCGTTGTGAAAGCTGCCTGTTGCTCTAGCACAATGGTGAGAACCACGTTAAGAAGCTTCACCTCCTTAATGTCAATCCGAGGGAGAGGTAGGAGTGATATGAAGATCGTGAACGTGAGATGATGTGAGAGTGAAGGTGAGAAGCACAAAGATGCACACACACATACACACACACAATGAAGAGACAAGCAAGATACAATGGAAGGTGTGAAATTAGCTCTATTACTCAAGAATACTCTTACAAGCTCAAACTAGCTCTAATCTCCAACAAGCTACAATGAACCAACCTCAAAAATGAGCTCTCTAGCTCTTTTTATAGTTTCTAGACTAGTTTTGACCGGTTTCACATCTAGTGACCGGCCTAGTTAAAAATTAGGTCCTAGAGGCTATTTGGAAGGGTAAACGATGTCTAAAAATAACGAAATTTGGTACGAGTATTCTACCTAAGCTCCTCAAGCTCGAGGACTCCTCGGCTTGCACAAAAATGGAGCTATGGATTACAAAATGGGGTTTTCTATGATACATATGTTACAATTAGTGATAATAATCACTGTTGAATGTTTTGGGAAAATTAATAAGACATGTATTTGTTTAAAAGATTGATCCGCCTGGCTCCCTGCTCTGTCTTTACATGCTTCCGTGGCGTCTGTGCCTCTGACTGCTTCCAACACCCCCCTCCCTCTCGCTTCTGTCGTCCCTGACAGAACCTTGTTGTGAGGTCTGCCGGATGTAATTCTGTAGGAGGTCTTGAGCGAGGGTGTGCTCAGATACACGAATACCTCGGGCTAGATCAGCCTCGAGTTTCTCCCAGTCGATAGGTTGCGGCTCGTCTGGTGGTGGGAGCTGATAGTGTGTGGAGTACACCATTCGTTCACAGGCGAATAATTGCAATAAATGTGTCGGCCTGCTTATGAATACTTCTGAATGGTACTCCCAAAAACCGGTGGTGAACATTTCTTCGAATGTTTGCTTATAACATGCCGGTAGATATTTGAGCCTGCAGTGCCAGGCGTAACACACCCGTAGCGATGGCGTTGTGCTCATATCATAGACTAAATCCAAATTGCCATGCTCAAAGCCCGGGGTGTTGACATGGGGAGCCTTGATGCGCCGGAAGACTTTAAAGACCATCTGCATCATGTCAAAGATTTTGACAGTCATTTGCGCGGCTATATCATCCATAGGTTTTAATCGAGGGAGCCAGTGGCGGATCGTCGCCATCATATAGCCAACTGTGGGTAACGCGACTGGTGGCTTGAAATAGGGGTAGTTCAGCCAGTCTTGGCACTGCTTATTGTTCTGTAGCTTTATAGCGAAGGCAGTCCAAGAGCGGCGTCGTGGTACTGGTCCCCAGCACGGATTGAATTTTAAGTGAAGAGGCGCTTTTACCCACGTGCTCATCATTTCTGGATAATTTTGCAGTAAATCTTTGCGCCAGTCTGGTTGGAGGATTTCACCTCTCTGCGCCCTTGGTGGCAAGTCCTCTGGCTCGAATTGAGTTGCATGCGTAGGTTTCTTGCCGGTTTCTTTCTCTATGGTTAATTGATATTCTGCCATTAACATAAAGTATGGTTTATACTGAAGCTCATGCCCGGATATGTATCTTCGCGGGGCCATGTGAGCAAAGAATGGTGATTGTAAAATTTTTTCTTCAATTATGGCCATGGCATGTAGCTGTGCCTCTACTCTGGCCGAGTGTGTCGTTCCGAGTTCTTCTACTGTCTTCATCCACGCGGGGGTAGGTAGTTCGTAGGTCATCTGGCCTTCGGCCGTGACACGTCCGCCTGGGATGGGTATCGGTTCATAAGCCTCTTCGAAGGTCTCCTCCACCGGGATGGTGACAGTTTCTTCCTCAGCTGGTAGCTCAGGTGGGGAGTCTGGCCTTGGTGGTGCTTCATAGATGGCGATTCGAGATTCAAGATTCACTACCTGGGCCCGGAGTGCGTTGAGTTCCTCTAAAACTTCAGGGGCAGGGTCCACAGGTGTTGGTAATTCCGCTGCTACTGGTATTGGTTGTGCTGCTGGTTCTCTGAGTTGTAGCAGTTTGTGATCTTCCTTTAATTTTTGATGTTCTTCGTTCATCCGATCATAGTCCTCGAGCAATCTGACATGGTCGTCTAGCAACATCCGCATCGACTCAGATGGGATTGCCTTGAATCTGCTCGGGCTTAGTGGCTGTTCTGGATGATCTAAAGCCGCCTCCAGGTTTTCTCTGTTCTGCTCTTGGAGTCGCTGGTTCTCCTCTTTAGCTGCGGCTAAATGTCTTCTTAATAAGCCCATATTTCTAGTAAGCGTCGCGTTGCGGACAGTCTGGGCTCTAAGTAGGTTATCTAAATCTGCGGTGGCCTCTTTGCTTTTTTCCTCACTTTCTATTTCTAACTTGTGATAAGCCTCGCGTAACTCCTGGTACCGGCTGTTCAGTGAGGCGTTCTCAATTGACAACAAGTTAAGCTGCGTTTGCAAGTCGTTCGTCGTTTTCTGCAGCTGTTGATAGTTGGTGCCGAGTGATGCAAACTCATCTCGGACTTGCGTCATACATGCGAACATGTGTTGAAATGCTGTGTCTATGGTGGGCGATAGTAGTAGTGAAGTGCTAAATGAGGATGCAGTGATAGTAGATGCAATGGGAATGGGGAGCGGGGTTGGGACTGTGGATGCAGTGGTGATTGTGGAAAATTGTGAAGTGCCTAAATATGAGGGTGCTGTGAGTGGAGTGGGTGGTGGTGAGGTGGGTGGTGATATGTCCATGCCATTGGACGTGTTTAATGTTGTGACTGTGAAAAGTGGTGTGATTGTGGGTGGTTGCGTTGGAATAGTTTGGTGAAACGGGGAAATAGGGGTTATGGCAGGTTGGGGAGGTGAGACGGGTGAGAAGGTTAGCGGGGTTAGGAAGGGAAATGGGGTTCTTAGAGGTGGGGGAAACGCTGGGAAGGATGAAGGGGCGAAGGGATTAACATAGGGATGCAGAGGGCTGGGTGTGGGCCGGGTGATATGAATGGGTAAGGAAGAGGTTGGGGCGATATTGCTTTGTACAGGTGTGGATGTGGGGAAAGCAGGTGGGTGTGCGGGTGATACAGGATGGGTTGGTGAAAGATGAGGTGAAAGAGGAGTCGAAGGGGTGGAGGTTATTTCGAGGATGGTAGTGGTCTGTACAGCGGTGGTACGGGGGGGCGAATCTACAAGAATGGTTTCTGCGGTCACTGAACGTTCGGGGGCGAGGCGTGCCTCCCAGGCTTGTGCTGAAGATTGGGCTCCTGTTGGTACACGAATATACTCCCCGGGTTTTGAGAGTAATCGCACTCGGCGGGGATCAAATTGTGGTAGTTGTTTTCTTTGTAAAAATCTGAGTGCTTCATGGGAGCCTACTGATTGGACTAACTCTCGGAACCCTCTGATATAGGCGTCTTCGAATCCTCCGGAGATGAGTTCCTGTTCAATTAATGCCTGGCTCTCCTCTTCGGTTAACCTCTTTCGTGCCCAGACTTTCTCCATGGTACGATATAATTTCTTTATGGCCAATGTATACGCTGCGGCTTCAAAAGTTTCATCTTCATATGTGCTGGTGTCGCCGTGTGTGTCAGTCTGTTGGCCTTGGCCCTCTGTCTGTTCCTCTTGTGAGCCCTGGCTGGCCTCATCGTCGCCTTGATCGTCGTCTGTTTCGGTTCTTTCTTCTTCAGAGCCCGACACAGCTTGTCCCTGTGGCAAGTCTCGCGGCGTAGTGGGGTAGCTGGGGCGCTCATATTCCTGGGAGAACAGTGGTGCTTCTGAATACTGAAACTCGTTTGAGAATGCATCAGGCATCTCAAAATCAAATGTCGTGTTTATGGGGTCGTTCTCCATATGTGGTATCGGGAAAGAAAACGCTTCCGCACCAATGGTGGTGGGAGCTTCTGCGGTTGTGGTGGCGGGTTGTGAGGTGGTAGTTGCCTGAGGTGCAGCGGTACTCGTGGTGGCCTCCGTAATTACTGGTCTGGACAACCGTATGCGAATAGGTTGTACAGTGGGCTCAGCTTCTGTCTGTGGTCGCTCGGGAGAGGGTTGTGGTGACGGCGACTCTGGCACTTGGAGACAAGGGATGGTGCCTCGCATGCGCTTACCAGCCCGTGTCCTACTGGGCTTCTTAGCTTTCTTCGCTGTGCTCTTGAATGCCTTCAATTCCTCTCCTGTTAATGCACGCTCGATGGGCAAGTCATAAGCCAAACACATATACACAATTCTTGTGAGTGCACAACATCCGTTAAGTACTTTTTTACGCTCCCATCTGTGCTGTGCCAGGTACATCTGATCTATGATCCAGCTAGCCAGATCAACTGTTTGAGGTCCCGTACATGCCAAATATAATCCAAACCATATTCTTTTGTGTGGCATGGTAAACCTGTCCTGAGCTGGAAATGCAAAATGTTGCATGCATATTCTTAATGGCTTTGACAACTCAGGTGTGATGGCTGAAATCTCTTCCCACTTCGTGACATCCCCCCGCTTCATTGGTTCTGGAATCAATCTCTCTCGGTCTGTGGGAGTGTGGGTTCCATGAATCTTGATGGCTGCTCTGATTAGGTCCTTAGAGAGATAAAATCTCTTGTAAGGTGGATCATCCACTAGGGTAGGCAAGATGAAGGTTCCTGGGATGTCCTTATTCTCTGATGCCTGTAAGGTAGTGATCAAGTAATAGCACCTATAAAAATCTGGTTTGGGTAGAGGATCATTGAAATATTCTGTGAAACCGGCTCTGGCCCAAACATGAGTTAAATCTTGGGTGTTTTGTAGGGCTTCGAATTCTCTGGAGAAAAACTGGTACTTTCCCCACGTGCGGTCATCAAAAGTCAGAGAGGATTCAAATATAAAGTCTGCGTCCGCGAGGGGTCCTGCCAGGCCCTGAAACCAATGAGAATTCCTGTGTATCTTTTCGGTGTAGCCCATAGGGGGGTTATCGATGGGCATGGGCCCTGGAAATCCCTGAAATTCCGGCGGTGGAGCAGTAGGGTGGGACTCTGCTCGTAGCACGTTGAGTGGTACTGCTGCTACACTGGGGCCTACTCCTGATGTTCCTTCGTCAGTTTGCATGGTGGCTGGTGCGCTAGTGAGAAAGATCTGCTACAAAAGATTAACACATTAGCATGGAAATTAATCATGATCCCATTAAAGTGAGACCGCAATCCCTTTCCATAACTGATGCGTAACCCGTGTAGCCAAGTGCTGTGAGGTGATGGATGCAATGTTTTTTGCAGCACTAGTGCAGGTCTCTAGACACCCATATGTTTCAGATCATGCATACATTTCTTGATGAGATGAGATTACGAGTGGTGTGTGAATTTATACAAGGTTTAAAGGTTAGTAATTGAGTACAAGGTTGTAGGTTAGTCGGGGGGTAGTTAGACAACGGGTTAGGGGAAGACGGTTGGACAAGCTTTGGTATCCATCTCCTAAAAGTTTTTGAATGGGTGGTTTGTTTCTGCTGAGGGGTAAAAGGTGGTAACGGGTGTGGTGGTATCGAGGGATGAGATGAGTTATAGGGGTTATATATTACATGGCAAATGGGTTGAGCTATGATACATGGTTTGGGTACCCAAATCTGCGTGGGCGTGGGTCTATGGGTAAGGTACTTCTTGGCGATCCACATTTGTCGAATGGTCTGACCTATAGAAGAAGGTCGAGGGGATGGTGGATGTCGATTCTGTTTCTGTTCTGCCTTTTGTTTGTTGATCTCTGCTTGGTTGGAGTTCTTTGGTGCTTTTTGTCCTTTTGGCACCCATATTTGTCTGGTGCCGCTTCCTTTGGGAGGCCTAAACTGCTTTCCTTGTCGTTTCCTCTGATACTGCAATCGGTCTGGGTTCCTTTGTCGTGGTCGACTCTGTTGTTGTTGAGGTTGAGAGGTCGGATGGACACTCTGCTTTGGAAAAGAAGGGAGTTCCAACACTTGCGTGACCTGCCCATCAGGAAGTGATGCCTTTTGTAACTTTAATCTAGGCCAGTCCGCAACAAGCTTGGAAGGATGAGCACCGTAGGGTGTCGTGCTCATTTGGCCGCTGATGCAACCCACCTGACCTCTGATTGTGCCCTTCTGCCCTTGCTGTTGGGTAACTGTCTCTTCTAGTTTGCAGGAAGTCCCAGGGAAGATCTCCTGTCGTCCTTCTGACTGACAACTGTCTATAGCCAAGCCCGAGTGGGTTGGTGTAGACGTAACGTGACTGGTCTGATTAAAGATCTTCCGATCTTCCGTCGCATGCGTTTCGTAGGGTCTAGGGTCACAACCGTCAAGCGGAGTGCGGTTAGGGAAGTCAAGCGGTATCACTCGCTTCTGCTCTAAGGTTCCAATCTGTAAGGAGCCTTGTCTAAGATTTAGGTCCACTGAGTGATCGTATAGCCAATCTTGGCCAAGGATTAGGGGTTCTATCAGGTCGTCATCATGGCACACTAGTAGCTTCGCTGTCATCGTCAAATCCTTAATGAGGATAGGAAGGTCCACCTCACCCATGCAAGGGGTTTCCATGCCTCCTAGGCCTATGAGGTATGCCTCAATTGGCCGCATTTCTATTCCTGAATCCTTATAGTGGGACCATCTAATCGCACTAGTCGCAGCACCTGAGTCAATTAAAGCCCTGAGTTCTTGGCTGTGGTGACCGTGCTCTAGCCTCACTGTAATGAATGGTCTCCTATCCACTATGCTCGGGTGAGTGGTTGACTTTACTTGACACATGGCCATGGGATATCTGGGTGATGTTTCCAGATGGTTATAATGTTCTCTTCCTAGTCCTTGTCTTCTTAGCTTCATGCGCTTAATGCGTTCTATGGCTTCTGCTTGAGCTTCTGCTCGTATTCTATTTTCTTCCTCCTTACGCTTCTTTGCCAACGTGAGTCGTCTAAGCATATCCTCGGTAAGAGGCTCTTGATATAACCTGACTCTGCAGCCACTAATGTAATTAGGCATTATATCTCCTTCTAATGTGGCTAACTGTACTGCTCCACTAGTCGAGAGTCTGTTAATGATCATAGGTCCATAACCTCGCTTTTCTAACTTCCGTGCGTGCTGTTTCAGCGTATATACTAGAACTAAATCTCCTTCTTTTAGGCCTTTATCTTTCACATGTGCATCAAAATATGCTTTCTGTCGCTTCTTCGCTGCGTATATTCCTGCTGCTGCTCTCAGCCTTGTTTCTCCTAATCGTTCCAAGTCCATTATTCTCGCTGATAATTCATGGCCGGTCCACTCATGTTCTTGTGCAACCTTAAGGGTCGGTATCAAGAAGTCCAAGGGAAGCACTGCGTTCTGACCAAAAACCATCTGAAAGGGAGTTGCATTGAGTACGGTCTTGTAGGCCACTCGATATGCCCAAACAGCGTGGTGTAGCTGTTTGTCCCAATCTGAACGTTTATTGTTCACAAGTTTCGTCAGTACGGTACATAGTATCTTGTTAGTGCTTTCAGCCTGACCATTGGCCTGAGGATGATATGGTGCAGATTTCTTGTGAATCACCATAAAATCCTGTAACAAATATTCAATGACTTGGTTTAGAAAGTGAGTGCCTCGATCACTCACTAGCTCTATAGGCAGTCCATATCTTGTAAAGACATTTTCAAATAAGAATTTTGCAGTCGTGTGAGCATCATTCTTTTTTGTAGCCTTTGCCTCTACCCATTTGGTTAAATAATCTGTGGCAACAATAATGTATTCCGCATGTGTACCTTTTGCAGGGGGGTTAATGGGTCCTACAAAGTCTATACCCCACTTAGAAAATGCACGTCCGCCCATCATGGGTTTCAATGGCATTTCATCTCTGCGAGTAGGAAACTGAGTTCTTTGGCACACATCACATCTCTTTACATAGGTATGTGCATCCATGTGAAGAGTGGGCCACCATAATCCTGCAAAGAGAATAGCTTTGATTATCCTATCTGGTCCAAAATGACCTCCTGCAACACCTTGGTGTGTAGTCTCTAGTATTCTCAGATAATCGCTCTCATGAACACATTGTCTTAGATATCCATCTCGTCCTCTTTTGTATAGATTATCGCCAATAAGTGAATAGTCTTGAGCTTCCTGCTCTAGACTGCGTTGTCGAGCTAAGGTCATTCCTTGAGGGAATGTGTTCGTCCTCAAGTAAGTCACTAAAGGCTCACTCCAGTCTGGTATGAGAGACACATGATATAAGGTCGCATGCTCTACTGGTGGTCTTTCACAACACACCTGACATTCTTTACACAACTTGTAGACATCTGCTTCCATCGTAGGCCAATATACTCCTAATCTATGCAGAGTCTGTAGTGTTCTATGTTTTGAATGATGTTGCGTTAGTGCACCTATGTGTGCTAATTGCCACCATTTTGCATGTTCTGATTCATCTACACAACAAGCAAGAATCTTTTGATTATCCTGTTTGTATATGCTTCCTGCCATTATTTGATATCTCTGAGATTTGGTAATCTCTCCTTCTTTGATCTTTATCCTAGGACTCTTGGGTCCGTATGTCAGAATAGGGACTAACGGCTTAGCCCATTCTGGTGCTATCTCAAGGTTAAACAAGTATGCATCTGGTAGATCATCCGCTACTCCTTGAGGGGCTTCTCCTGAGGTTAATCTTGAGAGGTGGTCAGCTCTAAGATGCGTCTTTCCTTTCCTAACTACCACTTCAAAATCATACTCCATGAGTAATAGAAACCAACGTATCAATCGTCCTGTGTTACATGGTTTGTTAACTAAATATAATAGGGCTTGATGATCTGTAAAGAACTTGAATTTGTTGGCCAACAAGTAGTGCCTAAACTTCTTTACAGCGTAGATCATCCCTAATCCCTCTCTTTCCGTCGTGGTGTAATTTCTCTCTGCTGCGTTCAGTTGTCTGCTAGCGTAAGCTATGGGGAGATCTATGTTACCTTCATTCGTGGGTTGTGCTAACACACATCCTATGGCATAATTGGATGCATCCACATGTACATGAAATGGCTTACTCCAATCTGGGGTGGTCAATATAGGTGCTGAGCACAAACGTCGTTTAAGCTCATTGAATGAATTTTCGCACTCATCTGTCCATTCAAAATTGGTCAAAAGAGAGTACAGAGGCTTGGCTATGATTGCATACATGTGTATGAATCTCCTATAATAACCGCAATGGCCCATAAATGCCTGTACCTCCTTCACATTAGTTGGTCTAGGTAATTCTGCAATTACCTTCACCTTTTCCTCGTCCGTAGAGATTCCATTTTTTGACACAATGTGTCCTAGAATTTTGCCTTGTCTGACCATGAAAACGCATTTTTCTGGGTTCAAACAAACCTGATATTCTCGACATTTGTCAAATATTTGTCTTAACTCTGGGATATGTGTCTGCCTTACATTTGAATGAGCACATAAGTCATCGACGTAAACTTCCAAGCTCTTGCGTAAGAATTCCTTAAAAACATGACACATGAGTCGCTGGAAAGTAGCGGGTGCATTTGTCAAGCCAAATGGCATTACACGAAATGCAAATATGCCCCATTCAGTGACAAAAGCCGTCTTGTGTTGGTCTTCTGGAGCAATGGCTACTTGGTTATAGCCTGAGAATCCATCAAGAAAGCTGTAAACTTCCTTGCCCGCAACTCTTTCCAATAGGTGTTCCGTGATAGGAAGAGGATAACTATCTCTAATCGTGGCGGCATTAACTTTTTTAAGGTTAATACACACACGCAATTTTCCATTCTTCTTGGGCACAACCACAATGGGGGATACCCATTCGGTATGCTCAATCTCGTAAATGAATCCTGCTTCTATCAACCGATCTATCTCCTCTTTAATCTTCGCAGCGTAGTTATCATTATACGTGTAAGGTTTTTGTTTTGTCGGTTTTGCATCTGGAGTCATAGGGATTCTATGAGAACATATATCTGGGTCTACTCCCTTCAAATCTTTGTAACTCCAAGCAAAAACGTCTCTATATTCGCGCAATAGGGCAACTAACTCTTCTTCTTCTTCAGTCGTCAAATCATACCCTATGTATGTGCATTTTTCTTCTTCTCCTTCTATGGCCACTATTACTTTCTTGGTTTTCTCTCGGTTATCATATACTTGTCCGTCATTCGCTTTTCTATTGGGCATTCGTACCATGATTCTTCTATCTTCGATTTCGTATTTCTTGAAATTCTCGGGTACTTCAAACAAAGATTCTTCTTTTTCTGACATGGTTTCTTTCTTCTTTCTCTTCTTGCCTTCACTCTTAGTAGTCACTTCTGTGGCTAACCTTACCTCGTTCGTGATGTCCTCGTGTCTCTGAGTGTGAGTCTCTACTTCGTAGAAATATTCTTCCTCTGATGCAAAGGGTGGGTCCATGATAATTGATTCTAAATCAAAATCGCTTGCATCCTCAAATGCATCAGTGTCTGGTTCGCACTCTTCTAAAATTGCATCGCACACGATTGGCTCTATCGTAAAAACTGAAATGTCGTAGCCATCCTCGTCACAGTGGGGTGTCCATTGTTCTTCATTGATGGCTACATCCATGGTTGCTAGTATTTCCGCCCAACCATGGGGTTCAAACTCCTCGTCTGGGAATACTACAGGTGCGTAGGCTGGATCTTGAAGGGTTCGTGGATGTTGTTCTGCACCTAAGGTCCTGGCTTCTAATCTTTCCTCCTCTTGTTTGGCTACTTTACACATCCATAAATGGGTATCCTCATGCAACCAAGAAGGATCTGATTCTAATGAGTGCACGGATTCCGTCTCTACTGGTGTCTTATGGATGGTATTCCATTGTATTGGGGGTACATCTCTGTGTGAATAGTCTTTAAGATTGACTTTGGTAGTCACTCCTAAATGTTGCAAGTACAAAGAATTAGTTCCCCAATCTTGTACAATTTGCAACTGACGCATGAATGGTCGTCCCAATATCATCTCATACGCATGATTTTTAGCAAAGTCACAAATGGCGAAAGTATGCTCAAATTCTACACCACAAGTGGTGAGGGATATGCCTTCTAGTAAGCCTAATGGTTTTTCTATGTGGCCATCAGCCATTTGTAGCTTCATTCTGGTGGGTCTGAGTGCTGGCTTACCCCAACGTTTCCATAAGGCGGTAGTAGCGATAGCTACTCCAGCTCCTGAATCTAAGATGGCTTTCGTGGTGTAGCCCTGATGGGTTATTGGAAGATATGTGTTACCTTCCTCTCCTTCGCTTACGTCTCCTATCTTTTCCACGGGTATCTCTGGTACCTTCTTATGTGATCCTATCTGAGAGGGTGTGGTAGCTAGCTCAGGGAATTGATTTGCTACGTGCTTCCACAATTCTGGTTTTACCTTTAACAGTTCCTCCAGAGTGAGATTACACTGTACTTTAGTATTCTTGATCACTTCCGTGTTCCTAGGGATCACTGAGTCTTCATTCCTCACTATTATCGTGGGTGCTCTCATACTAATAGACTTTGCTTCCCAAGGTCCTGTGAACTGAGGTAATTCTTGTAGGGAATTAGACTCGAATCCTGTGGGTTCACTCGGTTGTTCCACCTCTACCTCATCATGTATAGAGGGGATGTCTTGGGGAAATTGTTCCTGCAAATCGTCTATTTCTTGAATAGGAGGATGAGTTTCTTGTTCTTTTCTCCATTTCTCTTCTTGGATTTCTCTCAAAAATTCATGTGAGTACCTATGTATGGAAGATAAATTGTCTTGACTTTCTGTATTGGGTACTTGAGACAGGGATGGTGCATTCCTTTCCTGTGTCTCTGGGACAATAGGGTTCCTATGCTGATCCTTTTTCTCTTTGCTTTCTATCAATTGTTCTAGCCTCTCCATTAGTCCTTGAAAGTGTAGTTCCGGTTTTGCCATGTTATTCCAATTAAGATATCTAGAGGCTTCGAACAAGGCTTGTGCTAACTCTACCATCTTCATGCAAAGTTTAGTTCTCTCAATTTCTAGATCAGCTCGAGGGTAGTTTTTACTCATTTCCGTGACTTGAGGTCCCTCTTTTATTTTAGCCTGATATGCACGAAACATCATGTCTAGATCTTCCGGTATGGGTTCCGCTAAGACTGATCCCGATTTCTGAGCTGGGATTTCTTGGTTTGATTCTTGTGAAGCCAATTCTTGTATTTTGGCTCTAGATTCTCTTAGACTTCCTTCCAACTCACTTATCTTTTTACTCCATTTTCTCTTCATCCTTTCTCTGGAATCTTTCCAAGATTTCGTCTTTTTACTACTCGATTCCGCAACTTCACTAGTTTCGGCTATTTTCTCATGATTAAGCTGTTGGTTTTGTAAGAGCGTCTGGGCTCTGGTTATAGCTTGGATAGGCACGTATGTAGGGTTGGATCCATCTGCGTTCTTTACAATACCTATCACGTTGATCGGTGTCACATTCGAAGCGTTAACTGGGTTCTTAGGACAATCTTTAATTACGTGCTCTTTGCCACAGTCGGCACAAAAGCCTTGTATGCTGTAGTACTGTGATTGCCTTGCTATTGGGGGATGTGGGCAGTCCTTTATGAAGTGATCTCCTTGGCATCTAAAGCATGGTCCTCTAGGGCCCTGTGGTCTCTGTTGTCTCAATTGGGGCCGTGGGTTTGGGTTTGCGTACATCACATTAGTATAGTCTGGCTCCCAACTAGGTTCCATTGGTGGACTATCATAATGATATGTCTCCACATGCTCTGGTGACTCCGTGTAATAGGCGGGTGGACTAGTTACATGAGTAGAGTCAAAACTGTTTGAGTTCGGGTCACTTTCGGTGATCAGGGGTGAAGAAGGCACTAAGGCCCTACTTAGGTTCTCTTCTGCAGCAGCGTATTTGACTGAGATGACATTCGCTGGTGGGGGTGGCTGCTGAGCTAAGACGGGTTGAGGTCTTTGTTGAGTCTGGTATGGGTAGTTCTGGGGAGGCCTGTAGTAATAAGGCTGAGCATTGTATTGGCCTTGATACCTACCTGGCTGCTGGTATGCTTGCGGGTAGTTCTGTCTCACAGTTTGTTTGTTGTATGGGCAGTCCTGAGCCGTATGATTCGTGTATCTTCTCTCAATTGTACAATATTGGCCACTAGGGTTGGCGTGAGGTTGAGGTGCATTGGGGCACATGTTTGCCAAATGATTTCCACCACAAGCGTAACAACGTATGTTCATCGGTAGCTTGGGCACCTGTTTACTAGAAACTCCTAGTTTTCGGGCCACTTTTTCTGCTAGGTCCTCTATCGAATTAGACAATTTTGTGGATGCTAGAGAAGAACAATCTGAGTCCTTATAGACCTTTGAGAGTTCTAATTCATCTCCTAAGTTGTCCTCAATGTCTATACATATTCTTACACACTCCTCTAGCGTTCTGGGTTCTTTTAGGTACACATAAGAGCGTAGTTTAGCGCTCAATAAGCCATCTAGGAACAGTGATACCTGTTTGGCTTGTGAGGGTAGCTCTTGCATTGGACATCGTTTGACATATTGTCTGAATCTACGACCTGCCAGTCTTACTGTTTCCTGAGGGGTTTGTTTAAAACTATGAATCAGCGAAGACGTGTCATGTCTAACCCCACTTTTAGAGAATTCAGTAATGAATGACTCTAAAAAGTGATGGATGTCTCTAAATTGCCTTTGTTGCAATGGTTGGAACCAAGTTAAAGCGGTATTCTTTAACGTTAGTCCAAATGCATTGTACTGCGTGAACATGTCTTCAACTTGTTCTGCTCTTAGTACTTGCTTGAATTCTGCGACATGGTCATAGGGATCTCCTGTCCCATCAAAGTAATTCTTCATTGATTTTACTAACTGTGTGGGTCTCAATACTCTTGCATGTTCACGTGGTCTAGGTAGAGGAAAATCATCTCTACCACCTGGTATTCCATGTTCTCTTTGTCTATCCGTCCTATTAGTGTTCGTGGTTGTTCTATCTCTCCCTATGGGGTGATTGAAGCTTACTTCCGGTCTCTCGTGATTTCCTTCTCTTTGATTTCCATGGGCTGAGGATGTTCCTGCCCCTTGTTGATTTGCATTCATGTTCGTTCTGGATGGAGGGAATATCAATTCACCTCTCCAAGTGTAGGTGTTTTTAGCGCGCTCAGGCACCACAAAGACTCTTTCTGAAGTCTCATCCAGGTATACGACCTTTCCAGGTGTATCCGGGTCCTTGAATTCATAGATTGTAATGATGCCTACCTCACTAGGGTTCTCCTTTCTGTACCTCCAAAAGGCTTCGTCTGTCTCTTTATTTACGAACAACTCTGTGCTCCTGTTATCTTGAGGGATCCACTCTGGGATGAGTACTCTTGTTAATACGGATTTCCCTCTAGGTGTTCTAGGTTCTTCTAACGGTTCTTTTCCTTGGAATTTCCCTTCTGTCTCTAATTGGATTGTGCCGAACTCATTAGTATCGTTTGGCTGCGTACTCAAGATATACATGGTTCCTTCTTTGTCTATGTAAGCGTCTCTCTCAAATTTCACCACTGGTCTTTCCAATCCAATGGGTTGATCAGGGTTGTGCAGTTGCACCACTTGCCTCTGCAAACCATCCTCATAGATGCGAGCACCTAGTCGGTTGGTTCGGAGAAACTCTAGCTGCGTTCTATAGGGTCCTTCAGGTTTTTCTAGGTATGCTACATGAGACCCTCCTGCTGGTCTGTCAGTGCTAAATGCCATTTCTGATTCACTTGATTCTGAGCTCAACTCGTAGGGATAACTACTGTTCAATTGCTGAGCCCAAGATCGTGCGGTGGTTCTTACACTCGCCTCTGATGATCTAAGGCTTCTTCTATCCGACTTACCTATATGTTTGCCTGATCTAAGGTTCATTAATTTTCTTCCTTGCACGCTCGATTACACACTTAGATCGTCAATGGTTCTTTGTGATTAATTCTTGGTTCCCTTTAATTTTTCTTTGGATTCTTGTCTTGATTTATGCGTCAGGAATTCGACTTTCGTGATGATTTTAAGTTTTCGTTCCGTCAGACTTATGTTCTTTTCTTTAGGTTTTCGCGTCACACACACCTTTACTTTAAGTCTTAAACTTGATAGAATTAGGTATCTTGAACTTGAGGCGTTCCTATCGTCGTTAATCCACAACTACCGTTTAACCTAAGCTAAAAATTGACTGAGGGGGTTGAGTAATCTTCCAACCTCGAGTCGGCTTTTCTGGTTGCTCTGATGTCCTGTTGCCCAAGAAGCCGTGCTTCCCAAGCTCTGCTGTCTCCACTGCCTTGCTTGCTTGCCTTGGATTGCCCTTGCTAGACCTGGAAAATTCCAATGTTAGACCAATTCACAAGATGATTAAACACTTGAGTATATACACCTTTTTAGCTCAAATTTTCAATATGTGCCCCCTGACTTCCTCGTCCCAGACTAGGTGAACCTCAAATTAGCCTATCCAAAAATAGACGTATACTTTATGAAAAAAACAGTTGAGGTCACGTAGTACTCGTCACGAGCTTTCTAACGAGCTATTAAGCTCAAAAAACGGACTTCGGATGAAAAAGTTATGAGCGTTCAGGCCCTGGGGGGTAAAAACTGACAATCCAATTTTCCCTCAAATATGAGCTAAGGGGTCTCCTATGAGTCTAATGGTCCAAAAATTTTCCAAAAATACCCCCAAAATTGGTCAAAAATTGAAGTCCAAAATTTGCGATGGGGGTGGGCAATCGCGATGGTCTGGGACCGTCGCGATGGTCCGAGCGAACCGTCGCGATGGCGTGGGATTTGGACAATCGCGATGGCCCGAAAAAGCGAACCGTCGCGATGGCTCGAAGTGAACAATCGCGATGGCGTGAAGTCGAACCGTCGCGATGGCGCGGTCAACGGTCAACGGTGGACAATCGCGATGGTCCGGGACCGTCGCGATGGTCCGAGCGAACCGTCGCGATGGCGTGGGATTTGGACAATCGCGATGGCGCGGTCAACGGTCAACGGTGGACAATCGCGATGGTCCGAAAGTGAACCGTCGCGATGGTCCGCGACGCGATGGCTTGAGCCAATCGCGATGGTCCGATTTTGGGCTGTCGCGATGGTCCGAAAAAACGAACCGTCGCGATGGTTCAACGTGACACGTGGCACTGTCGTGGCGATGGCATAGGCCAATCGCGATGGTCCGGGGTCAAATGAACCGTCGCGATGGTCCAAGTGGACCGTCGCGATGGCTCAAGTGAACCGTCGCGATGGTCCGAAAAACGAACCGTCGCGATGGTCCGGCCGAGCCGTCGCGATGGCGTGAGCCTATCGCGATGGTGCGACACAATCGCGATGGTCCGAGCCAATCGCGATGGTCCACCAAATGACGAATTTTTGGGATGCGAGTATGGATTCCTAGTGGCGCAGGTGTGCTCTTCACGCTGGTGTGGTCGCCTTCTCCAAATTCCGAACTTGGCGGACCATCGCGATGGTCCAACACAGTCGGAAATTTCTGACAGAAACTGAAATTTTTACCTTTTGGAAGCTTTCCTGATGCTCTGAAGCTCTGTACCTGCAAGAAAACTCAAGAAAACACAAGTGCATACAAGCGCAAAAACTCTCTCTCGCTCTCTCGCACGCACAAATGAGGGGAAATGAGGTGAATGGGTGGATATGGTGAATTTTCTGATTTTTTTGGAAATGGAGATGATGATGCGATGATGAAGATGGAGTGTGGGGGAGGTGAAAAACACTAAAAATTAAGTAAAAACAACAACAAAAACTGAAATTTTTACCTTCCAACGCCTCTTCTTGCTATACTCTTACCATCACACATTCGTCCTAGACTCGATCCCCGGCAACGGCGCCAAATTTGGTGTTGCTCTAGCACAATGGTGAGAACCACGTTAAGAAGCTTCACCTCCTTAATGTCAATCCGAGGGAGAGGTAGGAGTGATATGAAGATCGTGAACGTGAGATGATGTGAGAGTGAAGGTGAGAAGCACAAAGATGCACACACACATACACACACACAATGAAGAGACAAGCAAGATACAATGGAAGGTGTGAAATTAGCTCTATTACTCAAGAATACTCTTACAAGCTCAAACTAGCTCTAATCTCCAACAAGCTACAATGAACCAACCTCAAAAATGAGCTCTCTAGCTCTTTTTATAGTTTCTAGACTAGTTTTGACCGGTTTCACATCTAGTGACCGGCCTAGTTAAAAATTAGGTCCTAGAGGCTATTTGGAAGGGTAAACGATGTCTAAAAATAACGAAATTTGGTACGAGTATTCTACCTAAGCTCCTCAAGCTCGAGGACTCCTCGGCTTGCACAAAAATGGAGCTATGGATTACAAAATGGGGTTTTCTATGATACATATGTTACAATTAGTGATAATAATCACTGTTGAATGTTTTGGGAAAATTAATAAGACATGTATTTGTTTAAAAGATTGATCCGCCTGGCTCCCTGCTCTGTCTTTACATGCTTCCGTGGCGTCTGTGCCTCTGACTGCTTCCAACACTGCCCTATACTCAGCCTCACAACTGGAAGTGGCCACAGTAGGCTGCTTCTTGCTCAACCAAGATATACATGAGCTACCAAGCATGAAGCAAAAACCACTGGTGGACACACGAGTGTCATAGCAACCAGCCCAATCTGAGTGAGAAAAAGCATGCAAATCTGGCGGTAGTGATCCCCCCTTGGGATAAAACAACCCAAGTAGCAGAGTACCACTCAAGTAGCGAAAGATACGCTTAACCGCCTTCCAATGCGTGACTCCTGGGCAATGCATTAACCTGCTCATCTGTGAGACAGCAAACTAAATATCTGGCCGAGTAATGCATAAGTAAATAAAGCATCCAACAGCCTGCTGATAGAGAACGGCATCAAATGCATCTCTAGCATCATGAAGACTCAATCGTAAACCTGTCTCCATAGGAGTGGCAATAGGCTTACAGTCTTCAAGGCCAAAACGCTGCAATAATGTGTCAATATATTTCGTTTGACACAAAGCCATTCCATCATCAACTTGCATAAACTGAATGCCCAAATAGTCATGCAAATGCCCCAAATCAGACATCTCAAATGAGGCATGCAAATCAGCCTTGAAATCAGCAATATGCTTCTCAATAGGACCAGTGAGCAACATGTCATCAACATAGATAACAATGATCAGAAGCACATCATTAGCATGCTTAACATATAAGGTGCTTTCATTTGGACTGTTCTCAAAACCATGTGCAACCAGATAGGCATGTATCTTCTCATACCAAGCACGTGGTGCTTGTTTTAAACCATATAATGCCTTCTTTAACCTGCACACCTGATTTTCATGCCCTTTCTGCACAAAGCCACGGGGCTGAAAAACATACACTTCTTCATGCAAGTCACCATTCAGAAATGTTGTTTTAATGTCCAACTGATGTACATTCCAACCATGATGGGCTGAAAGTGCACAAATGCTCCAAACAGTAGTCATACGACATGTAGGTGCAAAGGTCTCATCAAAATCAATGCCTCTTTCCTGCGCATAACCCTCTGCAACAAGCCTAGCCTTATACCTGTCAACTGTACCATCAGGTTTACGCTTCAGCTTGTATACCCACTTAGTGCCAATGGCCTTCTTGCGAGGAGGCAAGTCACATAAAGACCATGTACCATTCTTCATTATAGCATCATGTTCAGATTGCATGGCAGCCATCCAATTTTTTGAATTCTGTGCTTCATCAAAAGAAACAGGCTCATTCTCATCACAGAGACTAGACGCAGCCATAGCATAGCAATCTGATGCAAAGGAGGCACTATGAGAGCCTGAACGAGTACGATATGACAAAGGTGCATCTAATTTGCTATCACGCAAAGTCTGCACCAGCCATTTTGGCATAGTTTTTGCCTGCTCAATATCAACTCTCTCATCAACAAGTGCATCATGTAAATCTGCATCAGAAATGGAATGATCTGCATCATCATATGAAACTTGCAAAGGCTGAGAAGTTGCCTCATTAGGACCAACACTAGACTGTCCACCTGTAAAAAGAGGCATCAAAGTATCATACATGTCTTTAGAGCTAATAGATGTCTCCTTAGTACATGAAAGCAATGGTTGAATAGCATCTTCCACAAAGACAACATCACGGCTAACCAGAATGCGTTTAGTCTGTGGATGATACAGACGATAGCCTTTACTTTCAGAACTGTACCCAACAAAAATACATTTTATTGCCTTATCATCCAATTTTCTACGATGTTGTTCAGGCACTAATGCATTTGCCAAACAACCAAAAACACGCAGATGAGCAACAGATGGCTTGCGGTCATGCCAAGCCTCATATGGAGTGATAGATTGTAGCGCTTTAGTGGGACACCTGTTAAGTACATATGCTGCACACATGACAGCCTCAAGCCAGAAACTATGAGGTAAAGCCTGACTCTTGACCATGCACCTCACCATCTCCATGAGTGACCTGTTCTTTCGTTCAGCAACTCCATTCTGCTGAGGTGTATACGGCACTGTACACTGGTGTTTTATCCCACGTTTAGCCAGAAATGCATTAAAATCAGAAGACATATATTCCCCCCCTCGATCAGAACGGAGGGTGCCCATTTTACATGCTGACAGAATTTCAGCCAAAACCAAAAACTGTTTGAAGCACATGAACACTTCGGACTTTGCTTTGAGTGGATATAACCATGCATGCCTGAAAAAATCATCAATGAAAGTCTCGAAGTAAAGGTAATTCCCAAAAGAGGGTGTCTGCATAGGACCACAAACATCACTATGTACAAGCTGCAATTACTGCGTAGCCCGAACTGAACCATCTTTTGGAAAGGAGGAACGCTGCATTTTGCCCAAAATACAGCCTTCACATACATGTTTTCCAGGTGCCTCAAGCTTGGGCAAAGAAGACACCATATCAGATTTCTGCAGGCGTAGCAAACTAGCAAAATTCAAATGACCAAAGCATGCATGCCAAAGCTTTGCATCTGACATAGCCTGAGAATCATGAACTGCACATGCCGAATCATTCACAGATCTTTCATAGTCTATGAGCTTATACAGCCCACGACACAAAATGCCAGAAGCAATAATCACATCACCATTTGATAGATCATGAACTGTACACCTGTCGTCAACGAATTTCACAACCAAGCCAATCTTGGCTAATGCAGAAACTGATAACAGATTCTTCTTGATCCCTGCCACAAATAAAGCATCTGACAAGGTGAAAGAACTACCATCAACAGTAGTCAGAATGATCTTACCAACTCCCATAACAGGATAAGAGGAGTTGCTGGCACATGTGACAGTATTCCCTGTAGGGGCAGGCTCGAGTGAAGAGAAGAAACTGCGCTGCGAGGTAATATGTTTGGTCGCCCCACTGTCAAAGTACCAAACATCTGAGTCCACTATAGACATGCACTGCTCATGAGAAGATGGGTCAAAACTGCAAACAGTAGTAAACACCCATTCTTCTTCTTGCACAAGATTAGCAGACTCTGTTTTTGGTGTAGAGGCTTCTGCAACAACCATTCCAGCCTCCTTTTTCTTTGCCTCTTTTGCAGCTAGTTTAGGACAGTTCTTTATGATATGATCATTCCCTTTACAATACTTGCAAAACAATTTCTGCTTTTCTGATTTCTTCTCATCTTTATCCTAGTTCTTCGAATGTGCAGCATTTGCAGATTTCTGCTTACTAGTAGAAGAGCTCCATTTTCCTTTACCCTTCTGACTAGCCAGGAAAGCTTGATCTGCAACACGCATAATGGACCTGTTCTGCCTGGACTGATCTTCCTGCAATGAAACAGAGACTAACTCCTCAAATGATAAGGCATTCGGATTGCCTTTCATCATCAATCGAAGAGTAGAAGCAAAACTCTGATATGAATCAGGAAGACCATTCAGAACGGTCTGCACAAGTGAGCTATCTGGTATAACCTCATCAGCAGAAATCAATTGTTCCTTCAAGTCTTTGATCTTCGTTAGGAAACTGTCCATAGAATCACCTTCATTCATGTGCTCACTCTCCAATAGTTTTCGGAGGTAAGCAACACGAGCCTCATTCGTAGCTTGGTACAATGTGGTAAGTGTATCCCAAGCATCCCTAGCTGTTCTGCAAGAGCGAATATGAGGAATAATGGCACGTTTGACAGACAAAGCTATCAATGCATGTGCCTGGGCATCTCTGCCATCCCAACAAATTTGCTCTGCAGTAGGTGCAACAGATACAGCAGCACGAACAGGAATCTGCGGAATATCATCTTCGACACCATCTTCATCAGCTCCAGCACCTGTATTTGCAGTACCTGTTGTTACAGGTGTAACAGGACGTCTTTCAACACCCTGCACAATGTTCCACAGTCCTTTTGCAACCAATACATGTCGCATCATATAAACCCATGATGGGTAGTTGGTACCATCCAACTTATCCTCAACAGCCAACATACGGAATACATCACTGCTTTCAACCATGGCCAGTGACTAAAATACCTTGATGCAGAAAATCGACTGTATCTCAAAAAGTTGAACGGAACTGCCCAGACGAGTTCTGCTAGACCTGTAGCAGACTTCGAGAGGCTTAAACTGGCGAACAGAAACTGGTATATACCTTTGGCACAAAAAGACGAAATAGCCTGCACAAGCACTATGATAGTGCGTTCGGAGGCCAAAACGAGCTAAGATCGCGATTTCGGCACCACAAAGCAAAGCTATTTTGATCTCGGAAACACGTTGAGTATGCTCCAGAATTCGTGCGATTCTAAGACTGCAAACGGAGGAGTGTCGACGGTGCCCTAGATGAAGCGACGACCTGCTCTGATACCAATTGTTGGAGATAGATGTCTGCGGAAGCACACGAACAACACAAGGAAGAAGAAGAAGCTTGGAGCACAAACACACAATAGTGAATGTATTACTAGAGAATGTACAAAGATAAGTAGCCCATTAGGGCAATAGGCGTATATACAAGCCAGGGGAAAAAAACCTCCTAAAGAGGGAAAAAAGTGCCCCGGCGGTCCTAGTGTGTTCACACACACACTACCTAAATATATAAACACAAACCTCACTCTCACAAGGGAAGTGTTTTACCACTACACTATCTCTTTGTGTTGTCACTCTAGTTCTCTTTTCTTATATTTAACACAACTTGCATCTCTTTCTTACTTTTTCAATTTCCAAGAACTATCCATCCTTTTAGATTTTAATTCAAGCAATCTCAAAATTGTTTTTACATATCTAGCAAGAGGGTTTCATTCTATACATATCCATGGACCCTACGAACACCATGGAGGATTTTGGTGAGTCACATCTACCTGAGGTACCACTCGGGCATTAGCTAGAGCTCTTGTGGCAAGAACTTCGAGGCACTCAAAATGAGATCGGACAACATGAAGAAGTACTTCACAAGATGCAATCTGAAGAAGATAACCTTTCGAGGGTGGTAAAAGCTATTGTCTCTGCCCAATCTGACGGCATGCATTCCAATATTGGTGTTAAAGATTACCAATTTCTATGGTTTAATGGCTGTAAAGATGGCCCTTTAGTTCTTTCATGGTTGTCACAATTTGACGATTTCTATTCTGACGAATCATGTGTTGAAAGTAAAAAAGTCAAATTTGCTACTAACTATTTAGTAGGTGAAGGATTCTTTTCTTCCTCCTCAATATCATTCACATGTTTGACTGGGTAATGATATCTTTATTCATTATTTATTTTGCATGCACGGTACTATTAATAACAAATTGGTTAATATTTTACATGACGATGGTAGTTCTCATGATTTTATTTCAC
This sequence comes from Ceratopteris richardii, assembly GCA_020310875.1. Classification (NCBI taxonomy): domain Eukaryota; kingdom Viridiplantae; phylum Streptophyta; class Polypodiopsida; order Polypodiales; family Pteridaceae; genus Ceratopteris; species Ceratopteris richardii. The sequence continues at coordinate 132,030,068 of CM035427.1, read as the reverse complement.
ATTTATTAGTTCAAGAACATAAATTAAAAATGTTTCCTTCCTTGTATAAAGTGAAATCTGCATTTCAAGGTAGTAGTTATAATATAACACGAGAAGATATTACGATTAGCATAGGCCCATATATAGATGCACAAACATTTTTAATTGCACCTTTGCAATCTTACGATGTTATACTTGGTATGCATTTTTGTCATCATTATAACCCACACATTGACTACCATACACATACCTTTAACTTTGAATTCAAAGGTCAAATAATTACATTGCTTGCATGGCATGATTTTCAGCCATTTTCGTTGATTACTCATACTCAAGTAAAACGTGCATTTAGGAAAAGATACAATTCATGCATTATTTTTGTAAATGTCATAAATGATTATAATCATACACTTTTTGATGCACATGAACCTTTCATGACTACATATAAGGATTATTTTATGTTTGATTATCCCTCTAAACTACCATGATCTCGAGGAACCTTTGACCATAGCATAGACTTAAGTCGTGGTAGTTCTCCTCCTCATAAAGAACCTTATAAACATGGCCCACTACACCAAAAGGAAATAGAAAACTAAGTTAAAGACTTACTCCACAAAGGACTTATAAGGCCTATTTCTTCCCCATTTGGAGCCTCAGTTCTCTTAGTAGAGAAGAAGAATACGACTTATAGAATGTGCATTGATTATAGAGCCTTTAACAAGATCACAATAAAGAATAGATACCCTATTCCTTGAATAGATGATCTCTTAGACAAACTAAGAGGAGCTCGTGTCTTTAGTAAAATTGATCTTAAATCAGATTACCATTAGATACGTATGAAACATAGCGATAATTTCAAGATTGTATTTAGAACTCAAATTGGCCATTGTGAGTTTATATTAATGCCCTTTGGACTTACCAATGCTCTTGCTACATTTGCATGAATGAGGAATAACATTTTTCTTGATTATCAAGCTTTCTTTCTTGTATTCTTTGATGATATACTTGTTTATAGTAAGGATGATAGTGAGTTTTTTGGGTTGCCTTATTTCAACATTTTGGTTCTAAAATAGATTTTAGATCTACATTTCATCCTGAAAGTAATGGACAAAGTGAGGCTGCAAACAATACTATTCTTGATTTATTGAGTTGTTATTCATTAGATAGTCCCATTAATTGGGATGACAAGTTGCCATTGCGTCAGTTTGCTTACAATAACACCACACACACCACTACTGGTCGTGCACCTTTTGAAATTGTTTATGGTAAAAATCTTCCCACTCTCATGACACTCACTCAAACTGATATTTCGATGACTGATTCTATTGCTCAAGATCACATTTCTATACTTCACGATGTTCATAAGTACATTAAAAGAAGTCAAGAATGTTATACATGTAATGACAATACAAAATTATTAGCCAAGGAATTCAAGGAAAATGATCTTGTATGGTTATGCATTATTAAAAGACGTTTGAAAAATATTTTGCAGCATCCTAAAGTTAAACTTTCACCATGCTATTATGGAACGTTTCACATTATTCAGAATATTAATGATAATTCAATCAAATTAGATATACCATCTCATTGGAATATACATAACTCTTTTCATATTAGTTTAGTTAAACCATTTAAAGGCACTTTAACACTCACTCCACTTCGTGACTACCCTCCTTTAATCGAAGAACAATCTAAAATCTTAGTTCTAGAGAAAATAATTGATCATGATGTCACTACACGCAAAATACTCAGTATCATCGATATTTGGTTAAGTATAAAAGTCACTCTATTGAAGAATGTTAATGGATACATAAAACATCATTAACACCCCATCATGAACACTTAATTTATGCATATCATACACATACACATTAATGTACCTCCTCCATGAACATATCCATGCATGTGTTTTTACATGGAACATGCTTATTTTTGTTAAGTGATGAAACATGTGATTGGCCATCCATGTTTATTTTTATTTTATCAACGGAGGTCAATGGCTTTTTCAACTGAGGAGCATGTTATGAATTATGGAATGTGTTGAACAATGAATTATTGGAATGAGATTTATTAATTAATTAATGTGTTTTGGTGTTTTGATATAGCAGTTGAAGATTTAGGAGGGCGTGAAAGACGTGAAAGGGCATGGACATTTTGAATATGTCTGAACATCAATAATCAGATTTATATAGTTTGTAAATAAACTCACGTAGAGGGTTCTATTTTTAGAAACAATTAGTAAAAGTAGTGGTTAGGATAAGAATTGCTATAGAATGCAATTTTTGTTAATAAAAGCAAAGGCTCTCCACAAAAGAGATCAACTTTTACTTTCATGCATGCTTTTCTAACCCGCCTCATTGTAGCCGCTATTTTCGAGATAATGAAAAATCCTATAGATACATGCACTCTGTGGACTGTCGAAACAAAGTGTGTGGGGGGGGGAGATTGCACCCAATCTTGTGTTTTATCTCGTCTCTTTGCATATCTATTTTTCTGTGTGTGCACTCATATCCTCTATGTGAGCATGAATTAAGTTCCTCGTAATAGAATGAGAATGTTAGGATTTTGCCATAACGAAGGAGTTAGTGGATGATGCATATAAATATTCTCAAGTTTTACTAATTTTCTCACCATTTGTTGGGTGATCATTTATATCCAATACACATGGATATTATTGATTGTGTCTTGTAAAAAAAATTAATGATGGAGTATAATTACTAGATGATAATAGGAAGATTAAAAACAATTGAGAGAGGAAAAAAAACAAAGAAAGAAAAAGTATGCAATCCTCATGGAGGGTAGATAATACACCTCTCAAAAAGTGTAAATTAAACCAACTATTTTACAAAAGAGTTGAGATCATGAAAATATGGATTCCACGTAAGGCATAGAAAATATTTCAGAGTGCCATAATATTGATCACAATGGATTTAGAACAACAACAGAATTGTTTCCCTACAAGCAATATTATTAAACTCTTGCTATATTGTAGGTTATGCTTCTTATCTAAAAATTAGAATTTCTTTGAACCATCATACTTTTTTTTAGAAGAGCTTCAAGCTTTTCTTTTGTTCATAGGGATCCTTTTTCATAGAGATTCCTGAAGTTTTCGGTATGCCAAATTTGAAGCAACTTGGATCATATAGAGAACTTGCAAAGAAAGATGCTTTAAGTTGTAGGTTATAAACATTGAATCTATCTCTTCAAAATTGAAGAATCAATTGTTTTGACTACTTTGTACTTGATGTTTGGAGGAAGCAAAAACAACATGTGTCATCAAGGCTAGTATTAACTTGACCAATCTATATGAGACACCAAGACAAAGGGATAGAGAATGCCACTATGTTCTAAAGAGATGAGGGTATGAAAATGTCCCAAGGGCAAGGTGAGGCCACAAGAAGTCCATATAGCCACATTGAATGCCACATAGGATTCAAGTCATGATAGAAGGTCCTTGTGCCTTTTATGTTGCACATATAACAACCTCAAGCGAGAAGTTATATGGTAACACCTGACTTTTGATCGACACAAGATAACGATGAATTAAATGATTGGATTTGAGATATGAATACTTAATATTCATAATATTTGGTCTTGGGCATCATTAATTCCCATGCAACCATGTTCTTATCAAAAGAGGAAGGGTAAAGAATTTGTCATCTACATTCGATCATTCCTTGTTCAAAGCAATCAATCTTAGGGTTCAAACATGAGATTCATGATGTTCAGGTGTATATGGCACTATACTTGATGTTTTATCCCATGCTCAGCCAAAAGTGTATTTAACTCAGAAGACATATACTCACCCCTCGATTAGAATGAAGGGTGCCCATTTTACATGTTGATAGTTTTTCAACCATAGACTTCGATTTCAATGGATAAACCCATGCATGCTTGGAAAATCCATCAATGAAAGTCATGACATAAAGGTAATTCTCAAATGAAGGTGTTTGCATAGGACCACGTGCATCATTATGAACAAGCTACAATTTATGTGGAGCAGTCATTGAACCATCTATACAAAAGGAAGAACACTACATTTCACCCAATATACAACCCACACATATATGTTTAGAAGGTGCCTCAAGTTTGGGGACATAGGACACCATTTCATATTTCTGTAGGAGGCCTTAGCAACAACCAACTTAACCTCTTTCTTCTTTACCTCTTTTGAAGCTAGTTAAGGACAACTCTTCATGACGTTATCATTTCCTTACCATACTTGCAAAATTGTTTCTTTTTTTTGTCTTTTTGTCATCTTTGTCTTCCTTCTTTGGATGTGCAACATTAGCATATTCTTGGTTACTAGTAGACAAGAACTATTCACCTTTGCCCTTCTGACTAGCTAAGAAATATCAATCTACAACACACATAATTGACCTCTCCTTCCTATAGCAAAATAGAGACTAACTCCTCAACTATTAAGGCCTTTCATCATCAATCAAAGACTACAAACAAAACTCTAATAAGAATTTGAAAGACCTCATTTCTTGCCTAATATAGTGTTGTACGAGTATCCCAAGCATCTTTTGTTGTTTTGCAAAAGCGAATGTGAGGGATGATGGTACATTTGATAGAAAAAACTATCAATGCATTTGCATGTGCATCTAGACCATCCCAACAAAGTTGTTATGTAGTAGGTACAATAGGAACCACAATATCACCAGGAAATTGAAGATCATCATCTTCAAAACCATCTACATGACGTGCAGTCACTATATTTGCAAGCGTGAGAGGATGTGTTTCAACACCCTGCACAATATTCCACAAGCCTTTTGCTACCAAGACATGATGCGAGATGTATGACCACAATGGGTAGTTGTAACCATCAAACTTATCCTCCACATCCAACATATAGAATATGTCATTACTTTCAACCATGGCCATCAACTAAATACCTTGATGCAAAAAATAGATTCTCAAAAAGTTGAATAGAAATACCCAATCGGGCTCTACTAGACCTGTAGCAACTTTGAGGTGCTTGTACTCGTAAAACAAAAATTGCATATATGTTTGGCACAAACAGATAAAATTGCTTACATACTCCATGTGATATAACATTCAGAGGCTGGAGAGAGATCAATTTTTGCGTAATTCAGAGATTACGACCGGAAGGGTGTTGAGGCTATTGCTCCTCGTCTCAAGAACTGGGACTTCTTCTTCACAAAAAATCGCAATGAAGTTCAAAGAACCCTTCAAGTAATCAAAACATCACAACAATTGCTCTAGCAAATGCAACAAGAAAGCTTCAACAAATACTTTCGGCAAGATTTTACATGCAACTATTTTGGCTATTGAAAGGGTCTTAATTCATGTGCACATAGAGGATACTGGTACTAAAAATACACAAAAAATAGATATGTGAATAGACAAAAAAATACACAAGATTGGGTGCAATCTCCCCCATGGATTGTGTTTTGACAGGTCCACAGAGTGCATGTATTTATAGGATTTTCCATTATGTCAAAAATAGCTGTTACAGTGAGGGCGGCTTTGAAAAGCAAGCATGAAAGTAAAAAGTTGCTCTCTTTTATGGAGAACCTTTGGTTTTATTAACATAAATCACGATCTACAACGATCCTTATCCTAACCACTATTTTACTACTTTTTCTAGAAACAACCCTCTACATGGGTCTTTATTTACAAACTATATATAAAATATAAGTCCCATTATTTGTATCCTGACACATTCGAAATATATATGCCGTTTCACACCCTCACGAACCTTCAACTACTATATCAAAACACCAAAGCACATTAATAACTTAATAAATCTCACTCCAATAATTCCTTATTCAACACATTACATAATTGATAACATACCCCTCAGTTGAAAAAAACAATTGAACTCAGTTGATAAAATAAAATAGACATGGATAGCTAGTCACATGTCCCATCATTGAACATTTGAGTGTGAGCTTTCGCTATGTATATGTATTCCTCTTTTGACACATAGAAAGGGTCCGTTGATTCTAAATCTGAGTCACTTGCATGTTCCATTTCTTCCATGCTAGGCTCACATTCTTATAACCAAATCACACATGAGTGGTTCTATAGTGAAGACTAAAATGTCATAGCCATCTTCATCACAGTGTGGTGTCCATTGTTCTTCATTGTTAGCTATGTCCATTATGGCTAGGATTTCTACCCAACCATGAGGTTCAAACTCTTTGTATGGAAATACTATAGGTGCATAGGCTGGGTCTCTAATTGATCTATTAGATTCCTTTGCACCTACCTCTCTGGTGTTTTCTCTTTTCTCTTCTTCTAGTGCAACCTCGCACATCCATAAGTGAGTGTCTTCATGCATCGAGGATCCTAATCCTATGGAATTCACTGACATCATGTCATCTGTGGCTCTATGAATGGGATTCCATTGTATAAGGGGCACATCTTTATGAGAGTAGTCCTTGAGATCGACTTTAGTTGTAACACCTAAGTGTTGTAGATACAAGGAATTGGTTCCCCAATCCTTCATTACTTGCAATTCTCTCATGAATGGTCTTCCCAAAATCATCTCATAGACTTGGTTTTTGCTAAAGTCACATATAGCAAAAGTGTGCTCAAATTCTACACCACAAGTAGTGAGAGCTATCCCTTCTAGTAGTCCTAAGGGTCTCTCTATGTGACCATTGGCCATTTGTAATTTCATTCTTGTTGGCCTAAGTGCTGGCTTGCCCCAACGCTTCCATTGGGAAGTGGTAGCAATTGCAACTCCTACACCTCAATCCAAAATAGCCTTGGTTGTGTAACCTTGATGAGTGATAGGGAGATAGGTGTTTCCTTCCTCTCCTTCACTCATGTCTCCTATCTTATCCAAGGGTATTTTTGGCACTGTTCTAGCACAATTCTGGCTTAACCTTGAGTAGCTCCTCTAAAGTGAGGTTGCACTTCACTTTAGTGTTCTTTACTACAATGCAATTCCTAGGCAAGAGTGAGTCTTTGTTTCTTACCATGATTGTGGGTGTTATCATACAAGTAGAATTTGCTTCCCATGGACTTGTGAAATGAGGCAATTCTTGTAAGGAATTAGATTCGAAGTCTAATCGTTCACTAGATTGGATATCCTCTTGTTCCCCATAAATAGAAGGAATATCTTGTGGGAATTGATCATGTAAGTCATCCACAAGTTCAATGGGAGGAGGATTTTCACTTTCTTTTGCCCATTACTCTTCTTGAATTTCTCTTAGAAATTCTTGTGAGTATTGATTTACAGAAGTGGAGGTTCCTGACTCCCTAGAGTTGGGAACATAAGCATCCTTGGGAGGAAGGCTTATCCTTTCACTTCTAATGTTACTCACTTGTGATGTACCTTGCTTTCTCGACTCAGCTATCATCTTTTCCAATCTTTCTAACAATCCGTCAAAGTGTAACTGTGTTTTGGTTGAGGTTGTGCATTTGAAGAGGTGAATAACCTCAAACATGGTTTGAGCCAATTCTACCATCTTTGCACAAAGCTTTGTTCTCTCAATTTCTAGGTTATCCCTGGGGTAACACTTTTCATGTTTTGTCACATTTGGCCCTTCTTGAATTCTAGTCTGATATGCTTTAAGCATCATGTCTAAGTCCTCGAGAGTGGGATCTGCTAAGATTGATCCTAGTCTAGGTGGTGATGGGGTAACATGAGGTGGATTAGAAGAAGATGAGGATGGTGGTGGTGATGTGTGAGAGGGTGTTTGAGATGTGATTTCAATTATCTTGGCTTTTGTTTCTCTCAGGCTTTCCTCAAGTTCGCTCATCTTTTGTTGGAGTTAGACGTCTACGGAAGCACGCGAGCAGCACAAGGAAGAAGAAGAAGCTTGGAGCACAACACACAATACTGAATGTATTACTAGAGAATGTACAAAGATAAGTAGCCCATTAGGGCAATAGGCGTATATACAAGCCGAGGGAAAAAAACCTCCTAAAGAGGGAAAAAAGTGCCCTGGCGGTCCTAGAGTGTTAACACACCTCACTACCAAAATGTATCAACAAATCCTCCCTAGGAGTGATACGGTGAACAAGGAGTTGTCACTCATGTATAAGGAAGTGCCAAGCTATGTGGAAATCACTCCACAAAAGGAAGTAAGCCCAAAGCTTTGCGGAAAGCTTCAAACTGCTCCCTAGGCAGAGCCTTTGTGAAAAGGTCTGCAATGTTCTCCTGCGTGGGGACATATGCCAAGCTGATCTCCCCAACAGAGAACCTCTCCCTGACATAGTGATAATGCACCTCAATGTGCTTAGTGCGAGCATGGAACAAAGGGCTCCTCGCAACTGCCAATGCGCTCTGACTGCCAGTGAAGATGGTGGTGGCAGAAGTCTGACCAACACCCAAATCAGCCATAAGGCGTCTCAGCCACAAACACTCAACAGTCGCTGTGAAACCTGCCCTATACTCAGCCTCACAACTAGAAGTGGCCACAGTATGCTGCTTCTTGCTCAACCAAGATATACATGAGCTACCAAGCATGAAGCAAAAGCCACTAGTGGACACATGAGTGTCATAGCAACCAACCCAATCAGAGTGAGAAAAAGCATGCAAATTTGGCGGTAGTGATCTCCCCTTGGGATAAAACAACCCAAGTAGCCAAGCACCACTCAAATAACGAAAGATGCACTTAACTGCCTGCCAATGCTTGACTCCTGGGCAATGCATAAACCTGCTCATATGTGAGACAACAAACTGAATATCTGGCCGAGTAATGCATAAGTAAATCAAGCATCCAACAGCCTGCTGATAGAGAACATCATCAAATGCATCTCCAGCATCATGAAGACTCAATCATAATCCTGTCTCCATAGGAGTGGCATAGGCTTACAGTCTTCAAGGCCAAAATGCTGCAATAATGTGTCAATATATTTCATTTGACACAAAGCCATTCCGCCATCAACTTGCATAAACTGAATGCCCAAGTAGTGATGCAAATCCCCAAATCAGACATCTCAAATGAGGCATGCAAATCAGCCTTAAAATTAGCAATATGCTTCTCAATAGGACCAGTGAGTAGCAGCATGTCATCAACATAGACAACAATGATCAGAAGCACATCATTAGCACGCTTAACATATAAGGTGCTTTCAGTTGGACTATTCTCAAAACCATGTGCAATCAGATAGGCATGTATCTTCTCATACCAAGTACGTGTTGCTTGCTTTAAACCATATAATGCCTTCTTTAACCTGCACACCTGGTTTTCATGCCCTTTCTGCACAAAGCCACGGGGCTAAAAAACATATACTTCTTCATGCAAGTCACCATTCAGAAATGTTGTTTTAATGTCCAACTGATGTACATTCCAACCATGATGAGCTGCAAGTGCACAGATGCTCCGAACAATAGTCATACGACCAAAGCTCTCATCAAAATCAATGCATCTTTCCTGTGCATAACCCTTTGCAACAAGCCTAGCCTTCTACCTGCCAACTGTACCATCCGGTTTACGCTTCAGCTTGTATACCCACTTAGTGCCAATGGCCTTCTTGCCAAGAGTCAAGTCACATAAAGACCAAGTACCATTCTTCATTAGAGCATCATATTCAGATTGCATAGCAGCCATCCAATTTTCTGAATTTTGTGCTTCATAAAATGAAACAGGCTCATTCTCATCACAGAGACTAGATGCACCCATAGCATAGCAATCTGATGCAAAAGAGGCACTATGAGAGCCTGAACGAGTACGATATGATAGATGTGCATCTAATTTTCTGTCACGTAAGGTCTGCACCAGCCATTTTGGCATAGTTCTTGCCTGCTCAATATCAGCTCTCTCATCAATAAGTGCATCATGTACATCTGCATCAGAATTGGAACTGCATCATCACATGAAACCTGCAAAGGCTGAGAAGTTGCCTCATTAGGACCAGCAATAGATTGTCCACCTGTAAAAAGAGGCATCAAAGTATCATACATGTCTTTGGAGCTAACAAATGTCTCCTTAGTACATGAAAGCAATGGCTGAATAACATCTTCCACAAAAACAACATCACGGCTAACCAGAATGCGTTTAGTCTGTGGATGATACAGACGATAGCCTTTACTTTCAGAACTGTACCCAACAAAAATACATTTTACTTCTTTATCATCCAATTTTCTACGATGTTGTTCAGACACTAATGCATATGCCAAACAACCAAAAACACGCAGATGAGCAACAGATGGCTTGCGCTCATGCCAAGCCTCATATGGAGTGATATACTGCAGTGCTTTAGTGGGACACCTGTTCAGTACATATGCTGCACACATGACAGCCTCAAGCCAAAAACTATGTGGTAAAGCCTGACTCTTGACCATACACCTTGCCATATCCATGAGTGACCTGTTCTTTCGTTCAGCAACTCCATTCTGTTGAGGTGTATACGGCACTGTACACTGGTGTTTTATCCCAGGTTCAGCCAGAAATGCATTAAAATCAGAAGACATATGTTCCCCCCCTCGATCAGAACGGAGGGTGCCCATTTTACATGCTTACATATTTTCAACCAAAACCAAAAACTGTTTGAAGCACATGAACACTTCGGACTTGGCCTTCAATGGATATACCCATGCATGCTTGGAAAAATCATTGATGAAAGTCATGAAGTAGAGATAATTCCCAAAAGAAGGTGTCTGCATAGGACCACAGACATCACTATGTACAAGATGCAATTTCTAAGTAGCCCGAACTGAACCATCTTTTGGAAAGGACGAACGCTGCATTTTGCCCAAAATACAGCCTTCACAAACATGTTTTTGAGGTGCCTCAAGTTTGGGCAAAGAGGACACCATTTCAGATTTTTGTAGGCGTAGCAAACTAGCAAAATTCAGATGACCAAAGCGTGCATGCCAAAGCTTTGCATCTGACATAGCCTGAGAATCATTTACTGCACATGCCAAATCATTTACAAATCCTTTATAGTCTATGAGCTTATAGAGCCCACGACATAAAATGCTAGAAGCAATAATCATATCGCCATTTGACAGATCATGAACTGTACACCTGTCATCAATAAATTTCACAACCAAGCCAATCTTGGCTAATGCAGAAACTGATAACAAGTTCTTCTTGATCCCTAGCACAAATAAAGCATCTGACAAAGTGAAAGAACTACCATTAGCAGTAGTCAAAATGATCTTACCAACTCCCATAACAGGATAAGAGGAGTTGTTGGCGCATGTAATAGTATTCCCTGTAGGGGCAGGCTCGAGTGAAGAGAAGAAACTACACTGCGAGGTAATATGTTTGGTCCCCCCACTGCCAAAGTACCAAACATCTGAGTCTATTGCAGACATGCACTGCTCATGAGAAGATGGGTCAAAACTACAGACAGTAGTAAACGCCCATTCTTCTTCCTGCACAAGATTAGCAGACTCTGTTTTTGGTGTGGAGGCCTCTACAACAACCATTCTAGCCTCTTTCTTCTTTGCCTCTTTAGCAGCCAGTTTTGGACAGTTCTTTATGATATGATCATTCCCTTTACATTACTTACAAAACAATTTGTGCTTTTCTGTTTTCTTCTCATCTTTATCTTCCTTCTTCGAATATGCAAAATTAGCATATTTCTGCTTACTCGTTGAAGAGCTCCATTTTCCTTTGCCCTTCTAACTAGCCAGGAAAGCTTGATCTGCAACTCACATAATGGACCTGTTCTGCCTAGACTGATCTTCCTGCAACAGAACAGAGACTAACTCCTCAAATGATAAGGCATTTGGATTGCCTTTCATCATCAATCGAAGAGTAGAAGCAAAACTCTGATATGAATCAGGAAGACCATTCAGAACGGTCTGCACAAGTGAGCTATCTGGTATAACCTCATCAGCAGAAATCAACTGTTCCTTCAAGTCTTTGATCTTCATTAGGAAACTGTCCATAGAATCACCTTCATTCATGTGCTCACTCTCCAACTGTTTTCAGAGGTAAGCAACACGAGCCTCATTCCTAGCTTGGTACGATGAGGTAAGTGTATCACAAGCATCCTTAGCTATTCTGTAAGAGCGAATGTGAGGAATAATGGCACGTTTGACAGACAAAGCTATCAATGCATGTGCCTGGGCATCTCTGCCATCCCAGTGAATCTGCTCTGTAGTAGGTGCAGCGGAAACCGCACCACGAACAGGAATATGCAGAATATCATCATCTTCGACACCTTCTGCATTAGCTTCAGTACCTGCAGTTGTAACAGTTGCAGGTGTGATAGGACGTTTTTCGACACCCTGTATAATGTTCCACAGTCCTTTTGCAACCAACACATGTCGCATCATATAAGCCCATAATGGGTAGTTGGTACCATCCAACTTATCCTCAATAGCCAACATACGGAATACGTCACTACTTTTAGCCATGGCCGGTGACTACTTGATGCATAAAATTGACTGTATCTCAAAAAGTTGAACAGAACTGCCCAGACAAATTCTGCTAGACTTGTAGCAGACTTCGAGATGCTTATATTGGCGAACAAAAACTGGTATATACCTTTGGCACAAAAAGACAAAATAGCCTGCACAAGCGCTGCGATAGTGCGTTCGGAGGCCAAAACGAGCTCAGATTTGTGCGATTCTGAGATTGCAACCGGAGGAGTGTCGACGATGCCCTAGATGAAGCGATGACCTGCTCTGATACCAATTGTTCGAGTTAGACATCTGCAAAAGCACGCGCACAGTACAAGGAAGAAGAAGAAGCTTGCAGCACAACACACAATACTGAATGTATTACTAGAGAATGTACAAAGATAAGTAGCCCATTAGGGCAATAGGCGTATATACAAGCCGGGGGAAAAAAACCTCCTAAAGAGGAAAAAAAGTGCCCCGGCGGTCCTAGAGTGTTCACACACATCACTACCAAAATATATCAACATCTTTCTCAACCATTGTCTCTTTATTCTTTCATAGCTTTCCTTCCATGCTCTTGTCCTTTTCTTGGTTAGGCTCTCAATCTCACCAACCTTTGAACTCTTTTCCTGGCCTAATCCTTGGTTCTATTGTAATACCTAAGCTCTAGTGACTACTTGCACTGGGGTGCTGGAAGTCACACTTCTCGTAGAATCTACCACTAGTCCAATGGCATTAATAGAAGTGATTTTTGGCCCATTGTTTGGGTTCTTAGGATAGTCCTGTAAAAGATGCTCCTTCCCACAATCCGAACAAAAACCTTGAATTGTCACTAATTGGGGCTACATAGGTGCAGGTATAGGGCAATCATGAATGAAGTGATCTCCTTGGCATCTATAGCATGGTCCTGTAGGTGCTAGGGGGTCTTACCTATATAGGTTGGGGTCAAGAGTTAGGATTTGCATACATGATATTAGCATATTCTGGCTCCCAACTAGGTTCGCTAGGATTTTCATAAGGATAAATCTTGTTATGATTTGGTGACTCCATATAGTAGGCTAGAGGGCTATCCATGTGAGCCGAGTCAAAACTATGATTGTTCGGGTCACTTTCTGAGATCAAGGGTGATGCTGGTACTAAGGCTCTGTTCAAATTTTCTTCAACGAATGCATACTTCACTGGGATCACATTGGTTGGAAGTGGAGCTTGTTGAACTAACACTGGTTGAGGCCTTTGTTGCACTTGATAGGGTGGCTGGTAGGGTTGCTAGGGCCTAACATACTGTTGCAGTGTTTATTGATTCTGGTATCTCCTCTATTGTGGATATGGTTGTGGGTAGTTTTGCCTAATCACTTGCTTATTATATGGGCAATCTTGTAGTGTGGTTAGTATACCTCCTTTCTATGGTGCAATATTGGCGGTTAGGGTTCACTTGGGGTTGAGCCATGATTGGGCACACATTAGCCATGTGGTCTCATCCACAAGTATAACATCGGTTTAGTGAGACAAATCTAGGCGTTTGCTTACTAGATACACCTAACTTCTGAGCTAGCTTCTTTACAAGTTCCTCAATAGATATAGCCGGTTTGGAAGTGAGGCCCTTGCTTCATAATCTTTTATTCATTCTTCATGGATGTTTGTACACCTAGAAAATCAAGAATGGGTTAATCATACATGAACTCTTTAACGAGTTTGTCTTCATGTGAAGTATTGATTACTTCCATATCTTCCAAGATTTCTTGATCCCCTACAAGATAAGACAAGAAATTCTCAATAATTGAGACTTCTATTGATCCAATTCTTAGTGTAATTTCTTACGATCTCTTATTTCCCTGTCTCATTAGTTGCATGTCACACTTTGTGATGACTTTAATGCAACTATGTCACAGTGTAATTCTTCATTTTACTTCAACTCTACTTCCTTTCTAGTTTTGGCTTCCAATAGGGCTTCATTCATTCTTGCTAATACATATACTCTGTGATGTCTAGATGCACCCCTGAGAATAAGTTCAAGTCAAGGTGTAACTTATGTCAACTTAACTATTTGATGGTTTTGGCTCTTTCAAAAATTCTCTGTGCTTGGAAATCATAGTTGTAGTTGAGATAGAGGTAAGAGATATCTGCATGGCAATAGGTGATGTTGGTTGACTTGCAATCCCAACCATGCCTTCTTCAAGTGGAATCAATAGAGAGTGTGTGAAGCTAATTCCATAGAGATTGACTAGTTGTGGTGAAGGTTGTGTGTATACATTTCATTTTGTAATCAACAAAATGTTGAGTGGGAAGCATGATGGCAACATCCAACCGTTCATGAGATCATATTTTTGTACTTTTTATGTTTCTTGTAGATTGATATGTGGGTCTTTCTTCAACCACATGTGTTGTGGTTAGTCCTTCTATGGACAAGTAGCAAGATTGACTATTTTCTGGAGGTTTAAGGTGTGGACTGCCTTCCTTAGATGCTTCTGGTATGGAGCTGAATAATTGTTTTGCAAATGTGGCCTATGTTCTTCTCATTGGTTCCACTTTCTTTTCTTTCTCCCTTCTAGTGACAAGTTGTGTGAATGTTGTTGATCTCACTTGTGCTAGGCTATATAAATAGAACCTTACCTCTTCTTGCATTATATGAATCACCTCCATGGCTTCTTTAATAGTTAGAGAAGGACATGATCTTTCGATCATTCTATTTTCCATTTAAATGGCTTGTCTAATAAGCACTGAGAAACTAGTTGTCCTTACCATTCTTGCTCCTTGTGCTCATGTCACTTCACCCATTACATTACTGAATGACCAAGGGGTGTCAAAAGCTATTGGCTAAGAGGAAGAGCTTCTAAAATGTAACCCTTGGGCTACCTCCTCTAGTAAGTGGTATGAAGCTCTTCTCTGTGTTTCTTATGGCTCTTCTTCCTACAAAGGCGACTCTAGAATCAATGCCTTACATTTCCAATGTTTCAAGGTAGGTTTGAAGTTGTAATCTTTCACTAAATCCCTATGTATGATCCATGTAAGTGCTTCCAAAAGTAGGGATTTTTTTGCCCATCTCAAATTGGTCAATTCAATCTACTCCAAGATCCATGGAGTAACATCTACCAACATGTGAAACTTGATTGCATGCATGAGTCCATTCCATATGTGTTTATGGGTGTTACAGAGAACCAAAGACAAGAGAGGAACAAGTAGAGAGAAGAGAAGAGAAGAGCGGGCTCACTTTTTTTTGAAAAAATAGCCATTTTTCTTTTCATTTATCTCATCATGGAACACTGAAAAGCCTTATAAATGCACTAGAGGAGTCCTCTAGATGCATACTCCTTGAAGATTGTAACAATATCCATGGACAATAATAGTGCTTTAGGGATTTCTAGAGAAAGTGTCGGTCTCTTGTGTGAAAGAACCAAACTTAGGGCTCTTGTATATAAGTCACTTTGTGACACAATTGTAAATAGTTTTTTGCCATAATACAAAACTAACTTTTGAAATTCATGTTTCCTTCTTCTTACTTATGTATCTTCTTCTTTGTGAGCTTGTATGTGTGTTTGAGGCATGAAACATATCTTAGAGGTGTTGTCTACCCTTCCTCACCTTTTTTCACTGTTATCTTGTGTGTGTGAAGCATAGGGAGTATTTAGGTCTAGGTAGATGCATCTTGTCAAGAGATTCAAAAATAAAGAACTATCAACCATATTTGGGTATCAAAGCTAAGAGATATTGCTTGTCTTGTGTGTGCTACTACACTAAGTATCACAATACACACCCGCATGAAAGAGGTGTCATGTGAGGTGGATACCCACCTGTGTATTCATTACTTGACCCTTTACAACATCTATCATCATTAGAGCACATGTTTCCACGCACTTGTTTGGGTCATACTCTCAGTTTGATATTTTAATCTGTGTATCATATCACCAATATGTGCACTTTTTTGACATGTGAGGGCTAGAGTTTATAGGACCTTTTGAGTTCGATGCACACATTTTTGGCATCTTTGCTAGGGGCAAAGGCCTAATTCAAGTGCCTACATGATGGCTGGAGTGTCATTGTGAAGATAGTGAATGTGAAGAAGGAATTCAGTATTGTGTCAAGTTATTGATCTCTTTCACTTGTTTTCTCATACACATGGTGTGTATGCGTAACAAGTTTTTTAGGATTAGGATAGGAAGAAGAGGAGTTAGGGTTAGGACTTAGAAGAAATAGCATTGGAGTAGGTTAGGACACCCAAAACCGCCAACAAAATAAAAAATTTGCATTTTTCAAAGGTCACCAAAAGAACCACATCCAAAAAACCATTTCCAAAGTGTAGGTATCATGAAGAGTGAGAGCCAGTGATCAATATCATTTGGTCTTATATCCCCTAGATCTCGATGTGTAGAGGAATCTAGTACTGATAATTGATAGAGAAACTTCTTAAGTGAGCTCTACACTCTGATCAAATCATTTTCATCCATACCCATGCACATGAGGAGAAATGATACATCCGGAGTGTTGTAATGGGCATTTGAAGACAAAACCAAGGTATTTTTGTGATACAGGCACATAAGGAAGAGAGAAGTGCACAAGGAACTTTCACATCAATTCAAAATTTAATTTGATGTAAGAAAAGTCCAAGTGTCATGACCGGTTGAGTTTTGGTATTGTGATACCAAATTCCCATGTATCGATCATACCTAGGAGGTGACGTGTATCACCGACACCTCACTCCTAGTCAAATATCACGATATCTAGGTATCATGTATCATGATTAGTTGAGTATCATCATGTGGTACTCAAGTATCGAGTATCGTGTGCCATCCTTGACAAGTATTGTGTATCGTCGATACAAGCCAAGTGTTTTCACGTGACATCAAGTAATGTGTATCACTTTGTTGCATATCATATCATCTTAGTCTCATATCATGTATCATGAGTTCTAAGTATCATATCCAGAGGCTCAAGTATCATGTTGTTACCCTCAAGTATGGTGTGTAGCTAATTCATGGTTGTGTATCATGTATCGCAACTTGAAGTGTCATGTATTGTGACCTGAATTGTCGTGTATCGTCTACCTGTGTATCGTGTGTTGCCTAGAGTCAAGTATCATATCATGAGTGAAAAGTGTCATGTATTGTCTAGAAGCCTGAGTATCTTGTATCGTGATTTTTTTTGCACTACAACATATGAGGCATATACCGAGGCTTTTACTGAGGAAAATGAATGGGCACGATTTTGCCCCGACATCAGTGTAAGGGTCGATATAGGCATCAGAACAAAAATGCCACTATGAGCATCAATATATGCATCAGTATGAGCATTGGTATTTGCATTGTTATAAGCATAAAAAATATCGACGTTCATATCGACACCCATACCAGTGCCTATACCGGCGATTGTTGGGTGTACCATCCCATATACCGGTGAGCATACCATCGGCTATTTGGGAGTAATGTCATGCATATCAACAACCATATCTGCAATTTTTTTTTTGGGTAGAGTGTGTTGTCTCTTGCTAGAACAACATTACCATGATGTTGTTTAGCGAAAGACAATACACTCTGCCCAAAGAAAACCAAGTACATGTGATGTGTACTTTAATGGCAACCGAAACATGATTTCATAAAGCAAAATACTATCAGACACAAAAGAGATGAGCAGATGAACCATGTACAAAAAAATTATATATTTCATAAATGAAGCATGTACAAGGGTGTGGCAAACCACTTTAATATATGAGGCAAATACAAAATTTGGCAAACCACTGTCATATATGAGGCAAATACAGAATGTGGCAAAGCATTGCCATATAAGAATCAAATACAAAATTTTGGTGCACCACTACCATATATGAGCCGAATACAAAATTCTAGCACACCACTACCATATATGAGCCGAAGGATCAAAACATCTATATCAGCAGTCCTGCAACAAAGAACATTCATGACATGAGATAAATTGACATGATATTTACAAACAACAAGTAAAAACCAAGTTTCTAAATTCATCACCTCATCGTAAATGCTCCCATGAAATGACTGCACCGCGTCCCTCAAAGTCCTCTAATAGTGCAATCAATCCATGATGGTATCCATAAGCCTCCTTCGTTCGTGTTGGCGGATGACCCATTGCCAACTCCTGCAACAAATATACAGAACGTTAGATGAACATACATGACATGTTTAACACAAACAAATTCAATAAACCAAATGATACTTACACATTTGTGATGCATAGTATCATATCCACTGCTACCCAAATATGATGGTCAGACCGTATCTAGACGTGCGGCTGCGACATCTCGTTGCTAGTGATATCGATCAGGAGTCTGCACCTTCTCCTCGCAAATCATATCCCACTCCTCAACTTCTAACCATACACGCTTTGGTAAGCCTACTCTGAAAGTATCATGAGCCTTGGATCATCGATGGGACATAACTTCACGTGCGGTGTGCTGAATCCAATATGAGTTGACAAGAGGATGCGCATGTGCTGGCGGGAACTCTTGATAGATCATCTTTGTGATATAATTTTTATGATCTTTATCTTGTTCACTCCATTTCAACATGATAGAGTGTCCAAACTATATGGAGCAAAGCGTATACGCTGACGCATGGTCTTTTCGGCCGCATCCATCACCGGAGCTCCATCACGGATACTATACACCTTGGAGTCATCATGGTCATGAGCATCCCAAGGTGTATATGGTGTTCCACGTGGTGTACCACGTGGCATACCTACATATGAGGTACTCGCTCTAGGAGTAGAAGTGAGTGACACAACGTCCATCGCACTGCCTCCACCTCCTCCAGAGCTACCTATAGATCCACTCCTAGAACCTCCTGCTCTAGAGTGTGACCTCGAGCTGCGAGACAGGCCAATACTTGTATCGCGCTGAGGTGTCAAACGCACACGTCTACAACTAGAGCCACTAGGGGATGGCTAAGAAGACGGTCATGGTGGAGTCATAAAGCTAGGAGACATACCTCCGGCAGGAGTAGCACTGCCCGCAGAAGTGATGCCGGTGGGAGTGAGGCCGACAGGAGTGAGGCCGATAGGAGTGAGGCCGACAAGAGTCAGGCCGGGGGGAGTGCTACCGCGAGCCATCCAGTATTGTGACGTTGCGGCCATATACGCGGGAGGCACTTGAGATATAAACTCTAAGAACTGCTCCTCTGTCATGGAATGTTGAGTGACTGGAGGACTGCCTCCCATCGTGCTCTGTAACAAAAGAACTCAAATAATTAGCATATGATAATAAAGCTAATATAGAGAAATAGTAATGTACAAAAGAACATAGCAGAAAAAATAAACACAAATTAGTATAGACAAGTGTTTGATTCAAAAATCCTCTATTCTAGCATCCTCTTGGAGATCTGATGCACAGAGAATATCTATCTCTATATTGACGACTTCTAAATCTTGGTATGCTATCTTCTTCTTGATCATCATCTATTGCTTCATCATGTATCTCGTCTTCTTCAATGACCTCTTCATCTTGAACGATGATATCCTTCTCCTCGACTATCGAATGAATCTTAGAGTCCACTACAAATGGACTTTCTTCTACATCTATGTTCTCACAAATTTGTCTACTATGTGGGGAGACTTGTAAAACAAATAGCCACTCTGGTTATTTCGAATCTGGTATAAAAACAACTTGCTCATAGTGTTCGGGGAGTACAAATATATCTCTTTCATCCGTCAATAATTTTGTGGAGTTGACTTGAAGCAAACCACTCTTATCCCGCCTCACTATTGCGTTTCTTTCAGAGGTGACTACTTTGAACCATTTTACATAAAAAACAAAGTAATCAAACTTCCTCAAGGAGAGCTTCAAGATATCTTGAATCACTCCACAATAATCTAGCTAGCCTTATTGAGCATTATCGCCTCTTGCATTAGCTTTACTTTTTTGGAAAAATTTCACCATCACCCCACTATCAAAAGTAGACCTATTTTTGTCGATTTGTTTGATCCAAAAGTATCATCCATGAGACCATAGTGCACCATATTTAGAATACTCCCAATCACATCCCTTTGCGAGTTGTTCTTCTTCAGAGATATCTTCACCTATTGCCTTTGCTTGTGAAACCGCTATATCTAGCCATCTGCTCGTTGGAAAGGGTGGAAGTGGTCGAAGACTTTCTGGAAGGGGCAAAAATCAAGTGGAACAATTCTTTTGAAACTGAGCTCTTTCCTTTGTGTTTGTCTCCTTGGCAAGTTCATACCTTTCTAACCACTTCTGCATAGGCTTAGAGTTAATGATGCAAAACTTCATTGCTTTCTCTCTGAAAGCTACATCCATTTTTCTTGCATCCCTTTACCTTGAGGTTAATCGCCTACGAGATGAACATCTTCATCATTGCTCCATAAGTGAGGCATTTATGGGTCTGACATACATAGAAACTCAGTTATGAATACAAGAGACTCTTGTACAAGCCATCCCTCTGCCATGCTACCCTTTGGACATGCTCTTTGTCGAACAAACTCTTTTAATGTCTTCATAAAGTGCTATAAGAAGAACATCCATGGACTATGGATAGTTCCAGCTATTGCAACTTCATCTACCACATGAGCTAGTAAATGAAGCCGAATTGTCAGAATACTTGTGGGAAAGTATTTCTCTAGCATACAAATAGCCTCTATAGCATTGAGTTTCACACTCTCTATGCTATCTCTATTTATCTCTTTAGAAGAGATCCACCATACCAAGGAACTAATTTTATAAATGGTTGTTCGCACATCCTCCAAAAGACAATCTTTTAAAGCTACAGGGAGCACAAATTGTAAAACTTGTGCCAATCATGAGACTTGAGCCCTCCAAGATCGTCGTTTCATGTGGAGGCAGTCTTTAGACACCTCATGCATCTAGTAGGTGTCCGAAACTCTAAAATTTTTTTCTTCACTTGTTGCTCTTCCATCTTGCAAAGCACCCAAGGAGCTCTTGGTAATGATACTTTTTGGTTGGGCTTAGTAATTGCCCACAAGTCTTGCATAGGACCTCGCTCTTCCAAGTCCTCCCTTTGTGTTTTGCTTTCTTTCTTTCCGATCAAGGTCTTCCAGAGAATCTCTCACACATTCTTGAAAATATGCATCGGGTCTATCAAATGATTGATCAATAACTCGCTCCAATACGGGAGTTCATGAAAGACCGACAACAGTTTCATGCTAGCAACTGGTGTTTCGTGGTACACATAGGGGACAAGCATGGTAACCTAAAATCGATAAACCTGAACATTCACCATAACCAGGCCAATCATGCATCATCCACATAAGTATGCCTTGCACTTGCACGTCTCCTCTTCTTATAGGTTGAGACATCTCACACACACTAATCCCATCCCATAAAGTGCGTAGCTCTTCCACAAGTGGTGCAAGGTATACATCCATGTTTTTTACCATATACTTACCTGGCACAATAAGAGCTAATAATAAATGGCCCTTCTTTATGACCAACCATGGTGGGATGTTATAATTGACCAAACATACAGGCCATGTGCTCCATGAAGATCTGCGTAAACCAAATGGATTTACTCCATCCATAGTTAGGCCTAAACATATGTTTTGAGGCTCACTAGCAAACTCTAGCCACTTATTATCTATGTGTTTCCAAGCATCAGAGTCAGCAGGCACTCGCATCACACCATTTGTAGATTTGCTCTTTGCATGCCATGACATTAACTCAGCTATGGATTTGCATCTAAACATGCTCTTAATTCTTGGAATGATAGGAAAGTGGTCAAGAACCTTTGTGGGGATTGCTTCGCCCACAAGGTCTTCTCTAAACCTATTTGCTCCACACTTTGGATATATGTGGAGATGCTCATACTCGTTCTGAAAGTGCATGCAATCATCCGGACAAGCATGAATCTTAGTGTAGTCCATTCCAATGGATTGTAAAAGTTTTTTTGCATCTCCACATGTTGGAGGCATGTCATTGCCCTCTGGCAAAAATTGATCTTTAAGAAGCCTGCAATAAGCAATTAGAACGATATTAGTAAATGAAGTTATTTTGATACAAACAACAATGAAAGTTTATTTCCAATCCACTTACCTAAACAATTCAGAGACAATAATATCCGACCATCCATAAATGGATTGTAGATTGAGCATCACAAGTGATGCACTTAGTACAGATGTCTTTGTTCCATTGTACAATGGTAAAAGAGCTAGTCTTCACATGTTTTCGTATTCTTCATCGGCTTCTAATCGTGGAAATTCTGTTGTGTCCATGAAACTCATGACATCTTATCCACCATCGTGATCTTCGTCCATATGCTTCGAGCATTTCTTCCTTGTACTTCTAACTCCCTTTTTGTTCTCTTCTGTCCATGAGAGGTTACTGGTGCAATGTCGTTTCGGTCCACCTACTCACCAGGGGAACCATGCGAATGGTAGCGTAGGTTTTGTAGTCGACTTTTATCAAAAGATCCATATTCTCTAACATGTGTAGTACAAATCCATCGTTTTTGATAAATTTGATACTTGCACTGAGTACAAGGACATGCCATTCTCTCTCCGGATCCAAACTAGCCATCTGATACAATATGGACATTTTAGAACATTTGGTTTTTTTTATTAAACCTAAAAACCATAATCCTAAAGACTTAAACCTAAAATATATATAGATTTAATTATATATTCTAATTTTTTTATTTTCTTTTTCTTATTCAATTTATATATTTAATTGAAACACTAGCTATTTTCATATTTATTTATCTATACTAAAATTCTATTTTTTATATAAATTTAATAATATATTCTAATTTTTTATTTTCTTTTTCTTATATATATTTAATTTAATTAAAAAAACATAAATCCCTATTTTTATATATTTGATTGTATATATATTTAATTATATATATATATATACATATATTTATCTATATATATATTTTATTTATTTATATTTATGTGTATGTGTACATATACTATGTGTGTATATGTGTATATGTGTGTATGCATGTCTAAACAACATAGAAACCCTAATCCTATTTTTATATATTTAAATTGATGAAAAAACCATAAAATCCTAATTTTATATATTTAATTATATATATTTATTTGAAACACTAGCTATTCTCATATTTATTTATCTATACTAAAATCCTATTTTTTTAGATAGATTTAATGTGTATGCATGTGTAAACAACCTAAAAACCCTAATCCTATTTTTATATATTTAATTTGATAAAAAAACCCTAAAATCCTATATATATATGTGTGTGTGTGTGTGTGTGTATGTGTACATATATTATGTGTGTATATGTGTGTATGCATGTGTGTATTTATCTATACTAAAGACCTATTTTTATATATACTAAAGATCCTAAAGACATGTTTTCTATATATCATAAAAAGCCTAAAAACCCTAAAACCCTAATGCTATATATATATATATATATATATATATATATATGTGTGTGTGTGTGTGTGTGTATATATATATATATGTGTGTGTGTGTGTGCGTGTGTGTTATGCATGTACATAATATATATATGTATTATATATGTGTATATGTGTGTATGCATGTGTAAATAGCTTAAAAACCCTAATCCTATTTTATATATATATATATGATTATATATTGTATTTTTTTCCTAATTTTTATAAATATATGTTCATATATGTTAATATTAATCTAAAACTCTATGTTTTTATATATTTAATTATATACATTTAATTTGATAAAAAAACCTTGAAATCCTATTTTTATATATTTAATTAATTTATTTAAGGCACCAGCTCTTTTCATATTGATTTATCTATATAATTATCCTATTTTATATATATATTTATTTATATATTCTAATTTTTTTCTTAAATTTTTCTTAATTTTTTCCTTATATACATTTAATTGAATTATATGTATGTAAAAACCCTAAGACCCTAATCCTAAAAACCTAGACCTAAACTATGTATATGTATGTATGCATGTGTATATACATTTATATATGTATATGTATTATATGTGTATATGTGTATATATGTTATGCATGTGTAAAAACCCTAATCGTAAAGACCTAGACCTAAAACATGTATATGTGTGTATGCATGTGTATATATATGTCTGTGTATATGTGTGTGTGTATGTATATGTGTATGCATGTTTAAATACACTCCCTAATCTTATTTTTATATATGTATGTAAAAACCCTAAGACCCTAATCCTAAAAACCTAGACCTAAACTATGTATATGTATGTATGCATGTGTATATACATTTATATATGTATATGTATTATATGTGTATATGTGTATATATGTTATGCATGTGTAAAAACCCTAATCGTAAAGACCTAGACCTAAAACATGTATATGTGTGTATGCATGTGTATATATATGTCTGTGTATATGTGTGTATATATATATGTGTGTGTGTATGTATATGTGTATGCATGTTTAAATACACTCCCTAATCTTATTTTTATATATTTGATCTAATAAAAAACCCTAAAATCCTATTTTTATATATTTAATTATATTTATTTAATTAAAACACTAGCTATATTTATATTTATTTATCTATACTAAAATCCTATTTTTTATATATATTTAATTTTAGATTCTAATTTTTCATTTTTTTTTGTTATATATATTTAATTTAATTAAAAAACCATGAATCCCTATTTTTTATATATTTGATTATATATGTGTGTGTATGTATGCATGTGTGTATATGTGTGGGTGTATATGTGCGTGTATGTATGCATGTGTGTATTGTATCTATATGCATGTGTGTGTATGTGTGGGTGTATATGTGTGTGTGTATGTATGCATGTGTGTATTAATGTTGGAGAATTCCTCTCCTATTTGCAGCGGAAAGTGTAGAAGACCTTCTCAAGATCAAGACTTTTGCCAACAGCTGAACCTTCAAATGAAAACTGGTACCAATTGAAAAATGCAATGAACTTGAAACTTTGGTCACTCAAACTACAAATGAGCTATCAAACACTCAATTTGGAGTAGTTTTGGGTTGGCAACTCTTTGCCTCAAAACAGGCTACCTGTCCACTCAGTTTAGCTAAAAACTGGACTTCACTAAAACCTGAATAACTCACAGAGCATAAAGAATTTGAAGAAACTCTTCTATATAGAGGAAGTACTCAAGATAAATTTCCAACGAATTTTTAAACTCTAAAGTTGGATACATATATTGAGAGATATGACTCTCACAAGTAGACTACCTAGAAATTGGTATGCGGTTGGACATAGTCTATGAGAGTGAAGAGAACGAAATGACTCAAGCCAAATGAACTAGCTACAAGGGGACTTCCACACCTTCTTCCTTTGTTCTTGAGTGTCCTCCCTTGCTTCTTTTGTATCCAAATGGCCGTGAGCTCTCATGATGAGTTTGAGAGGTCTTCTCCATAACTTCTACACTACTTTGGACAACCACTCCTCTTACAGTTCAATTTTTGGATTTGATTCTCTTTTGATTGATTCTCTTTTGGTCTCCACTACTTGCTGAAGTAAATGCTTCCATTTTTCATTTTTGTATTTTCCTTCTACTTGAAGAAAATCCTTTTTGCAAACCTTCTTTATTTTTAACACTCCCCCTCAAGCTCACATGTGAGCTTGCACCTTCAGCCATATCCTGCAAGTTGATTTCATCCTTGAACCTCTTTAGCTTAGAATCATCTAAGGACTTTGTAAACATGTTTGTAACCTGGTCATTAGTTCCAATGAACTTTATATCCACATCTTTGCTCAAAACTTTTTCTCAAACATAATGATAATGCACTTCTATGTGTTTACTTCATGAAACATTGGATTGTTTGTCAAGTGAATGCTTGAAATGTTGTCACCATACATTGGAATGGTCTCTACCTACACATCAAGATCAGCCAAGAGCTTCTTAATCCACATAGCTTCACAAGTTGCAAAGGCTAATCCTCTATATTCAGCTTCTGTAGATGATAGTGGAACAGTAGGTTGCTTCTTCGAGCTCCATGTGATAGGTTTGCTACCTTCCATGAATGCATAACCTGAAGTGGATCTTCTATCTTCCTTCGAACTAGCCCAATCAGCATCACTGAAGCCCTTTACCTGCAATTCTTCATCATATCTATAAAACAAGGCATGATTGACTGTGTGCTTCACATATCTTAGCACTCATTTAGCTGAATTTAAATGTTCACTTGTTGGAGCTTGCATAAATTGAGAAAGAACTCCAACAATATAACACAAATCTGGTCTTGTGATCATAACATAGATCAATGAACCTATAATACTCCTGTATGTAGTTTTACATCATGTAACTTCTCTCCATCATTTGAGCATAGCTTCACATTTGTGTCCATAGGTTGAGTGAGTGGTTTGCATTCACTCATTCCAAATCTGAAAAGAACATCCAACAAGTACTTTCTTTGCATCAAGTAGATGCCATCTTTCCCATAGATTATCTCAATGCCCAAAAAGTATTTCAGCTCACCAAGATCTAAAATTTTAAACTCCTTACCAAGTTTTCTTTTTATCTCTTGTATTCCTGCAACATTACTTCCTGTTATGATGAGATCATCAATATGAAAATATATACCTGCTTGCCTTCTTCTTTCTTCATGTAGAGAGAGGGATATGCACTACTTGGACTATACCCACACCTTGTGAGGTACTCGACCAATCTTTGATTCCAAACACGTGGTGCTTGCTTCAGCTCATACAAAGCTTTCTTCAATCTACAAACAAACTCTGGATGCTTTCTATCTTCAAATCCACTCGGTTGACTCATGTATACCTCTTCTTGAAGTTCACCATTGAGAAAAGCATTTTTTATGTCAAGTTGGTACAATGGCCATCTCCTTGTTGCACTCACTACAATCAAGGTTCTAATTGTTCCCATCTTTGCAACCGGGCTGAAAGTCTCTTCATAGTCGATGCCGTGAGTTTGCTTGAATCCTTTTGCTACTAGTCTAGCTTTATGCCTAGCTAGAGAACCATCAGCATTTCTCTTTATTTTAAACACCCATTTATTTGGAACAATCTTCATACCTTCAGCCTTTGGAACTAGCTCCCATGTGTGATTGTCCTTGAGAGCTTTTATCTCTTCTTGCATAGCTTCTTGCCATTCTTTTTGTGTACATGCTTCTTCATATGCATCCGGTTCTTTGTCTTTGACCACCTGTGTCATATATGCAAAATGCTTTGCAATAAAACTATCATAGCTCGGCCTTTGAATTGGATACCTTGCTCTCGAAGACCTCCTTTCACTTCCTTTTGAATATTGCTTCTTCAATTGGTTCAGCTTTACCTTTGGTGTAATCACCTCTTCATACTCTTCTTCACTTGCATTTGAATCACTATTTTGGGCAGCACTTTCAGCTTCAAATCTTTCATAACCTGATGTTGGTGATGAGGAATGACTCCTTAGTCTCCCTTTCCATGTCGAGCTTTCTCCAAGTGATGTAGAAGCTTCTGGACCTGACATTTGAGTGCTTATTTGCTGAAATTCTTCTTGGACAACACCTCCATCACCTTCACAATCTTCTTCAAGAATCTTCTCTTTTCCTTTGTCTCCAAACCATCAAATACCACATCTCATGAGACTCGTAGCTCCTTTATCACCGGATTGTAGCACCTATATCCCTTTTTCTTCGATGAATATCCAATGAAAATACATTTTTCTGACTTTGCCTCCATCTTTGTCCTTAGTTCTTGAGGGATGTGAACATAACACACACATCCAAAAACTTTGAGATGTGTAAGGTCAAGTTTCTTACCGGAATAAACCTCCTCGGGAGTTAGATTATGCGCTCCAGCCGTTGTGCACTTGTTCATCAAATAAATAGCCGTACTAGTTGCTTCAACCCAATAGTTTAGTGGCACCTTCATCTCATTGAGCATGCATCTTGCAACTTCTGTGATGCATCTATTTTTCCTTTGAGCTATTGCATTTTGTTGAGGTGTGTACCTACATGTAAATTGTCGCTTGATGCCATTTTCATGAAGAAAATCTGAAAATTCTTTGGAGAAATATTCTCCTCCTCCATCGGACCTCAAGGTCTTTATGTAGCATCTTGTTTCCTTTTCTACCTGTGCTTTAAATCTCTTGAACATGGAGAACACATCTGATTTTTGTTTTATGCAAAACATCCATACTTTTCTTAAATGATCATCAATAAAAGTGAAAAAATATCTATTACCAGCCACTGATGGTTGTTGTGATGTCACATAGTTGCTCTTCTTGAATGGTTGTCGAGTTTGCTTTCCTAGTTGGCATGCTTCACAAAACTCATGTAGTCCAACATCATTGAATCTTGGAAGATCTCTTACCAGTTCATGGTTGCTCATGTCCTTGAGCTTGGGAATGTTGATATGTCCAAACCTTTTGTGCCACAAATCGATTTCAGCAATCCTCTTGTTTCCAAACTGAATATAC
The DNA here is from genome assembly GCA_020310875.1 of Ceratopteris richardii. Classification (NCBI taxonomy): domain Eukaryota; kingdom Viridiplantae; phylum Streptophyta; class Polypodiopsida; order Polypodiales; family Pteridaceae; genus Ceratopteris; species Ceratopteris richardii. The sequence goes on along the minus strand of CM035427.1, from coordinate 132,001,462 downwards.
ATCACCTTTCCATGTGGTTGTTGAATGTCCAAAGTGAACATCCTACCTTCTTTCCTTCCTTGAGCAATGACCTTGAATCCTTCTTTTGGATTCTTTATAAAGCAACCTTTTTCATTGAAGATAACATGATATCCTTTCTCTACCATTTGCCCTACTAAAATCAAATTCTTTGCAATAGTAGGAACATGAAGAACATCAGCCAATACCTTCTTGTCTCCAAGCTTGATATCTCCAACATGCTCAATTGTGTTTTGAGTTTCATCACCGGTCTCCACACATCCTTTTCCACTTGGAGCTTGTAGATTTGTGAATAAATCTCCTTGACATGTCATATGGTTGGTGCAACCTGAATCTATGAACCATTTTTTATCATCACTTCTCGGGTTGTTGTACTCATGCTTCATGGCAAGCATGGTTTGCTTGCCTCCTACACTTGATGTACTCGCATAGTTATTTTGGCTCATTTGGTTGCCTCCATTCAACCTTCCATTCTTTTGCCAACAATCATTTGCATAATGTCCTAGTTTACCAAAATGATAACATGTTATACCTTTATGAGGATTGTATGAAACTCGACCTCTTTTTCTATTTCTTCCTCGACCTCTTCCATGTGTGTTGTCATTTGAGTTGTCCTTGTTGTCCTCTGAGTTGTGTTGGTTGAAATTTGTGTCGTTATAGCTTCTTCCTCTTCCTCTCGAGCCTCCTCTTGAGTTCCTTCCTCTACCTCGACCTACATATAAAGTTTGACTATGGCTGTCCTTAACTTTGTTGCCTTCTCCAAGATGTGAGATCTAGAGAGAGAGTGTGTGTGTGTAGAGAGATAGAGATCTGTGTGTGTGTGCACAAGACAATGCAGGTCACAATTCGGTTCACGCATGCAAGTTCGACAGAAGCAAGTAGTACTCAGTGTAAAAGACGCGCAAAATGTTGATTTCTGCTCTCGGGTCCTGGTATGTTTAAAACATGGTGCCGGTATAAGCGTCGGTATGGGCATCGGTAAATTGCTAGAAATTATCGACGCTTATACTCATGCCTATACCGATGCTTATATTGGCGATCACAATGCATCCCAACAATCCATTTTAAATGGTCATACTGACAGTCAAATGACCGTCTATATGCTTAATTAGAACTTTCCAATGTTCATACCGATGTCGAGGGGTGACCATCGGTATAGACAACATCGGTATGCCCCTCATATGTTGTAGTGTTGGAACAAGCACTAATTGATCAGGAAGTGACATCTCGGGAATTCCTTGTTCAAGAATACCACTTGGAACCTAATCCAAACATAAGAAAACATTCATAAGTGAAGACAAAGGAACTTAGGGCTAGAGAAATTATGAGGTTTCATAGAAAATGAATGAACATGAGATCCATATGTGTCCTAGGAAGCCAAAGGAGTGTAATCTCATCACTAGGCAGTGTGAATCAGAGAAGCATCCACTCCATGTACTCATATACTTTTGGTGATTCTGAAAGTGAGCTAATGTCAACTTCTGAGGACATGCATCTAAGCACATGCATATTTTTGCCTAATCTTTAGAAGTCATGTCTTTGATAGAAGGGGACTATAGAACTTCCTTGCAGTATGTTTCTACAAACTTGCATGGAGCGTCTATATACCTAGATGGACTCAATAGGTCTATGGCAAGGTTGAAAAATTCAATCACCTCTAAAGTTCTTCAAAGACCAACAATGAAGTTTGAAGGAGGACTAGGTAACCCCATGGGGGGGGGGGGGGAACAATAGAAAGCCAATGACCACCCCATGAGGAAAGTCAGTTGTAGTGAATGTCTTCAGAGGAGATATAATTCCTCAAGATGATGATCTAATCGATTTTTATTTAATTGATAGAACATATAAGTTGTTGCAAACCATTGTGCCTATAAGAGGAAGTAGTGTCCTACTACCATTTATGAGCTGCATGATCTAAAAGAATCATCCAGAGTCACATACTTGGATCAAGATAAAAGAAGATATTAGGAAGTAACTAAGATGGAGAGATCTAGACTCCAATATATGGTTTTGTCAGTGTTTCCTCCAAGAGAATAGTCAAGCACTTCTCAAAACCCACAAAATCAACAACAAAGCCAAGGAAACCCTATTCTAGAGAAAAGTAGTTGGAAAATGTTCCACTTGACCTCATGTTCACTTTTCTACACAAAGTAATAGTATAGTTCCAAACACTCATATGGGAGGTGAGATAATGCACAAGCCACCCTTTCCTCTGAGACCTCCACAAGCAAGAGGACAAGGTGTGTGTCCAATAGCTCAAGTTATTCCTTAACCACCTGATGTGGATGGAAAATTGAGACCTTATCAAGTGTTTAAGGAATCACTATGATGGATCAAGATGTCCTTATGATCACATGGTTGAGTTTAAACAAGTTTTGTGAGCTGAAAAAATTGACGACTTCTTTATTCAGTATCAAGCTTTTGGACTCACACTATTGAGAACAAATTTGACATGGCTCCAACCCCTAGATCCTAATAGATTTGCCAACATTGAAGAATTCTTAGAAGAATTCATTGGAGAGTTCTCTAAGAGAGGGATGAAACACAATACCTCTTCTTTGATTCATAGCTTCAAACAAGCAAGCAACAAGTCTATAAGACTTGTAGCGAGAAGGTTTAAGTACTATGTGGATCGATGTCCCACCGCAGAAAGGCAAACCCCACCAAAAATGATCTCATCATTTTTGGATGGCTTAACTAATGGGAATTTAAGAACTTTGGTATATGTGAAATGACTAGAAACTTTAGATGCATGTCTTAGGAAATGTATAGATTTGGAGGAAAACCTAGCCGATAACATGAATATTCTTCAGACTCTAACCAAGTCTGATGACACTTCTAGCAGTTTGTCTACCCAATCCAAGGATGTGGAAGAATTGCGGACTTAGTTGTCAAGAAGCTAGGAGTCCAAAACCAACAGGGATCAAAGCCCTATTAGGCCAACCCATGCGGATGCCAATACTAAGGAAATGTGTGCATTGTGGATGGGATCATCTATCCCATGCTTATGCAAGAGTAGGAACTAGCCCACCATACCAATATCTATATATAAGACCACCTATGTGGGGACCAAACTTCTACTCCCACATTGAGCAAAAATATACCAATCACACTATTGAAAATTTCCCTTACAACCAATAACCTAGACACACACAACCTCCTCAATTTGATGTCCACCAATGAAACAAACTAGGGATGCTCCATATCAAGGACCCCGAATGGCTTCGAGACCATGTGAGTATCAGGGTTATAGTCAATCTCAACTAGTGTTGGGACAACAACTACCCCACCCTCAAAATGTAGTGGCAATCAAGTAGACACAACCTGAAGAGAAATTAGAGAGAGCAATAGTACTTGGAACCCCATTGACAAGCTCATAAAACATGAGCCAAAGGCTTGAGCAAGACTATGGTGATTAATATGCCTATGATCATAACCCTATAGAGTATGAATCAACCTATAAGCATCAATACTATGAATATGATGGCTATGGAGATCCCTATGGATCGCAATATGCCAACATAATGTATGTTGCACCTAGAGCTCAAGTGCCACTAAGACCACCAACACCAAGAGGACCTTCTTATAGATTTGGAGGAGATCATTTCATAAGGGAGTGCACAATACCCTACCACCCACCCACCTTAGAAAACATGGGAAGGATATTGTAGTGATTGTGGAAAAGAAGACATGTTCTGAGATTGTCCCAAGAATCCCACTAGAGCATCGTACACTGCTCAAATGAATGTGATTGAGGTAATTGAGTCCTCTAGTAGTGATAAGGAGTGTATGTTACCAAAAGGCCATTACTAGAGCTAAAACTAAAGAGAACAAAGAAACCCTTAATGATAAGAGACCCAAGAGTCACCCTAGTGCGAAGGAAGAAGAACACTCAACCTAGATGCTTGAAGAATCTGAAGAATTGACAAAGAGTTCTAAGAAAAGAAAGGCTCAAAAATGGAAAAGTAGAAGACAAAAAATAAAAAACAAATGGATGAATAAATTGGCTTAAGAAAAACAAAAGTCTACACAAGACATAGAATCCAATCAAGTTAGCCCAACCAAACAAAATAATGAGGCGATCAAGGAAGAACAAATGAAGGACCATGCATGATCAATTCTAGCGGATTCAATGCATGAAGACTTACAAATGTGGTTGAAATATTATACGTCTAGGATGGAGGCAACACCTATTCTGGAGCATCATGATCGATGTTACCCTATAGGAGATTTGGAGAAAGAAAGATTGGAAATAAGCAAGAAGCTAATTGAAGCTGTTAAGACCGCTAGAAAAATGAATCCCAACCATTCTCGAGATGAGAATTCCAGAGAATACAATCCACGAATGCTTAGAAAGTTTTAACTCAAAGTAGGCAGACTCAAAACTACCCACAACAATTGAAGAGGAATTAGGTTTAACAACCATGGATATTGATCCCTTAATTCTTGATATGGATACGAATTGGCCACAAGACTTGTGGGCCAAAGTCCATGAAGATATATGGGAAAAAAACCCAAGGAGAAATTCCTCCTTTCATGGAACTAGATGCTTCTATAAACCAACCTATGATGGAGCAATAGATAGAATATGAAAATCTATATAATCAAGATAGAGGAGGCAATTGGACTTACTAGATTTTGAAACTATATGGGTGAATATGAACAAAAATGAGATTTTTCCATGCTTCCACATTGAGATGTAAGGAAAAAAGAATCTTTGAGGAAGTTTCAATCACTGTACAAGAGTTAAAGAAGGCTAAAGCCCATTGCTCTTTGATCTTAGAAGAGATCCTATAAGTAAATCCTCAATTGTGAAATAAATTAGCCACTCAGTTAAAACTAAAAGAACAAAGTATTTTGGACAAAGAGAGAAGTAATGAGGAAACCCCTATAATTCCGACAAGAAAAATAGGAGATTTTAATCAAGGTGATAAAGGAAACACTTGTCTTCCAATCATGTTTCAAGGATACATGAATAAAGCCATACTAGACATTGATGCCGGAGGAAGTGCTACTAAGGAAATCTTGGAAAAATGGGGAAAACAAACCTTAAGGCCAACTAGAATGAAGTTACAATTAGCAAATGTTCATGTAGAGTGCCCCTTAGGAATCCTAGAAAATGTGATCTTGACTACATGTAGAGTAGAGTTCAAACATACGCTAGCCATATGTCAATTTGGCAAGGCAGATGATTATGAAATGATCCTAGGACATGAGACAATTGAAAGTAGTTCAAGATTGGGGAAGATATGCTTTGTACCTTCAACATCAAGGCATAACTACTAAGATAAATCTCCAAAACTTCTCTTATAGGGATGTTCCACGTCTTCAATGGAATCCCATCCACAAAGAGGAAGATGATGTATCGATCCATAGCACAAGATCTAGTGATCAATCTTTGATGAATGAGCATACCCAACTATGGATTTCCAAAGCTTCTCTTAGAGAAGAGAAGAGGGCCCAATGTTGGAAGCCATGGTAGGGAGGAGAGCGACCTATAGAAGACCCAACTTACATGTTCCAAGTATTTCTTGATGAAGCTTAGGAATCTACACAAGTATTGGATAAAGAAATAGTGCTTCAACCAAAGGCTATTCAAAGTACTTATGACAATCAAAGATTACCAAGGTCATGGAAGCAAATGATGAAGATGCATGTGGCGATCCACATTGGATGAGTGCTATGCAATCACAAATGGATTCCATACATAGGGATGATATTGGGAGTTATATGAATTGTCAAAAGGAAAAAAGACATTGGTAAAAAGTGGATTTACAAGATTAAGAGAAAGTCTGATGGTAGCATTGATTGCTACAAAGCTAGATTGCTTGCCAAAGGATATGCGTAACAATATAGCATTGACTATAAGGAAAATTTTGCACCTACTTCATGCATGACTATCATTCGTACTATGGTTAAGTTGCTTATCAAACAAGATTGGAAAGTACATTAGTTGGACATAAAAATGGCTTTCCTGAATGGCAATTTGCAAGAAGAGGTTTATGTAAATAAACCTCTTGGATTTTCTATGAAAGAGAAAGAGCATATGGTTTGTCACTTGCATAAAGCCATGTATGGTCTCAAGCAAGCTCCACGTGCATGGTATGACAAAATCCATAAGCACTTAATTGCTCTTGGCTTCGCATGTAGTCCAAATAGAAAGCACACTCTATGTACACAAAGATGGGGCTAATCTTACAGTGATTGTTCTTTATGTCGATGACATACTCATGACTGGGTCATGTGATATAAAACTTGACATTCTTATGGCTGATTTGCAACATACTTTTGATGTCACTTATCTTGGTCTTTTGAGCTACTATCTTGGCATCCAGTTTGTATCCACTAAGGGGAGAATTGTTATGCATCAAGCAAAATATGTTGAAAAATTACTTCAGCATTTTGACTTTGAGGATTGAAAGCCAGTTTCTACACTAGCTGAGACAAGGTTTAGGTTCTCAATTGAAGATTCCAGTGATGTATTTGCCACCTCTCTTTAACAACAAGCTGTGGGATGTCTTATATATGCATGCAACACAAGGTCGGATATACAATATGCAGTTTCCCAGTTGAGTCGATTCATGCATAGCCTTAGATGCATATTCCCTAGAGATTGTAACAATACCCATGTATAATAATAGGGTTTTAGGGATTTCTAGAGAAAGTTCCAATCTCTTGTGTGAAAAGTCCAAACTTAGGGCACTTGTATATAAGTCCCTTTGTCACACAATTGTAAATAATTTTTTGCCATAATACAGAACTAACTTGTGAAATTCATGTTTCCTTATTCTTGCTTGTGTATCTTCTTCATGAGCTTGTATGTGTGTTTGAGGTGTGAAATGTATGGTTAAAGGTGTTATCTACCATTGTGTGTAAATAATTTTTTGCCATAATACAGAACTAACTTGTGAAATTCATGTTTCCTTATTCTTGCTTGTGTATCTTCTTCATGAGCTTGTATGTGTGTTTGAGGTGTGAAATGTATGGTTAAAGGTGTTATCTACCTCTTCCTTAACTTTTTTCATTATTGTCTTGTGCGTGTGAAGCATAGGGATTCCTTAAATGTAGGTAGGTAGGTGATTCTCAACACTTAGTTTTTTTAGCATAACTTGGAGCAAAATAGTTCGATCAAGTTGAAAATACACCATTAGATGCATTTCCTTGAGAGCCTCAAAATAAATCCACTATTGACCATATTCGGGTACCATAGATAGGGTATATTGCTTGTTTTGTGTCTTCTATTGCACCAAGTATGGTGACACACACCTACATGTAGAAGGTGTCGAGTGAGGTGGATACCCTTTTGTGCATGCATTACTGGACCCATTACCACATCTACTATAATTAGAGCATATGTTTCCATGCACTTGACTGCATCGTACTCTTGGTTTGATAATTTAATGTGTATCAAATCACCACTATGTGCAGTTGCTGGACACATGAGGACTAGGTAGTCTCACTTGTCATGAGTGCATAGGACCTTTTGAGTTCAATACACAATGGGGTATTGTATACCTATCTTAAAATGCAGTTTTCATACTTGGATGTATGTTCTTGTTGGCACACAAAGAAATGGTTCCCTTCCTGCATCGGGTAATCACTAGCCTCATGGATATGCTATAGGTTGGATAGTTTACTCTGGTAAAGTGACATGTGGCAACACATTTGGAAACTTGGACCACAATCGATTTCTATAATTGCATCTCCTCCATTAGATGTGCTAGCCTCTTATGTAGATTAGGTAGGTAGTATTGGCTATGTGGGCTATATTCCATGTTGACATTGTAGCATCACAATTCAGTTTATCAATCGAGGAGCATCTCAAAAGACCCAAATGTGCATGAACGCATTCTATGCACATGAGTGGTGCTTCATTAGCATGTGATTAACAAAAAACTATGCATAAAGATTAGATGAGAGCATCGTTAAAAATACACACAAGCTTAATCACACATAATAACATCATTAACCACAAGCTAAAGTGTCTCAAGCATGATGCAAGAAAGAAGCAAGTAGTACAAGCACATCATGAAGATGATAAGAGCACTGCAAAATTTCCACAAAGGAGCGTGGTCTTATTCTCCACCACGCATGCTCCTTTTTACAAGAGGGGGTAGCCTATTTCTATAAAAAATGGCCAAAATCATGCTATGTGGTATATCTCATACTTGAAGGAGAATGAATCTCACTTTATTCACTTGTGTCGAACTCACACACACACACACACACACACACTATAGAAGAGTTCTTATGAGTACAAAATGATAAAATCTAAGTTAATTTAAATTAGAAAAAGGTAACTCCAAGTACAAATGATGATGAAAAAGAATATGATTGTGTTGTATCCTATTTTCTTTCTAACACTCCTCTTGTGCTATTGTTGGATACAATTTTGTTGAAGTCTTCTTTCTGAGTGTTTGGTGCATGATAAAGATTGAGAGAAAAGAAGAAAAAATATTGTGGTGATTTGTGAGCGTGACATGTAAGTACATAAACCTTGTGTGTTGTGACAAAGAACAAGCAATGCATAAGAAAACTTAAATGCATCATACATGATTGGGGTGTGATGTGATTTGTGTCATCCATGTGTTGTACAAGACTCTATGTATTAGTGTTGGTGTCTGAAAAATCCACATACAAAAAACAGATACTAACAAAAAACACTCAAACTCAAACAAAGCCGTATAATATAGAAGACTCATATATTACATATGTGTATTGTTTACACCAAGATTTTTTTTTAGGTTTTTGAATGATATATATATATATATATACAGATATATATATACACACACACACACACACACACACATATATATATATATATATATATATATATATATATATATATATATATATATATATATATATATATATATATATATATATATATATATATATATATATATATGTTTTTGGAAATTTCTTCCTCCTCCCTAGAGGTCTGTGTAAGTATGCATGAGTTAAGAAGGATTGGTTCCTTGTGCATAGCCACATAATGTGGCCCTATGCATGCATAATTTAGGTGCATGTTTGCTTATGGTGCAATCAGATTGAGTCCTTGTCGATGCATCAAGGGGTTTGTGATGATGAAGCTTTAGCTTCTCCCTCCATCATCAAGAGTGTGTTGATCTTATGTTGATGTATTAGCTATGATGTTTAATGTGTGAGAGCGTTTCTATGAAAGAGAAGTCAAAGAAAAGGGAGATCAATGATAAAGGATGGAGCACAGAAGAGAGGCAAAAGAAGCCCCCAAAAAATTTAATGTTAAAATCCTTCTTGATATTATAATGTCACTCATGTCTACTTCAAGCCTTCTAATTGCACACTTAGAGGAGTCTTCAAGTGTCACACTCTCAACCTTGTAAGTTAACAAAATAACTCCTAGGAAGTTGAGTCATATTTCAATGCCCATCCAAAATGTGAAATTGACTTAGAAAAGAACAATCCCACAACTTCATCTTCTTGAATTCTTTTCTCCTTCCTTGTGTGCTTTTGTGCATGGATATGTGTTTTATAATTATAGGTCCAAGCGGCAAAAGACATGGGCTTTGAGGCTCCAAAGTCCCTTGGAAAACCCTTGGAATTCATGAGAAACTTGAGTTGAACCCTTGAGTTATTTAAATAATTTGAGCTTCCATTTGAAGGGTTTCGACCTTATGGATAATTTATCTTAAGGGTTGGAGAGCTTAGACTTGGGAGAAGCTTGTACTAAGTTCACCTTAGGGTGTAGATGAGAGATGAAGGCTCATTTGACTAAGTATCCATGTGATACCATGTGGTCTATGGGTGATAAAAGAAAGCGTTTATGCATGGTCTTAAAATATAACCCTAAGAAACATGCATACTTAAAAATGCATACAACATAAATGGTGCAAAGAATCGGTTTGAGCAAGGTGCTCAAGTGTGAGGTGATGATGAGGCTTTATTCAAGCCTTCTCTTCATCATCAAAAGTAAGGGATGATGCTTTAATCCACCATTCTCCAGGCAAAGATTAAAAACAAAAAGAAATTTTGTACAATTTATGTACATGTGCCATCTTTATGCATGGGTTTTAAGAATTGGAATGCCTAATGCATGGACTTTAGATGAGGCCCTATTCTTATGGTTACTTGAAATGCAAGACAGATCTATGTTGTGCATCAGGCAGGTTGGGCTTGGAACCCATGGATGCTGCGTGAAGAGGTTTTCATACTTGTGTACTTGAATTGTTTAGGATGGGAAATATTTTGAGATTCCAATTCAGGTAATTTTGGAACTTTCGGCCTCCATGTCGTTTGTTCCTTATTAATCTTGGGCCTAAAATTCTTATAATGATTCTTCTTTTTTTTTTTCTTTCTTATTTTATATCCTTTTTTCCATGGCCTTTTTGATACATGAGGCTTTGTTACACTACACCAAACGGATGTAGAAGGACTAAAATATTTTGATGAAAAAGGAGTAAAATCATGAGAAAGTATATTCCTTGGAACCCAAATGGTTCTCCAATTAGGTTGTGCTTGAAGAAGTTCCTTGGGGATCCAAATTTATTTGAAGTCTTTTGATGAATATCCCTTCTTTTCATGCCATGATGTTGTTGTACCTTTGGGAGCTTCATCTTTGCTCGAAAATTTTGCCACTTCATCTTGCTTTAGACTCCTTTCTTCAGAATTTTTCAATTCCATTGGTTGCTCTTCAACTCCTTGGTCGTTAGGATATAGTGTTTTAAGATCAAGAAAAGTTTCCTTTTTACAATCGGATGACCCTAAGAAATGTGTAATTTCCTCTTTGGTATTATGATCCTAATTTCCGCAAAGGTGGCAAGTTCCATACAATGATTGTCTACACATGTTTTTGATCATCACAAGATGGAGAAGTTACAACCTTTAGTAGATCCATCTTGGAATTTTCATGATTATACATGGGATCACTAGATTCACAAAGGGAAGTACAAAACTTTTTCAAAGGATCATCATTACATAAACCGTTATATTTCAATTGATCCAATGAAGTAGAGCATGAAATCTTGTTTGCTAACTCTTGATCTTGACATACAGACTCACGAGGAAGATATGAAGGGGAAGAAAAAGGTCTTTCGACATTCTCATCGAGTTCCTTCTTCTCCAAATGGTTCCGTGACTCAATCAAACAAGGATTAGGCAACATAGATGAGTAGGCAACATGAAAATATCCCTTTTTCTTCCCTCAATACCCACCATAGTAGAAGTAAATTTTAACGCATACCCATATGCCCTCCTCTCGAACCTCCATGTCACATATACTTAGGGGTAATATTCAAATGTCTAGGCTTTAAGGCATACATTTCTCATGCCTAAATCATATGCCACATATGCTATTCTCATGGATTTCTCAAAGTTAGTTGTTCTTCACCTATACTAAAGCCAAATGCATACAAATCCAAGCATATCCATCAATGTGTAAAGAGCTAGTCAATGGTCACGAAACCATTTGGCTTCAAACACATGGATGAGCCAACAAAAATTTAATAAGGAAGGCTCTTGGGAAATGTTGTGTGCAAAGTGTGCAACTCATTTTTACCTGCAAATATTCTATTTTACTTACTCGTTCTAAATTCTTAGGCTTCCATCGCACCAAGCCATTTACAAATGTCTCTACTCTTTTTTTTTAAGAGGAAATTTGGTTGAAGCCTATGTTGATATATTTTGCTAGTGATGTGTATCAACACACTAGGACCACCGGGTCACTTTTTCCCTCTTCAGGAGGTCCCCCCCCCCCCCCCCCTTGTATATAAGCCTATAACCCTAACATGTTACTTATCTTTGTACATTCTCTTGGTAATACATTCATTATTGTGTGTTGTGATCCAAGCTTCTTCTTCTTCATTGTGTTGTTCGCGTGCTTTGGAAGACCTCAAACTCCACCAATTGGTATCAGAGAAAGTCATCGCTTCATCTAGGGCATCGTTGATACCCCTCTGGACAGAGTCTCAAAATCACACAAAAATTGGTGAGCATACTCAAGCTGATTAGGAGTTCAAATAGCTTTGCTATATGGTGTTGAAATTCCAATCTGAGCTTGTTTTGGCCTCTGAACACACTACCATAGTGCTTGTGCAAGCAATTTTTTCTTCTTGTGCCAAAGATACAGAACTTGATATGGTAGTTCTCAACTTTTTGAGATAAAATCATTTTTCTACATCAGGGTATTTTAGTCAGTGGCCATGGCTAAAAGCAGTGATGTATTCAATATGTTGGGTATTAAGGATTGTTGGAGTTTGAGGTCTATGGAAGTATGCGAAACAACACAATGAAGAAGAAGAAGTTTCGAGCACAAAACACAATACTCAATGTATTACCAAGAGAATGTACAAAGATAAGTAACCCATTAGGGCTATAGGTGTATATACAAGCTGGGGGAAAAACCTCCTAAAGAGGGAAAAAAGTGCCCCAACATTCCTAGTGTGTTCACACACATCACTATGTAAATATATCATCAAATCCCCCCTGGGAGTGATGTAGTGAAAAAGGGAAATTGTTTGAAGCACATAAATACTTCGGACTTTGCTTTCAATGGATATAGCCATGCATGCTTGGAAAAATCATCGATGAAAGTCACAAAGTAAAGATAGTTCCCAAAATAAGGTGTCTGCATAGGACCAAAGACATCATTGTAAACATGCTACAATCTTTGAGTAGCACAAACTAAACCATATTTTATGAATGAGGAATGCTGCATTTTGCCCAAAATGCAACCTTCACATACATGTTTACCAGGTGCCTCAACTTTGGGCAAAGAGGACACCATTTTTAGATTTTTGCAGGCATAGCAAACTAGCAAAATTCAGATGACCAAAGCATGCATGACAAATGTCTGCATGTGACATAGCCTTAGAATCTTGAACTACACATGCCAAATCATAGTAGTCAGAATGATCTTAGGATCAAGTGAAGTGAACAAACTGTGCTGTGAGCTAATATGTTTGGTTACCCCGCTATCAAAGTACCAAACACTTGAGTCTACAATAGACATACACTATTCATGCGAAGATGCCTCATAACTACAAATAGTAGTAAATGCCTATTCTTCATTATGCACGAGATTAGCAGAATTTGTTTTGGGTGTAGAGGCCTCTGCAACAACCATTATAGCCTCTTTCTTCTTTGCCTCTTTTGTAGCCATTTTTGTACAAGTCTTTATGACATGATGATTTCATTTTGCAATACAATTTCTACTTTTCTGTTTTCTCCTCATCTTTTTCATCCTTCTTGGATTGTGCATAATTAGTAGATTTCTTCTTACTAGTAGAAGAGCTCCATTTACCTTTGCACTTTTGACTAGCCAGGGAAGCTTGATCTGCAATTCTACCTAAGCTGATCTTCGTGCAACAGAATAGAGACTAACTCCTCAAATGTTAAGGTATTTGGATTGCCTTTCATCATCAATCAAAGAGTAGAAGCAAAACTCTGATATGAATATGGAAGACTATTTAGAACAATCTTCACAAGTGAATTATCAAGCAAGACTTCATCAGCAGAAATCAACTGCTCCTTCAAATCTTTGATCTTTGTCAAAAAACTATCCATTGAATCTCCTTCATTCATGTGCTCACTCTCCAACTGTTTTTGAATGTAAGCAACACGAGCCTCATGCCTGATATAAAGTGGTAAGTGTATCCCAAGCATCCTTTGTTGAATGTGAGGAATAATGGTATGTTTGATAGGCAAGGCTATCAATGCATGTGCCTGAGCATCATTTGCATCAGCTTCAATAATTGTATTTGCAAGTGTAATAGGACGTTTCTCAACACCCTGCACAATATTCCACATTCCTTTTGCAACCAATACATGATGCATCATATAAACTCATAATGGGCAATCGGTACCACCCAACTTATCCTCAACAACCAACATATAGAATACATCACTGCTTTCAACCATGGCCACTGATTAAAATACCCTGATGCAAAAAAATGACTGTATCTCAAAAAGTTGAACAGAACTACCCTATTGAGTTTTGCTAAACATGTAGCAGAGTTCCACAAAAAGACAAGATTGCCTACATAAGCATTATGATAGTGCATTCATAGGTCGAAAAGAGCTCAAATTGTGATTTCCACACCATAGAGCAAAGCCTTTTTGAACTCCTAATTAGCCTAAGTATGATCACCAAATTTCATGTGATTTTGAGACCGTGATCGGAGGGGTGTTGACAATGCCCTAGATGAAGTGGGGACCTTCTCTAATACCAATTGTTGGAGTTTGAGGTCTGCGGAAGCACAGGAACAACACAAGGAAGAAGAAGAAGAAAAAGATTGGAGCACAACATGCAATACTGAATGTATTACCAAGAGAATGTACAAAGATATGTACAAAGATAAGTAATCCATTAGGGCTATAGGTGTATATACAAGCTGGGGGGAAAAGACCTCCTAAAGATGGAAAAGAGTGCCTTGAGGGTCCTAGTGTGTTCACACGCATCACTACCTAAATATATCAACAATGCACGATGTTGAAAAACATCCTACAACAACTACAAATACAGTTACTGAAAGTGATGCGGATGGTGTTGAAGATGATGTTCTTCAGGTTCCTATTCGAGCTGTGGTTCCTTTTGCATCTACTATAGAGAAACTTTGTTGGGATGGCAGAGATGCTCACACACATGCATTGATCGCCTTTTCTATCAAACATACCATTATTCCTCATATTCACTCTTGCGAAACAACAAAGGTTAGACTTACCACTTTATACCACACAAGGAATGAGGCTCATGTTGCATACCTCAAAAAATAGTTGGAGAGCGAGCACATGAATGAAGGAGATTCCATGGACAATTTTTTTTGACAAAGATCAAAGATTTGAAGGAGCAGTTGATTTTTGTTGATAAAGTCTTACCAAACAGTTCACTTGTGTAGACTGTTCTGAATGGTCTTCCGAATTCATATCAGAGTTTTGCTTCTACTCTTCGATTGATGATGAAAGGCAATCCAAACCTCCTTAACATTTGAGGAGTTAGTCTTTGTTATGTTGCAAGAAGATCAATCTAAGTAGAACAAGTCCATTATGCATGTTGTAGATCAAGCCTTCCTGGCTAGTTAGAAGGGCAAATGTAAATGGAGCTCATCTACTAGTAAGCAGAAATCTGCTAACTGTGCACAATCAAAGAACGATGACAAAGGCGAGAATAAAATAGGGAAGTAGAAATTGTTTTGTAAATACTATAAAGGAAATGATCATGTCATAAAGAGTTGTCCAAAATAGGTTACAAAAGAGGCTGTTATGGCTGTTGTAGAGGCCTCCACACCCAAATCAGATTCTACAAATCTTGCACAGAATGAAGATGGACATTTATTACTATTTGTAGTTACGACCCATCTTCTCATGAACAATGTATGTCTGTAGTAGACTCAGATGTTTGGTACTTTGATAGTGGGGAAACCAAACATATTACCTCGTAACATAGATTCTTCACTTCACTTGAGCCTTCCCTTATAAGGAATATTGACACATGTGCCAAGAACTCCTCTTATCCCATCATGGGAGTTGGTAAGATCATTCTGCCTACCGTTGATGGTAGTTCTTTTATCGGATGCTTTATTTGTGCCAAGGATCAAGAAAAATCTATCAACATTAGCCAAGATTGGCTTAGTTATGAAATTTGTTGATAATAGGCATATAGTTCATGATCTGTCAAATGAAGATGTCATTATTGCTTCTGGCACTTTATGTCATGGGCTATATAAGCTCATATATTATGCAAAATCTATGAATGATTCAGCATGTGCAGTTCAAGATTCACAAGCTATGTCAGATGCAAAGCTTTGGCATGCACGCTTTGGTCAACCGAATTTTGCTAGTTTACTATGCCTGTAAAAATTTGAAATTATGGCCTCTACGCCCAAACTTGAGGCACCTGGTAAACACATGTGTGAAGGCTGTATTTTGGGCAAAATTCAACATTCCTCCTTCCCAAAAGATGGTTCAATATGAGCTACTAAAAAATTGCAGCTTGTTCATAATGATGTTTGTGGTCCTATGCAAACACCTTTTGGGAACTACCTTTACTTCGTGACTTTCATTGATGTTTTTTCTAGGCATGCATGGGTATATCCATTGAAAGCGAAGTCCGAAGTGTCTATGTGCTTCAAACAATTGCTAGTTTTGGATGAAAATTTATCAGCATGTAAAATGGGCACCCTCCATTCTGATTGAGGAGGTGAATATATATCTTCTTATTTTAATGCATTTCTGAACGTGGATAAACATTAGCGTAGAGTGTTGTATACACTCAAAAAAATGAATTTGCAAAAAGGAAGAACATGTCACTCATGGAGATGGTGAGGTGTATGGTCAAGAGTTAGGCTTTACCACATAGTTTCTGGCTTGAGGCTGTTATGTGTGCAACATATGTACTTAACATGTGTCCCACCAAAGCATTGCAATATATCACTCCATATGAGGCTTAGCATGGTCATAAGACATCTCTTGCTCACCTGCATGTCTTTGGTTACTTGGTGTATGGATTAGTGCCTAAACAACAATGTAGGAAATTGGATGATAAAGCAATGAAATGTATTTTTTTTTTGGGTACAATTTTGAAAGTAAAGGCTATTATCTATATCATCCATAGACTAAAAGCATTTTGGTTAGCTGTGATGTTGCTTTTGTAGAAGATGGTATTCAGCCATTACTTTCATGTACTAAGGAGACATCAGTTAGCTCCAAAGATGTGTATGACACTTTGAGGCCTCTTTTTACAAGTGGACAATCTAGTGTGGTCCAAATGAGGCAATTTCTTAGCCTTTAAAAGTTTCACATGATGATGCAGATCATTCCATTTTTTATGCAGATTAACATGATGCACTTATTGATGAGAGAACTGATATAGAGGAGGCAAAAACTATGCCTAAATGGATGGTGTAGAATTTGTGAGATAGTAAATTAGATGCACCTCTGTCATATTGTACTCGTTGAAGATCTCATACTACTTCTTTTGCATTAGATTGCTATGCTATGGTGCATCTAGTCTTTGTGATGAGAATGAGCATGTTTCGTTTGATGAAGCACAGAATTTTGAAAATTGGATGGTTGTTATGCAATTAGAATATGATGTTATAATGAAAAATGGTACCTAGTCTTTATGTGACTTTCTTCCTGGAAAGCAAGTCATTGGCACCAAGTTGGTATACAATTGAGGCATAAGCATGATGGAACAATCGACGGGTACAAGGCTTGGTTTGTTGCAAAAGGTTATGCTCAAGAAAGAGGCATTGATTTTGATGAGACCTTCACTCCTACATGTGGAATGACTACTGTTCGGCTCATCATGGTTGGAAAGTACATCAGTTGGACATTAAAACTACATTTTTGAATGGTGACTTGCATGAAGAAGTGTATGTTTTTTAGCCCCATGCTTTTGTGCAAAAAGCACATGAAAACAAAGTGTGTAGGTTGAAAAAGGCATTATATGGTTTGAAGCAAGCACCACGTGCTTGGTATGAAAGGATACATGCCTACATGATTGCACATGGTTTTGAGAACAGTCCAACTAAGAGCACCTGACATGTTAAGCGTGCACATGATGTGCTTCTAATCGTTGGTGTCTATGTTGATGATAGGCCACTCACTGGTCCTAATGAGAAGCATATTGCTAATTTTAAGGCTGAATTGCATGCCTCATTTTGAGATGTCTGATTGGGGGTATTTGCATCATTATTTGGGTATTTAATTTATGCGATTTGATGGCAGAATAGCTTTGTGCAAACAAAATATATTGACACATTATTGCAGTGTTTTGGCTTTGAAGATTGCAAAAACCTATTACTACTCCTATGGAAACAAGTTTATGGTTGAGTCTTCATGATGTTGGAGATGCATTTGATGCTATTCTCTATCAACACGCTATTGGATGCTTGATTTATTTATGCATTACTCGGCCATATATTCAGTTTTTTGTCTCATAGATGAGCAGGTTTATGCACTTCCTAGGTGTCAAGCATTGGTAGGTGGTTAAGTGCATCTTTTGCTATTTGAGTGGTACTTGGCTACTTGGATTGTTTTATCTCAAGGGGGGATCACTATTGCCAGATTTACATGTTTTTTTTTTTACTTTGACTGGGCTAGTTGCTATGACACCTGTGTGTCCACCAATGGTTTTTGCTTCATGCTTGGTAGCTCACACATATCTTGGTTGAGCAAAAGCAGCCTACTGTGGCCACCTCTAGTTGTGAGGCTAAGTATAGGGAAGCTTTCACAGTGACTGTCAAGTGTGTGTGGCTCAGACGCCTTATGGTTGATTTGGGTGTTGGTTAGTCTTCTATCACCACCATCTTTACTGACAGCCAGAGCACATTGGAAGTTGCAAGGAACCCTATGTTCCATGCTTGCATTAAGCACATTGAGGTGCTCTATCATTATGTTAGGGAGAGGTTCTCTGCAAGAGAGATCACTTTGGTATATGTGCCCACATAGGAGAACATTGCAAACCTTTTCACAAAGGCTCTGCTTCAGGAGAAGTTTGAAGGTTTCCACAAAGCTTTGGGCTTACTTTCTTTTGTGGATTGATTCCACATAGCTTGGCACTTTTTTATACATGAGTGCCAGCTCCTTGTTCACTGTACCACTCCCAAGGGGGATTTGTTGATATATTTTGGTAGTGATGTGTATGAACACATTAGGACTGCCGAGGCACTTTTTTCCCTCTTTAGGAGGTTTTCCCCCCTGACTTGTATATACATGTATAACCCTAACAGGTTACTTATCTTTGTACATTCTCTTGATAATACATTTAGTATTGTGAGTTTTTCTTCAAACTTCTTCTTCTTCTTGTGTTGTTTGCGTGCTTCCATAGACCTCAAACTCCAACAACCTAATCCCTTTGTGATTAATATACGATACAAGTGAAGGACATAGTACCCATGGGATCCCAAACTTCTTGTCCCTCAAGCAATAAATGTACTTCAGATTCAAACTCTTCATGAGAATGAAGATAGAAGCACCCCCTTTTTCTTCCCTGGGTAACCACCATAGCATAAGTAAATTTCAATGCACACTCATATGCCCTCTCAATGCCATGCTCATGAATTTCTTAAAGTTAGTTGGTATTTACCTATACTAAAGCAAATGTATACGACTCCAAGCATATCCGTTATTGTGTAAAGAGCTAGCCAATGGTCATGAAACCATTTGGCTTCCAACACATGGATGAGCCACGAAGAATTTAATGAGGAACGCTCTTGAGAAATGTAGTATGTAATGTGTGCAACTCATTTTTACCTGTAGATATTCTATTTTACGTACTCATTTCTGGTTCTCAGGTTGCCATTGTGCCAAGCCATTTATGAGTGTGCTCATTAGTCCTTAAGAGGAAGTTCGACCGAAGTCTAATCTTTTTGGGTTTGAATATATTGAAAGAAAAAATTTACAAGTGAAGGGCATAATGCTAATGGGACCCTTGTATCCCACAAAAGCATCTAAGTTCAATGACCGGAACACATTACAAGAATAGACTGGCCACACTAGTCCAAACATGTGAGACGCCTGAAGAGATTGATCACACAACCTCTATCTCAAGAGGTGAGTGCCAAGAGATTGATCACACAACCTCTATGTGAAGAGGTGAGTGCTCAAACATCTCACCTAGTGTGCATGGATAGAATAGACTGGCCACACTAGTCCAAACATGTGAGACAGCCTGAAGAGATTGATCACACAACCTCTATGTGAAGAGGTGAGTGCCAAGAGATTGATCAACCTCTATGTGAAGAGGTGAGTGCTCAAACAGCTCACCTAGTGTGCATGGACAATTAAACTCTACTTGATGAATAAATAACAGGACTTAGATTATCCCTTCTGAATGCGACAGGAGGCGGCTTGCACGGTTGCGCCAGGATGGGTTATGGAGCTTCTCACGTGATTTGGCAGTCTCTTCTCCAGGGACGGCATTCGTCCGGATGCATCCCTCTTTGATTGGAGCTTTGTAAACTTCTGCTTCTGCTCAGGGACTAGAGTTTTGGTGTTTGCCTGCCCAGCTACCTTCTGTTTGGCATTAGCGCGCTCGCCTTTCCACCATCTTCTGTTTGGCATTAGCGCGCTCGCCTTTCCACCATTATCATGATGGATGCTGTATTTTGTCTGGCTGCTGCGAAGGCAATAGAATCTTCCTTGCACAAGCAAGGAGCTGTATGAGTATCCACTTGCCCATTGATGCCATGCATGTGAATTGCATCACTGCTGACTGATGCATTTGCCTTCGATTGGGGCAGTTCGTTAGAAGAATGATAGCGCTATCAGCATCATCTGCATGGTCTTAGGAGCTTGAGGAATTGGTATGAAGTTCCTTTGAAGCAATGTGGCAAGCGATGCGTGCACGCCTTTTCCAGACTCTCCTACTTGTAACATTCCTATCTTCCCTCGCAGCTTCTCTGCTTGTGACAAATTCCATCATACCTACTCACACGCAGCCGGATTTCATGCCTGCAGAACAGTTGTCGGATCTCATGCCTGCAGAACAGTTGTCCTACATGTTATTGAGGAGGGAGTTAGCCATACCACAGATTAATTTCTCCCAGAATGCCTTCTCAACCGTTCAAACTTTCTGCCCTTAGCATACTTCTCTCGACCCCTTTTTTCTTTTTTTGAAATGGAGGTTGAGCTGAAGCCTACTCCCCGAGCTTTAACTTTGAAAGTGCAATTGTACAAGTGAATGGGTATAGTACGCATGGGACCTCCCATATCCCGTGCGGGACCCTCCATATCCCACAAAGCACTGGTTATACAAAGTTACAACATTACAACTGGTTTAATCGGCCAAAGCCATACATGTCCAGTCCAGGGTTTGAACCCTGCACTTGCCAAAGCTCAACCAACTGCCCTACAGGACGCGAACTAGTTCTCTCGACTTGAATAAACATTCCTATCCTGAACCTGGAACGAACTTTAGGACACGAGTCAGGACCATGTTTTCTTGGGATTCTTCCTTCTGGACTCCAATATGGGAGAGCTGGACCAGCTGTAGAAGGCTTTCTCTCTTAGCAGTAGAAGGCTCTCTATCATCAACATCCTTCAAAGCATCTCGTTACAATATGGCTAGTACCCTTCCATAAAAATTAGCTCAGTATGAGCACTAACCAGCCAATTATTTACTATGTTATATCCTCGTAGCAGCAGCCATGGTACTGGAATCATGAGCAATTTTAGAGTGCCTAAGGTTGGACACAACTCTTTCAGCAAGTGCTTTCCTTTTCTATTACTTGTTTTAACACTCTTACAGGCAATTCTATCTCGCGATGAGAGGACTTGACAATCAGTATGGCATCGAATACAGTTGTTCCTTGCCCATTGCGACTTTGACACAACTAAATCAATCCCTCCCTCTCTCAGCTGGGAATTTCATACTGCACATTTGCCTGTATCATTTTCTTCCTCCATCTCAAGGTTGCCCTAAGTTGTTCTTAACTTCCTAACAATCCAGCACCTTCAACAATTTCTGCCGACTTTACTTGCTCATGGTCCTGTCGCTCATAGTAACTCCTTGTTGTAGCAGCAGTTGCCTCCACATCTATTCATTGACCCTCTAGTCTCCTTGATGAATCCTTTGAGTTCCAATGCTTAAATATTGGTGCAGAACTGATCAAGTGCTTAGTTTTGCAAACTGTGAGTGACTTGCTAATAGATGTTCTATCAGCAAATGTCATTTCTTCGTGAAAACTATTGGATGCAAAGTCTGAAAGACCCTCTAGAGTAGGCAAAATTTCTTTGAAATGGGCTAATGTAGATGCGCTTCTAAGTGACCACGTCTACTAGGGCCTGGGGTCTCGCGCCCTCCTTCATGCTAAGCATAGTGTCTACCACTTTTTCCTCTAACGTTTTTGAACCGAAGTCTTCCACCTCGCACCTCTGAGCGAGTTCGCGCGTGTTAGTCTCTCCCCTCGTGGGGCGGAGGCCTTCAATGGCAACCTCAACAAGATCTCCACCCCTGTCACCGCCGTGTCGATCTTCCATGGATGCTCCCCTGTCGGACATGCAAGTGCTTTCTACCCCGATTATCTCCAACGTTAACTCTTTGCCTAATCACTCAGTCGGCTTCATTTCTGAGGGTATGCGCAAGTCCTATGAGACTGTGCAGTCTGTTGACAACGTATTGGATGCTCGTAACAAGGGAAAGAAGAAATCTTTTGCTGACATGCTCATTTTTGAGAATAATATTGTTCCTAGTTGTTTTGGACTGGGTTTGCATTCGTTTTCTGCTACCTTATGGGATAAAGGGAAGTTAACCATGGTTCAAACCCCGGACTATTTTGTTAACGGTACTTCTAGTAGCACAGAGGCTATTGACTAGTCCACTCTCGTCATTGATAAGTTGTCCTTTTGTTAACTGGCAACAACAATTAACAGAGAGGGTGATAATCGGTCTCTGTCATGGCCCCCGTTCCCCACATGAAGTTCTCAAGCAATGGATTAAGTATAATTGGGAAAACCATGCGTCAAACAAATATAGTATTTACCTAATGGCTACTTCCTATTTTTTTAAAAAGATTCCCACAGTGCTTTAAGAGTCATTACTAAAGACCAGTGGTTGATAAAATCTACACCAATCTTCTTCTTTACGTGGTTCACTGGATTTAACCCTAGAGGTCCTAAGCCTACAAGGGTGCCAGTGTGGGTTGAGTTCCCTGATTTGCCTGTGGAATTTTATCCTTGGCTTGATAACCTATGCTCCTTGCTTGGTAAAGTTCTAGGTCAGAAAGCGAGGGGTAATGTGAATCCCAAATGGGATCCTCATGTCTTAGTCGAAATCAATATAAGTAAACATGTGAAAATGATTTTGTCAATTCAAGATTCTGACGGTGCTCTCTTACATGAGCAAAAAGTCCATTATCGCAATCTGCCTAATGCTTGCTTTAAGTGATTCAGACAGGGCCACTGGATTCGTGATTGCCCCTTGCTTAAGTCAGACTAAATTCAAGTTGAACTGAAAAGTGGTGAGATTCCTCCTGTTGCCAAAGCCCCACCTCCTCTCTTACAGGCTAAGAAACAGTAGATTAAACATCCAAAAAAGAAAGGGAAGGCATGGTCAAACTCTTTTTAAGCTCTTCTGGAGGATGTATTCAATCCTATGTCCTGTGAGGGCTAGGTGTTTGAATAAGTGGTTGCATGATATTTCTTTCCTGCCTGAAGTTATTGGGGTGCAAGAGTTAAAGCTTACTGCAACAAACTTGCCTTTCACCTTAATCTTGTTTCGAACAGCCATCAATGGTTCTACACTGATCATCCTCAAGGGAGGGGGGGAGCTGCTATGGCATCTCCCACTCCCTTTCCCATTTTGTGCAAGACATGGTTTTTAGCCCTACCCATCAGTGGGTAGGTAGTAAACTTTTGAATCCTTATGATTGTACCATAATTAGCTTGTATGCTTCCAATTGTCTTGCCATTAGGGCTAAATGTTGGGAGGAAATTGCCCAAGTTACTGGTCCCATAATCCTTGTTGGTGATTTCAACATGGTTACTTCCCTTTCTGATAGACTCAATAAAGAGGCACCTCTATTCAAGGTCAAGAGTGGTAGTCTTGGCTGAGGCTTGTTGCCCACCATGACCTATGTGATATATCTTACCTAACTGGTTTTACTTGGAACAATAACCAGCTGGGTATTAACCACCTGGTTGCTCATCTGGATAGATGCTACATCTTTACTCCTTATATTCAGCAGTTTTGGGACATCAAAGTCTCCACTGATATGTCTATATGCATTTCTGACCACATGCCCCTTTCCATCTCTTTGAAGTCCAATACTCGCTCTTCTAAGGTAGGTTGGCCTCATCTTGATTCGTCCCTTCTTCACATCCCATGTGTGATATATAAAACTAAGGCCATTTTTAGGTTCCACTTTAGATCTCATAGAAGCCCCTCTATTGCTTGGGCTAAGTCGGTCAGGGATGTCCAAGATCTTTTTACTCATTTTAAACAGATCCTCATACCTTGAGGCTAGTAGCATTCTCTCTTCCTCAAGAGAATTTTGGACTGGGAATATGGATAGGCCTACCAAAGCTATGTTCTCTCTGCTCAAAAAGAAGAAGTGTAAGGAACATGTGCCATTGCTCATGAAAAAATCTGGTGGTTTAGCTATCAATGCCGAGGAGAGCTTGCAGGAGGCTACCAACTTCTTTATTGATGTTTTCTCTAGTTCTCCCAAGTGGGGGGAGGATATCTACGGTGCCAGAGCCCTTATTGCTCTTAAAAGGAAAAAACTATTCCTAGTCACCTGGCTGCCCTGCTGGATCTACCCCGTCACTGCCAGTGAGATTAAAGAAACCATAGGTAAATTGAAACCCTGCAAGTCTCCTGGTCTTGATGGTCTTGCTAATGATTTCTTCATGTCACTGGTTGACTTCCTCTCTCCCTTCATTCTCTTGATCTGGAAAGAATCTATTAGAAAAGGAACTCTTCCTATTGAGATCAATATTGGAGTTATAAAATTGATTCATAAAAGGGGTCCCAAGGAAGATCTTAACAACTGGAGATCTATCACTTGCCTCAATACAGTTTACAAAATTACATCTTCTTTGCTTGCTAGGAGGCTTAGCCCTCTCATGAATGACACTATCCTCCCTGAGCAAAAAGGATTTATCAGGGGTAGATTTATCCTTGATGCTATATTTTCCTTATGGGAAGGGATTGACTATGCCCAAGAGTCTAACCAACACTACTAATTTTTCAAGATTGACTTTGACAAAGCTTATGATAGAATAGAATGGGACTTTATCCTCCAGTCCCTCCATGACATAGGTACTGGAAAGCACTTCATCAGAGTTGTTAGTACCTGTTGAAGAATCACTCACGAATTTGACGTACAGACAGACATAAAGAAAAAGAAAGATAAAGAGAAGCGGAATCAAATATTCAGAAAATCAAAAGCCTTAATAAAGGGACAAATTCACGGCCGTTATGTACAGCGCAGAATCTTGTAGAATCAAAGTTTGATAGAGTTCGTTACACCGAATCAGACTGTATATAAAGAGAGAACGTGCATAAGAATAAGAGAGAGGGAAGTGCGAGCTAGAACGTGCGTGAGAAGAGCGCGCAGTTTATATAGAGTGCATATAGAGGTCAAGAAAGAAGGAGAGAAAAGAGAGAGAGAGAGAGAGAGAGAGAGAGAGAGAGAGAGAGAGAGAGAGAGAGAGAGAGAGAGAGAGAGAGAGAGAGAGAGAGAAGTTCTCAGAAGACGCCAGAGATCGCGTATGTACAGATGAATAACAGAAACCTGAAATGTCAGGTATTCATCTGAGAGAGATGGTAGAAGAAACTACTCAGTGTAGGAGAGTTTCTATAGCTTGAGCAAGAAGAGGCCAAGCTAATTTGTACACATCTTCTCTAATAGAAAACACATGTTCATGTGGAAGTTTGCGTGCACTGTTTGTATGTGAAGAACTTTGAGTATTTTCGTGTTACGGTAGAAAGTTCGTTAATCGTTAACAGTTACAGTTTGTTCAGTAAACGTGTCCCTCGGTACTCTCTCAGTAAACAAATGTTTTGGTCAATTATAATTATCTCAATAAACACATTTTCAGTCAGTTACAGTTTTCTCAAAAAACGTGTTTTTCGGTAGAACAACGAAGTATATCTCGCAGAATAAATTAAGGTTTTGTATGAGAGACAGCTTATCTTATAGCTAGACATCTCTACAATCAGTTCGTCAAGGATTTTAGTGAAATGGATATGTACACACAGTACAAGCTCTAACCAAAAAGAGACATTATGAACCGGAGAAGTTTTTTCTTAAACTTCAGAAAGTATTCACTCAGTGAAGGAAGTTCACACATCACTTCCTTACTTCTTGATTTCGGTAGGATACCGGTATAACTATGGTGTCAGTCTGGTGACAGTCCGGTGAAGTTCCAGTGAATTTTTCAGTAAATTCAAAACGCAGTCTTATATGTTTGAGTGGCAGTAACCTTGCTAAGCTACTTTTGATTATGGAGGTGTTCTAATATCGCTCTAGCTTAGCATCTTTTCGGTGGCGCGGCGATTTCCGCAGGCTTGACAAGGTTCAAGCCTTTGCCGTGACGACCATCAATAAGTGGTCTCAGAGTCGTGAGATCCTCAACAATTGGTATCAGAGCAGGTTAACCACAACAAGTGGAACCAGAACGAGAAAGATTCTGAAGAGCAGAAAGATTCTCAAAAGCTCACCGGAAGTAACAGAAACAAGAAGATCATGGCAGATCATGTCCAAATTGATAAATTGGACAGAGATAATTATCCCGCGTGGGTAATGCGCATGGAAGCCTTACTTATGAGTAAGGACTTAATGATTTATGTGACCGGAGAAGAAAAGAAGTCGACTTTCGAAGATGATAGTCAACCCGAAAAAGAAGAATTAGAAGCCTTGAAGCTATGGTAGAAGAAAGATGCAACGGCAAGAGCTTACATTTATAATACCGTTTCAGACCATCTACTATCGCACATTAGAGGCTTGGAGAAAGCGGAAGACATATGGAGTGCATTGGAAGATCATTTCCAAAATACTACAAAAGCTAGAAGGCTAGCTTATGGTCCAAATTCACAACGTTTAAAAAGAAGTCGAGTCAAAGCATTAGTGACTATGTTACTAAGATGAAGGATCTAGCAGATAGTCTCTCAAGCTTATTATGCAAGAGGAAAAGGCACTGGCAGAGGAAGAGCAAGAGGTTTGGAAGAGGAAGAAGTAGCCAGAATAACAATAAGAAGGCTTGCTAGATCTGTGGACTAAGTAATCATTTGGCTCATGATTGCTGGCACAATCAACAAGGATCAAATCAAAATCAGAACAGTAATAGCAGAGGCAGAAGCGGAAGATATCAGAATAACTTTCAAAGAGGAAGACAAAATCAAAGAGGAAGCTATGGTAGAGGTGGAGCAAGAAGCTGGGGACAGAATCAATCCCACAACACCACCTACAACAACTACGCAAATGACACACAGAATGAAAGTCATACATCATTGATGATGAACTCAATCAGCACATCAGATAACGAAGACCTGAAGGTATTTTACATTGATTCTGGATGTTCTAATCACTTGTCAGGAAATATAGAACTAATGTCAGAATTGGAAAAAGGTAGTTCCAGTCATACTGTTCAAACAGGTGACAATACAAGGCATAGTGTACATTCAATTGGAAAAGTGAAGTGTAAGAGTGGAGCAGATTTGCTAACCAATGTCTTGTATGTTCCGACAATACCGAAAAATTTAATCAGTGTAGGACAGATAGTTGAGAAAAGTTTTCAGGTCAGATTTACAAATGAAGGAGTATTTGTAGAAGATCCCGAGAATGGATATAATCAGATTTTGGTAAGACAGAAGGTAGACTCTTTACTTTAAGAGCACAAGGAAACATCGGCCAAGCGTTGCTCACACATGGTGAAAAGGTGATTACAAAACTTGATCTCTGGCATAAGAGATTAGGTCATTTCAATGAAAAAGGAATAAAAGCTATGATTTCAAATCAGTCAGTACTGGGATTACCGAATGTACAAAACCAACACATGATTCATAAGTGCGAGGCATGTCAAATGGGAAAAGCCCACAGGTTACCTTTCCAGAAGAAAGGATTCAAACATGATGGAGTACTCGAACTCATTCATACAGATGTATGGGGTCCAACAAAAGAAGGATCAATCAGCGGCTCAAGGTATTATGTTTTATTCATTGATGATGCTACAAGATGGATAACGTTATACGTTTTGAAGGAAAGATCAGAAGTATTTGAAACCTTCAAGCATTTTCATGCATATGCTGAAAGACTCACAGGTCGAAAGCTGAAGAGACTAAGGTCTGATGGAGGGGGAGAATACTTCTCCCGAGAGTTCAATGATTATCTTTGGAATGCAGGTATTAAGAGAGAAATAACCTGCAGGTATACACCACAACAAAATGGTGTAGCAGAAAGAAGGAACCGAACTCTAGTTGAGTTTGCACGAGCTATGCTAAAGGAAAAGGATTGTCCAAATTATCTTTGGGCTGAAGCTGTAAATACAGCTCCATACTTGGTAAACAGATTACCATGTACGGCATTAGATGGAATGACCCCGTATGAAGCTTGGTGGGGAAAGAAACCAACACTTGATCATTGCAAAGTGTTTGGATCAATAGCTTACGCTTATGTACCATCACAACTTAGACATAAGCTCGAACCAAAAGCAGAGAAATATGTGTTCCTAGGATACGATGAAAAGCAGATGGGCTACAGGTTATGGAGTCCTCTAACAAAACAGTTTATTGTTTCCAGAGATGTTACATTTGATGAACAGAAAAGCTGGTATGCAGATCAAAGTCATACAACAAAAGAATTTGAAGAAGAAGTAAGAAGGAAAGAGAAAGGAAAATCAATTGTACAGGTGAATAGAGATGAAGACTATATGCAGGCAAGTACGTCCAGGATCGGATCAGGTATGAGAAATGGAGATGAACAGGGATTTGATGAAGAAGTGTATTCAGATACACATGAAGAGTTTGAAC
This sequence comes from Ceratopteris richardii, assembly GCA_020310875.1. Taxonomy (NCBI): domain Eukaryota; kingdom Viridiplantae; phylum Streptophyta; class Polypodiopsida; order Polypodiales; family Pteridaceae; genus Ceratopteris; species Ceratopteris richardii. The sequence goes on along the minus strand of CM035427.1, from coordinate 131,972,988 downwards.
CAAGAAGGTCAAGCAGGAATAGAAGACAACCAGAAAGGTATTTTTATGATACCTCGTATATAACGCAGAAAAATTATGCATATATGGTCAAAGACGATGAAGAACCTCAGAACTATGATGAAGCTAAAGGTAAGAAGCAATGGGAAGAAGTAATGGAAGAAGAGTTCAGCGCACTGGAGGAGAACAAGACATGGGAACTTGTTTCGAAACCAAGTGATAAGAAAGTGATCGGAAATAAATGGGTTTTCAAAGTTAAGAAACTTGCAGATGGAAGGATAGCCAGATACAAAGCTAGACTGGTTATCAAGGGCTATGCTCAGACGCATGGCATAGATTATGATGAGACGTTTAGTCTGGTGGCAAAGATGTCAACCATAAGGACAGTGATTGCTATAGCAGCATCAAAAGGATGGAAGCTAAGTCAGCTAGATATAAAGAACGCATTTCTGAATGGATACATATCAGATGAAGTCTACATGGAACAACTGGAAGGGTTTGAAAGTTCCAGATACCCAAATTTTGTTTGCAGATTAAGAAAAGCACTTTACGGACTGAAGCAAGCTCCAAGAGCTTGGAATTATAGGCTTGTGAAATATCTCAATGAACTTGGATACCAAAGTTTGAAAGCAGATGCAAGTCTACTCATCAAGAGAACAGAATAAGGTATGATCTACATTTGCATTTATCTAGATGACATCATAATCACAGGTACTTCAGATGAAGGAATTAAAGAAGTAAAGAGATTACTCAAAAAGGAGTTTCAGATCAGTGATCTAGGAAAGTTATCATACTTTCTTGGAATGGAAATCACATACACAGATCATGGTGTATATGTTACACAAGAAAGGTATCTCCTAAACTTACTGGAGAAGTTTAATATGGAGAATTGCAGAGAAGCTTCAACACCACTTGAAGCAAATCATAAACTCAGCAAATATAGTGGTGCAGAGTTTAAAGATATGAGGAAATATCAGTCGTTAGTGGGAAGCTTAATCTATGCTACACTAACACGACCGGATCTTAGCTATGCAATGGGAGTTCTCTCACAGTTCATGCATTGTCCGAAAGATCAACATTGGGTTGCAGGATAGAGAGTTCTTAGATATATCAAAAGAACTATAAAGGAAGGATTGTATTATCCTTTTACGTCAGATATAAAGCTGAGAGCATATAGTGACTCAGACTGGGCAGGAAGTCAAGATGACAGAAGATCAACACATGGGTATATGATATACCTAGGAGATAAACTAGTAAGCTGGTGTTCGAAGAAACAACACACAGTGGCGTTATCGTCAACAGAAGCAGAATATAAAGGACTTGTAGAAGCAGCTAAAGAAGTGATTTGGATGCAGACCTTGTTCAAAAGCATGGGTATTGATCAAGGTATACCTATCATACATGGAGATAGTATGAGCTCGCTGTATCTTGCAGCAAATCCAGTATTTCATGCAAGAACAAAGCACATAGAAATTCAGTATCATTTCCTAAGGGAAAAGGTAATGGAGAAGGAGATAGAAATAATATACACTCCGGCAAAAGATCAGATTGCAGATATTCTGACAAAGAGCTTGGATAGAACGAATACAAGCAGATTCAAAGAAATGGCAGGTATAAAAGAAAGAAAAATATATGAAGACAGGAAGAGTCAAATTAGTGATTGAGGGGGAGCTGTTGAAGAATCACTCACGAATTTGACGTACAGACAGACATAAAGAAAAAGAAAGATAAAGAGAAGCGGAATCAAATATTCAAAAAATCAAAAGACTTAATAAAGGGACAAATTCATGATTGTTATGTACAGCGCAGAATCTTGCAGAATCAGAGTTTGATAGAGTTTGTTACACCGAATCAAACTGTATATAAAGAGAGAACGTGCATAAGAATAAGAGAGAGGGAAGTGCGAGCTAGAACGTGCGTGAGAAGAGCGCGCAGTTTAAATAGAGCGCATATAGAGGTCAAGAAAGAAGGAGAGAAAAGAGAGAGAGAGAGAGAGAGAGAGAGAGAGAGAGAGAGAGAGAGAGAGAGAGAGAGAGAGAGAGAGAGAGAGAGAGAGAGAGAGAGAGAGAGAGAGAGAGAGAGAGAGAGAGAGAGAGAGAGAGAAGTTCTCAGAAGACGTCAGAGATCACGTATGTACAGATGAATAACAGAAACCTGAAATGTCAGGTATTCATCTGAGAGAGATGGTAGAAGAAACTACTCAGTGTAGGAGAGTTTCTATAGCTTGAGCAAGAAGAGGCCAAGCTAATTTGTACACATTTTCTCTAATAGAAAACACATGTTCATGTGGAAGTTTGCGCGCACTGTTCGTATGTGAAGAATTTTGAGTATTTTCGTGTTACAGTAGAAAGTTCATTAATCGTTAACAGTTACAGTTCATTCAGTAAATGTGTCCCTCAGTACTCTCTCAGTAAACGAATGTTTCAGTCAATTACAGTTATCTCAGTAAACACATTTTCGGTCAGTTACAGTTTTCTCAGAAAACGTGTTTTCTGGTAGAACAACGAAGTATATCTCGTAGAATAAATTAAGGTTTTGTATGAGAGATAGCTTATCTTATAGCTAGACATCTCTACAATCATTTCGTCAAGGATTTCGGTGAAATGGATATGTACACACAGTACAAAGTCTAACCGAAAAGAGACATTCTGAACCGGAGAAGTTTTTTCTTAAACTTCAGAAAGTATTCACTCAGTGAAGGAAGTTCACGCATCACTTCCTTATTTCTTGTATACTCACTTGAAGTAATTACAAACAGAATAGGAGTTGATTCCGGTAGGATTTCGGTATAACTACAGTGTCAGTCTGGTGACAGTCCAATGAAGTTCTAGTGAATTATTCAGTAAATTCAAAATGCAGTCTTATATGTTTGAGTGGCAGTAACCTTGCTAAGCTACTGTTGATTATGGAGGTGTTCTAATATCGCTCTAGCTTAGCATCTTTTCGGTGGCGCGGCGATTTCCACAGGCTTGACAAAGTTCAAGCCTTTGCCACGACGGCCATCAATAAGTGGTCTCAGAGTCGTGAGATTCTCAACAGTACCCTCTTTGGTAATGCCTATTCTAGAGTCTCCATCAATGATTCCTTGTCTCCTCCCTTCAAGCTCAGAAGATCCATTAGGCAAGGGTGCCCCCTGGCCCCCCTTCTCTTTGCCATTGCTAGTGATGCCCTCCGCTGGTTGATAAAGGATGCCCTGAATAGCAAACTTCTTGAATGTATCCATATCCCTGGTTCTAAAAAACAACTCTGTTTGCAAGCTTTTGCTGATGACACCAACATCATTGTTAGGGCTGACTCCTCAGTCAACTGTGTTATTGACTGCCTTAATACTTTCTGCCTAGCTAGTGGCTCCCACATCAATCACAAAAAAATTGCCTTTAGATCCTCCAATAATATTGTGCCTTCTTGCATCTCCTCCTTGTCACATTATCAAGGAAGGGGAAATTTTTAGACTCTTCGGTATCCCTATGGGCTTCCAAGTGTCTCTCCACCAGAGATGGGAATGGGTTTTGAACAGATTCAGGAAAAAGAACTTCAGGTGGTATGGCTGTCAATCTTCCATCTCTCATAGGGTCTTTGTGCTTAACCATTATATCTTGCCTTCTTTAACTTACTTTCTGTCCTGTTGGATGCCCAATAAAATGCATTATAATCAAGTAATTGCCCTAGCCAGAAGATTCTTGTGGGGAGGCAGCTCTCACCACAATAAAATCCCCAAGGTAGCTTGGAAGGTTTGTTGCCTCCCTAAATGTGAAGGAGGCTTGGGAATTCTTTGCCCCCAGAAAATGGTTGCCAACCTTGTTGCCAAATGGGTCCTGAGATATATAGATTCCATTGACTTTTGGGCTATTCTTGTGAAGAGAAATACTCACAAATTCTACATTAAGGGTTATAAGGCTTGGAAGGAGCATAGTCTATGGGATCTCATTATCTCATTAGGAAAAAAAGTGAACCCTGCATGGGCCTTGTAAGGATTCCTAATTTTTAGGGATTAAGCTTAATCTTGTTCTTTGTTAAGGGGACAAAGTGCATTTAATAGAGCACTTTTTGGTAGGCTGAAGTAGGCTTTTTTTTAGGCTGAGCTAGGACCTTCTCTCTCTTCTGCACATAGAGAGAGAGAAAAACCACTTTCCACCTCATCAAATCCGTCCATCTTTATGAATAAAAAAATGAGTTTTCTGAAAAAGTCTCTTTTTCAGCTATTCTTTATTCAAAATGGCCCATACTTTTATGTATATGTCAGAACTTAATTTTTTTAGACTTATTTTTATAAAAAATACTTAAAAAACATACTTTTCAAAATCCCTCCAAAAGTTAAGTGCCACATCATCAAACTCGTAACTTTGGTTGCCCCAAAACATGAATTTTTGAAAAAAAACTCATTTTCCCTCTAACATACTGAAAAAAGTCATTTTGACCTATCCACATACCAAAACGCACTTTTTTTCTTGCACATAGCTACTGTACTAGCCATTCCAGCCATCTGTGTGCTTCTTCCCATTCGGTGCTGGAGTTTTGGAACATCATGGTGCTCACATGTATTATGAACATGACACCAGCACCAGCGCGTGCTCCTCACTCAAAGAGTGTACATGTTCGTGTTCCTACAGAATTTGCACCAACAACTAGAGGTAGCAATGACATAGATTCTCAAAATGCACGACGTGCAGCTGGAGAGAAGAATATTGATCTTTGGGTCCATGGTGCTTTGTATCCCTTGGATCCAATGGCTAATGTTCATCCTAGATTCCATACTATCTCCACATTTCTACAATTCCTTGGTTCCGGTGAAGATGGACTCCTAGGCTATTGCAAGCGATTGTCTAACCATTCTACATCTATAGCAAATTATTGGATGCAACAATGTCATCACAACCATTTCAAGATACACAGTTTAGAGAGTGCTATACACACTTTAGAAAGTGCTATCAAATCTTTGGATGAGCACAATAATAGACTCAAACAAGATGTGGAAGAAAAGGAGAGCACAATTACAAATTTGAAAGCCAATCTTACACAACTAAAAGAGACTCCACTTGGGATGAGATTTAGGAAACGACCATTATCATCCTTTCAAGCTCTTTCAACTGGTGGTGGAGCACGGAAGCGACGTGTTTACGCACTTAGGTATGTATTTCCTTTGTTTAGTTATGTTAAAAGACTTTTAGATTGAGATTCTTATTGTGCAGGTCATTTGTTGAAGATGCTAGTGCTTCCTCAACAATGGAGGATCAATTGAAGTTTCTGAATTCTTGTCTTAGCAACAAACATGTGCTTATGATCTTGGAGTCACCAATAGGAAATCACATCAAAACCCAAGTGATTAAAGATTTTGCAGGCAACTTAGAAGATATTATTAGTCCTAGTGAGGTACAGATGGTATGTGATGAAGCAGGTGTTAGTACTAGAGCGTACATTGCATTGTACAATCTTTTGAAGCAGGCTCTACAAAACAAAGGTATTTTCCAGAGCATTTTTCCATGCCCTTACAAGGTATCTGTGAGGAAGAAGATAACCAATGAGGATGTAGCCAATACTCTTGGCAATTACCTGCATATAGAAGATGTTATGCCTGCATCCATTTATCATTCATCTACATCAAAGAAAGAGTTGAAAAACACATCTAGACAGGGATTCATCTACACAAAGTACAACAACATATTTGTCAATTTGGAGAGGCTCCAAAAGGAAATGGTTAAATTTTACAAATCCACACTTCAAGGTATATCCATTGTTTTGATAATGACATTCATAGTATTTTTAATAATATAATGTTTGTTATTTGATGTAGATTGTGGTTCCAAACTCAAGTTTGTATTGAAGCTAGACGAATGTCAAATCATAAAGGGATGCCGTATGGAGAGACTTAGTGTGACACTCATGAACGAAGCTATGGCCCATGCTATTATTGATGATAGTGAAGAATCTACCCATCACTTTACATATAGTGTCCAATCAGAGAAAGATATATGGTGGTTAGGTGCTATTGAAGTACCTAAAGAATCCAATGATGTTCTTACATGGATTTTCAATAGGATCCCATGGATCACAGAGGTGATAACTTCTCAAATTCATGGTGCCAAAATCAATGTAGAAAGCCTTGGTGATTTTGAAGTAGAGTGGCACTTAGGTGGAGACTTAAAGACTATCAAATGCATGTTAGGGTGCAAACAAGGTGCATCTACTCTCTATCCTTGTCCATATTGTACACGAGGTTATAAACGAACAAAGAGAAAACAAAACAACATAGATGATTTAGTTGATGACACAGATGCAACTCCATCTGCTGAATGGGATACACCTTTAATGAGGTGTCCCATGTTAGGTACACCTAATCGTGACATGTCAGATAAGGATTGGAATCCCATTATTCCATTCCCTTTAGTCAATGTCCACTTTTGCACCTTGCATGCCTTCATGAGAATTTTTGATAGACTATTGAAGCTCCATATAGAATACGCATTTGCCATGAAGCCAATTGATAAATCTATTCAAGCTATAAAGAAATTGGAGGAACTTCTTAATTCAATTGGTTGTCATGGTGGAAATGTAACCCTAGTTGTTAAGAAAGTTGGAGAATCTCAAGATAGCTTGCAACAAGTGTCAATGACAGGGAATAAAGCAAGACATTTTTTTAGAAGAGGTACTAGCACTCAAAATAATGAACGTTATGAGCTGTGGAAAGACCTATGCATGATCACAACAGACAATGACTCTCAAGTTGATCTTTGTAATAAGAGAAAGAAAGTTTGGTCGAGCTTTGATAAGGTTGTAGGCTTAATGGGTCTGACTAGGTCTAGTGCTATTCAACGTCAAATGTTTCAAGAAACATTAGTGGAGTTCACCAAGTGTTTCATTCAATGTTGGGGAGAGAGCAATATAACACACTACATTGTAAGTGTAATCTTCTTCTACAAGTGTTCATTGCACTTACCTTTTTCCAATGTACTTAACAATTTTTAGCATATTTTGTTTGCACATGGAGCTTTTTTCATGCATCGATATGGGTCATTAGAGATTTTCAGTACCCAAGGAATGGAAAAGTCACACTACAAAGCGAGGGGTGTCTACTTCAAAAACACCCGACATGGTGGTGGCCCAATGCAATCAAACTACATGGAGGAGATGTTTAATTGGTTTTACCGCACTACATTCTCGAGAAAGTTTTTTGTGGAACGACTTAGGGATTCAAAATTGGCAAAACTTGCAAGAAAGATGCAACACAACATTGCCAGCGAGAAATGGAAGTCATCGTTAGGTCCTCTTCATCATGCTCAGTGGCGTGCAAGGAGACAACGAGAAGGCTCAGCTTGGAAGTAAAGTGAATTCGCTATTTCCCATTATGTGGTAATACATATGATTATTGTAATCTTGATTTCAATGTGTTATTATTTAATATATAATATTCTGTATGGTTTTAAACAGGTTTTGTCCGTTCTAGTGTGAACAAACAGTTTTTTAAAAAACTCTATAAATAGAGAGAACTCACTTCATTTCACACTTTTTGCAACTCAAGAGAATGGCACGCACCAAGCAAACTGCAAGGAAAGATCGCGTCTTCTTTCCTAGCCCTCATCTAGGGACACAGCGCCCACCATGGTTGCAACCCCCCCAAAGGCCTCGAAGTGGTTCCTAGAGCACATCTGTGCCTGTGTCACACGATGGCACACCACCTGGGAGCAATTCAGTGCGAGAAAATGAAGTGTCCAATATACAAGATTATTACACTCCAGGACGATCAGAGGCCATTTCAGATGATGAGCCACCAACAAGGACACCCATCAAATCAAGACCCAAACAGAAGTTGATCAGAAGGAGTGTACCAGAGAGCGACGAAGAGTCATCCCAAAATGAGGAAAGCAACAATCAACCACCATGGAATGATATGCAAATACCAACGAGCCATAGGGTGACACATGGAGGTAAGACACTTCCACAAGGACAAGGGCAAATACCAACAGAGGAGGAAAGAGAGCAAAGTCAACAACCACATCAACAACAAAATGTGCAAGATGAAGCTGGGCCCTCACATCGTGTACATCAGAGAAAAAAAAACTATCAACCTCGACGTCGACCTCAACGCCAGCCAAACATACCTCCCAACCCAAGAGCTCCACAAAGACGAAGGAAGCACTGCAGGGCTTTTGCAGAGATACGACACTACCAAAAGTCCGTTGAACTACTCATACCACGAAGAGCTTTTGCAAGGGTAGTGAAAGAGGAACTACAAAGCTACCAAGCAGGTCTAAGAATACAAGGGATAGCACTTGAAGCACTTCAAGAGGCAGCTGAGGCCTACCTCATCTCCATGCTTGAGGACTCTAACCTCTGTGCTATCCATGCCAAGAGAGTAACCATACAACCGAAGGACATTCAGCTAGCAAGAAGAATTAGAGGAAATAACCCATGATGTGTATATTATACCCTATGATAGGCTACTTTGCGATGTAATACAATGGATAATAGAAAATTTTGTTTTGACTTATATTCTTTGTCTCTTTTTTCTCTCTCACTCTCTCTCTCTCTCTCTTTCAGTCAGTTATATATGGATTCAGTTAAACATGCATGCACTTGCCTATTGTTTTATGACTAGATATGTTCCTTTTCTACATACTGGTGTGCAACATGTCCTTTTCATACCAAAAAACCCCCAGCCACAGAAACGCGGGATTCAGCCCTGCAAAATTTTTGCAGGGCTGAATCCCGCGTTTCTGTGGCTGGGGTTTTTTTTTGCAATATTTGGTCTTTGGTAAGCATAAGACATATGGTAGAGATGCAATGGTCTAGGTATTAAGAGGTTATACCCTATAGGAATTGAGATCTTTAGCTACTAAAGGCTGAGTTTATACCCTACTGAAAACTTCTGGTCCTGATAATACCAAAACCAATTGAAAATCTGAAATTACATAGTTTCCTATGTATTGTAGCACCTAAAAACACTAGATAAGGCCAAAAAAGCCCCAGCCACAGAAACGCGGGAAACAGCCCTGCAAAAATTTGCAGGGCTGTTTCCCGCGTTTCTGTGGCTGGGGCTTTTTTGGCCTTTTTAAGCATATAATCATATAGAGGACCAAAGCACAATACAAAGACCCCCAATTAGATACAAATTTTGGAGAGAAGATAAGTTCAATTTTTTAGCACATTCATATACAGAACTAGACAAATGATGAAAAAAAAAGTTTGTATTAGCAAGACATTACATCATTTCTCAGCTGCCTTCAATTTCTCCACAACTTTCTTTCTCCTTTGGAGAGATTGAGGCATCTGGTAAGTCAATACAGATCTTGATATTACATGGGGGTCTTGCATTCCAAGACTCATGGCGATACCTATTTGCCCTAATACTTTTCCTCTAAAATTAAGTCCTAAAGTAGTTACAACTAAGGATTTCCTAACCAAAATGACACAATTAGTGCCTTGGGTAATTGTACATAAACACAAAATCTTGCTAAGGGCCTTCAAGCACCAAGTGATGAAGTGCCCATCGGGACTGTAGTCTTTGTGTATGATAACAAAATCATCCTTTGGCAACTTTCCGATGTAGTTTGCCAAGGATGCACCACTCCCACGAGAAGCTCGATCCCCACGAGACCTTGCTGCGAACTTGTCGAGCTCAATTGCTTCCTGTTAAGAACAAATGAGAATTCAAGCTCTTACAATGTTAACTTAAAATTATCGATTTATTTAATTCAATTACCACTTACATCGTGAAGCTTGTCTTCTTCCTCCCCTCTTCCAGGGGCATCAAGATCAATGCTAGAGTGGGCCATGCCACTCTGCTCTGCTACATGGGATGTAGGAATTTTTTGCTTCAGTATCCTCTCCTGTGCTGCACTGAACTCCTCCTCTGTAGTAGAATTGTTGTCATCATTTAAAATATCAGCACACACCATTGATATGGTGTCTACCACAGAATCCCCAAGTGGGATGGACTTCTTTTCAAGTATGTCAGATGTGTTGTCAAGTGGAACATCTGATATTGTGGAGAAAATACTCAAGCATTCATCTAGACGTAGACCGAATGCCTTCTCAATGTCATGGAGTAAAATAAATTCCTCTCCATCCACAACGATGCAGGAGAGATATTCAAGTTCCACCTCTGGTAATGTGGGCTCAGAGGGGTTGAGATTTGAAGGGGGGGCCTCCTCCATGCTTGATTGCACATGTAGTTTATCCTCAACACCACCAGGGAATTCTTGGTGGATTGTAATGCTTTCTTTGGAAAAATTTATGGCCTCTGGTTGAGGCTCATTCTTCTCCTTAACAAAACCCCCAGTGGCAAGGTTGGGGAGCTCAACAGGTGTAGGTTCCGGCTCCTCATTAATAATAAAATATGTTGTTGCAGTGTAGGATAGGTACTTTGTACCCATCCTCTTCTTTTTGTTAAGTTTTTTTACTAATGGCACAGAGTCATCTAGTAAGTGCCCAGCAGTTTCCGCAATTGCCATGAAGCGCTTAAGGTGCTTCATGAAGGCTTCATCACCTCTATGTATGTAGAGTAGAAGGTCACATGGAACCCATTTACCCTCATAAGGCGGTATTTCTATAGAAAAACGCAAGATGTAGTACTCAAGGAACTCTATGATTTCCTTGAGCACATCAGAGTTCAGTTGAATTGTTTTGTCTAGATCAGGGACCCTAGACAGTAGGTCATACAAGTGGTTCTGACCTTTGAACTCAGTTGATTCCAAGAACTCATTGAAGAGTTCACGTGGACGTTTGAGTTGCAGGGTACTGGAGGATGCGGCAGCCATTGCGCGTGATGCTAGCTTGTGTGCGTACTCTGCTAGTGATTGTAGCTCTTCTTGGTTGCAAAAGTGAGAAATGAGAGAATAAGTGTTGCTTTTATAGTAGTTTCAAAATTTTAAAGTGAGTGGGACCCATTTTAAAACTAAAACTGATACCTTCAAATAAAACAATCATGCACAGAACTCTCAGAAAAAAAACTTTTGCTCATAAAAAGATTGAACAGAATCATTAACCAGAATAAGATACACGACAACACAATAGAAAAAAAAAATTCTCAGAACTTTAAAATTATAATAAATTGCCATTGGAAAAACCAAAGATTTGGCAAATTGTACATCATATTGAGATCAAAAAATTTTACATGCTACATGTCTTGCATGTTAAATACATTGTTGCAGATGTAGGATTATAAATGGAACATAGGTGTGTGTACACTGTAGCACTCAAATAGTCCTTGAGCTATGACAATGAAAGTTGAGTTCCATCCACACTCCATTCAAGGAGGACTTTAATTTTATCCTCCAACCTCTTACCAATCTGCAGACAAATAGAAAACTTTAAATGAACATATTTGAGTGTAAGAATTTGTATAAACAAAAGAAGAAATACCATATGCTACTTACCTTATGCCCTTGTATTCTGAACTTTGATTGATCCAGATCCTCAAATCCCATGATTACTAGATGTTCTCTCACGTTGGCAAGAGTCCAATGATGATTTACTGAAATAACTTCCATTTCATTGTTGGGTAGATTTATCTTAATTTCAAATCAATTAAAACACCCTCAGAACTTTGTAATGGTATCCATTCACCAAGTTTACACATCCAACAATCATAATAGAATCTAATGTACAATGAAGTACGATGTTTCAAGTATCGAAATCCTATGCCTGTTGCACCAATTTTACAAATGTATCTATCCCCTTTGGTGCATCCTTCTACAAGTCCCCATTTTTCACCTAGCAAACACTCTACCTGCTCATACGTGATATCTTTTAACATGAACATTGTTGACGTCTCTAGAATTGTGAATATCTGAAATAAATGTACAAAACAATGAACAGGAACACACTAGTGTAATCCTATAGATCTTGAAACTCTTGTAAATTTCAAAGAGTTGTGTATGTCCATCACCATCTTATGCTTCAAAGATGTTAATGTCCATACATCAGGTTGCGGCCACTCAAGCTTTAAGAGAGAATCTACCTTAATCATCTCTAACTTGCCAAAATCATTTGATGAAGAGGGTACAACATATGTATGTGTGTAAAAGAAAACTCTCTCACATAATAGCTGAGCAGGACGGGCTTGTGGAAAGACTATCGACCCAACATCTGCATGCAATGCTTGGAAAGTACCTGTAAGACTATGAAGTGGTTGTTCTTCCACCAAGGTAGAAGGAAATATGTCTACAACAAAAAAATACACAACTTAGCTAGGTATATTCTGAAATTTGGACAAAAGTCAATGAGTAATACTTACAGTTGATAGGATATCTCATTTTGTTTGAGTTTTCCAATTTCATGGTTGACATTGTGAACACATGTTGTACAATGGCAACAGTTTCACCATTTTTGAGCTTTTTGAAGCCTAGTAACTTCCCTTTCCAATGAAGATCCAAGTTTCCACGATCTCTCACACGGTGAGGACCAACACCAGAGGGTTGCATGTACACCCATGCACCTTTGCAGAACTCCTGTCCTAACCAAAATCCTTCTGGAGCCTTGATATTGTGACATTTTATCGCGATAACCTCATCTTTTGGACGTCTATGAGATTTAGGTTTCTCCATTGGAGATCAGGCTATGGAAATGACAGTAGGAATTCAAAGAAGATGATGCATAGAGAAAGAAATGGAGATGCAGGAGCTGCAATGGTGTGCTAGGGAGAGAAAGTAGTGGAAAGAGATGACTTTTTGGGACCTGGGTATGAAAATGGGAGGTTTTGGAGGGAGAAAGTTGCATTTTGAGTTATTTTTGAAAAAGTCACTTTTTTCACTTCAGTTCATGCACGGATTTTGATTTAGAACCCAAAAATAGCACTTTTGATCCTAAAAAGTGGTTGGGGGACCATTAGATGGTGTTATGATGAGTTTTATAACTTTTTGAAAATTTTGAATTTTTGGGCCCAGGTAAGTTACGAGATTCCTTTCTCTCTCTAGAGGCAAAACCTGAACATAGGGGAATCCTATCCCCTCATCCCCCTTCAGCCTAGTGATTTATAGGCTATAGACTGTGTCCACCACCCTCCTCTCATTGGTCCATCACTAATCACTCCTTAATCCAAAAGGCCCATGCAGGGTTCATTTTTTTCCCTAATGTCGCCTCAAACCTTCTGCCTTGTGGGAAGTAGCATAACCTGTAGAATGTGGCAAGCTTGGATGTCTGTTAAGAACAATTGCTCCCCTAAGCCCCAAATTCTTTCAGTACTTTGATTTTTTTTCTATAGGAGAATATCTAGACTGGATGGCTCTCTCTCTAGAATAATGGCCATTTGGGCATAAAGGAGCACAAATGTTCAAAACTTGGTTTTACTCAGTGGAAAGTTCTCTAACTGGGAGATCAGGTAATGCCTGAAGAGAACATCAGTGAATCTACTAACATGACTACCGGTTGTTTGTAGGTTCTACTGCACCATAGAGGTATGTTGGCTAGGAAGTTACCTGATTGTTCCCATAGAAGATTTGTCAACCTGTCTGAGATAGCTGCTGATATGTACAGAAGATTCAAAGGTGTTAGAGGCTCTGTCAACATGATCACTCCTAAACTCAACAAGCTTTGGTAGATCGGTTGGAATGCCTCTCAATGGAAACACATGTTTAAAAGTCTTTGGAGCCTGCCATACAACATCAAGCACTCTTTCCTCATGTGGCTGATCCTTCATCAAGTTGTCTGATGTGGCTCCAAAGCCAGAAAAATTGGATTAGATAATGGAGTATGCATGTATTGTGGCACTGTGGAGGACATCCCTCATCTGTTCTTTACTGACAACCATGCTCAGTCTTATTGGTCTGCTTTCCACAACATGATCGAGTCTCTCAAAGTGAAGCTCTCTGTTGAAGAAACTCTGCTCGGGTCCTGCAACAAATTTTACTTTACCTTATGGAATATCTGGAGGGGTACTACTCTTTGGTTCATTTGGAGATCCAGAATCTGAGAGTCTTGAATAATTGGAACACCTCAGTATCATAAAATTCTCTCACAGTATTAAAGTTTCAGGCCAAGAATGCATCTCACATACTACATCGGCTCTTGATGTAAATTTCAGCCTGTCTAACCACCTTAGGGTTACCCCCTCAAAAGTGGAGGGATTCCTTGCTTAAGTTGTATTCCTCCTCTAGATTTGTGATGGTGTCTAGCCTTATGTAATGTCCTCTTCTCCTGGGGTCGGCCTTCTGTCTTAGCTTCAGTGGTCGTTGTGTATCTGTGGTGATGGGGATGACTGCCCTATGTACTTACATACATTTCATTATCTAATCCAATTTTCCTGTTTTCTCAAAAAAAGTAAAATAAATTTCTTTGAAAGCCAAAATCATGGATGCATGTGCTCAGCCATGTCCCAACATGTCTTCAAAATGTCTATCCATTACATGAACATCTTTGAGATTTGGTCCATTGGTAACAATATATCCAGTTTTAGTTTCTAGCATTGTTGCCGCATCCTTTTTCCTTGTTTACTGTTGTGCAAGTGCTGCTAATTGTACACTAGGAGTGGAAGCTACTTTGGTAGAAACTTGAAAGGGATCCCATATAGCCATTTCCATGGAGGCTTCCCCTCCACCCAATGGGTTTGATGTAGTAGGTTTCATACTACTCAAAGATGATGAATAAGCTTGCTTTTTCAGTGCATCATCATCATCATCATCATCATCATCATCGTAGAGGTTGTTTAATGCCATCCGATCAAACCCACCAGCCAATTTGCTCTGTGTAAGTGCATTATCATTGCTACTTGTGCTGCCTACGAGTGGCAACTCCCAACCAGTTACATCAGTTTCCAAGTCTCTTGTTCTGCCATTCTTTATAGGGGTAGCACTTGATCTGCACTATTGCTAAAGCCAAGGCATTACTCTCCTTCAAAGCAAATGAATCAACTTTTGCATCAGCATCTAAGCCAAGAAAATCCACTTTATCTGACTTGCTAGATGATACCGAAGCAGGTGCAAGACCAAGAGCAAGCAAGTCCTCCATTCATGGTGGAGGAATCCATGGCTCTCCTATTTCAGCTGGTTTGTACTCCAATGCAAGTATCTTTTTAGGCTCACCTTCATCCATTGAATCCTTCTGTATGAACGATGATGAACGAGGAACAACTTTCACACAGTGCCCCATGGAAGTCAGGAAGCAACAAAAATCTAATCTGTTGTGTAAGTTATAGAATTCAGAAACTCTCAATCTATTGTCTACCATGCTTGTATATCTTGAGGGCTTAATGACTAGGTTGAGTGCATATTGAATAAGATATTTTGAATATTCAGCTGCTTCAGGCTTACAAGCCCTAACAGGGAATAGTAATTCTTGCAATGTCATCAACTGCTATAATAGATCAATAGTATCAAGATTTTTCATCCTCAATATAAGATCAGAATCCAAGTCATACTTAAAAAACCGAAAGCATTCCGAGCACTCCATGTTCCTAGAGTCTTGTAAATTTCCCTTCCTTCTTTTTTAAAAACATTTTTAAATGGAGGTTTGACAGCTTCTACTCCCTCAAGCTTTAACTTTGAAAGAACAATTGTAGGATGATGGAGCATTCTTTTTTTTTGAAGGTTACATCTAGTATTCAGAGTTTGCCTCGATTTGGTACCGCTCTCGCAGCCCGCACCGGAACAGTGCTTTACCATGTTAGCACTTCACTCCTCTTTTCTATACTTGCCTCCTCACCTCCTGTGTAGATTCTCTTTTCTTGTTTGTTGAATTTTTCTTTTCTATCGCTTTCATCAAGCAACATTAACCTTAACTACTATCCCCTTCTTCTCCTCTCATAAATTACTGCAATCCTTTTCCATTTCCCCACCAACCAATCTCCATTAGCTTGTAAACTCCGATGAGTCACCTTAACCTATTTGTGGCACATTCAGTTGCACACTCTATTGCCATTTCTCGCATACTCCCTCTTAGGAAAACAAAACCTTGAAGCATAACACGAGAGAATAGTGAGAGGATAGGTCATAAAGGGATCACTTGACTATTAATGAACTTGAGATTAGGGAGAGTCGTAGGTAGTCATCAAAGTGTAGTCTCTAATATAGAGAGTACTATCAATAGCATACACTCAATCTATTTTGAGTAATCTAATGATTCCATTTATGAGAGTATGGAAGCCTCTGAGGATCTGTGTATACTAACCTAAGTTTTGAGGCTATATCCACACTCAAAGGAGAATATGGGACTATATACCTAGATGGACTCAATAGGTCAAAGGTTAAGCTAAAAGAATCTAGATTTATAGAAATAATTCATAGGCCAACTATCAAATTTGAGCAAGCTTGTACACGGATAATAAAGGAAGTTTGTACATGGTCACAAACTAGTCGGATGAGACTAAAGACATGGGTATCATTGAAGATACTCCAAAGCAAACTAACCCAAGTGGTGAAGAGATGGTAACCACTCATAAGGGATAGTAAGTGGTAGTTAATGTCTTGAGAGGAGATCATATTTCTCAATATGATGACCTAATACAAGTTTTATTTTATGGAGGGCATGGATAAGGTGATGCATGCATCCCCTCCGATCATGGGAACTACTGCAAATACCTCTACTATCTATGAACTACATGATCTTGAGGATCTGACCAGGATCACCCATTTGGATCAGTCTAAGAGAAGATATAGGAACTTGCTAGAGGTAGAAAAGTTAAAATTTAAATACATATGTTTTCCATCATTTTCACTCAAGAAACAAGCATCCTCATCAAAAAGTCCCAGTGGGAATCAAGGGAATCTAGGAAACCCTAATTTTGGATAGTTCAATTGGAACAATGTCCATCCATGAACTCAAGTGCAATTTTCCATTCTAGTTACTACAATGACGGCTAACCCAATCTTGGGAACTAGAGCATAGAACACAACAACCTTTCCATAGAGACCTCCTAAAGGTCAAGGACAAGGTGTGTTCCCTAATGTTTAAGTAGTGCCTAGACCACTAGACATGGACGGAAGGTTAAGGCCCTCCCAAGTAGCTAAATGTATGAAAAACCACTATGGAAGATCAGGTGATCCTTATGATCACATAGATGAATTCAATCAGTTCATGAGGGTAGAACAAGCTAATGATTTCTTTGTTCAATATGAAGCCTTTGGATTGGCTTTGGTAGGAACAACTTTGGCTTGGCTCCAAACATTAAAGAGAAATGGATTCAAAACTATTGAACAACTATTGTTGAATTCTTTGGCGAGTTTTCTAAGAGGAGAGTTAGACATAACACCTCCTCTTTAATCCATAGCTTCAAACAAGCAAGCCATGAGTCTGTAAGATTGGTGGCTAGCATAATCAAACAATTTGTGGATAGATGTCTAGAAGCTAAAAAGTGGACTCAACCAAAAATGATTTTATTCTTTTTGAATGGAGGATTGAGGAATCTTGTGTATGTGAAGAGCTTAGACTCTTTGGATGCTCTTCTAAAATAATGTATAGATATTGAGGAGAATTTGAATAATGATTTGAAGATCCCTTAGAGCCCATCAAGGTCCAAAGGCTCTTCAAGTGTTACATCTTCCCACACCCCCTTTGTGGATTGTTGAGGTTGTAGCAAGGAAAGACCAAAACCCTCACCACCTTGCATGGAAGCAAGAAGGAAGGCTCAAGAGTGACTCTCCTCTCATCCACCCCTATCTCCAACATGTTCAAGCCATTGGCATCATACACATGCTATGCCACATGCTTGAAAACATGGAGAATAGGGAGTCAAGGATCCTAGTCCATGAGGAAAATACAAGTGAATGCAACTACTCTACTCACACAAAGGAGAGACATGCATAGGCACACACACACACCACTCTCACACACTCACAAAGACACAATACAAAAAATGTAAATAGTCTTGGAGTAAAAGAGAGCCTTCTTCCATTGATAAGAGATATTACATGAGAGCACGTCGACCAAAAGCTCCCTCTTTACAAAAATGAGCTTCTATATATAGGCTAAGCTCTATTCCTCATGTGCTCCTTTTGAAAAGTAAAAAAGGGAGCATGTGTGTAACTACCATATCTTGGCAAATATTCCTTTTCTAACAAAAAAATCCCAAGAATTAGAGGCATGGGATTTTCACGTGTGTTCTCTTATATGTGTGCAAGAGAGGTTGCTATTTACAAGGCTTCACTACCTTAGTATAAGAGAAATATCAAAAAGTTTCCTAAGAGGGTGTTTTTAAGGGAAGTTCTAAGTAGATACAAAAAGAGTTATTTTTATGGTCTAGGGAGGGTTCCCATGCACAATTGAGGATGTGTGCATACCCTACAACCCAACACTCTCCTCCCCCTAGACTTTGTCATCCTCAACAAAGCTAAGAGAAGAGGATCATACATAACTGATTTGTTCCAAGTGGGAGTCTTCAAATATGAAAATCCTCAGGTCTTCAAAATCTGCAATTCTTCAGTCGGCAATGATTTTAGGCTGCAAATCTTCAGGTCTTCAATGATCTTCAAATCTGCAGCACTTCAATCTTGCAAGCCATTAGTCCTTCCTTCAATATGAAAATCTTCAGCCTTCAGAGCTGGGTGACACAATCCCCTTGGGGGGCAATCAGCCCATCATACATTCCACTGTGCAGTCCTTTGCAAAGCTGGAAATGCCTTCTTCGACAGCTCCTCAAACCTGAAATTAAACATACATAATAAGTAGATTGTTTCTAAAAAGTAGACTAACATTTAGTCCAATTTTAGTTTCCACTTCAGGGAGCATCAAGTCCTTCAAGACTTGCTCATCTAGAGAGAAGTCCCGATGAAGAGTTACCTATTCATGCAATCCACAAATTAAATCTCAAAAGGTTAAGAATCCATGAAAGGCAAGAACTTGTAGGTCTCCCTATGTCACAATCACTTAGTTATACGAACAATTACTGAGCAGATATGTGAGCAAGGATGAGAGCTAAAACAATATTCAGTGAATTATGCCATGTGTATTCTTTGCAAAGTAGATATGTATGGGCAAGGGTCAAAAAAATCCTTCAATTCATCAAGAGAAATTCCAGCAAAGCATGGTATCAAATCATCTAACAGGAGTCGAGGACGATCAATGCTGAAGTTCTGTGTGTGTTGGCCTGCAATGCATTATGAAAAATAAGCATTAAATGAGCATTGTGAAACCAGGGAGTTACTTCCCTAGCAAAAAACAATCACTCAATCCTTTGTGAATTTCACACTTAAGTAGTTCAGAACAGGTCTGAATCCACATAGTGTGTCCCTCTAATTCACAACTTTACTGGAATAAGATGACCTCCAGACATTCTTCAAATTCTTTGCCATGCTAAAATCCTAATTGTGTTAGCACATAAACAACAAAAAACATGAGATAAACATTGCTCTTGTAGTGCTTCTGATGATTGTGCATTCATTCATAATGCCATAGCATAAATTAAATCATTTGATCCTTGCCCAATCATATAAATCAGAATTAGACTGCGGCCAAGTTTAGGTAGAATTCCTCATTAGTGGGTTTAATCACACAGAGACAACTCCCATGCTACACTACTTTGTGAAGATCTTCAGACAAACTGAAAGCGATCATGCAACAATGCCTTTTCATCAAAAGATATACAAGATGAACCAGATGCTTCAAAAATTTTGTCAAGACTTATTCATATTGGAATGATATGTGCAACCAGGCGAACCATAAACCAAGGAAACACCCTCAAGTACTTCAAGCATTTTTAACTCCCCAAGATTATCTTCTCCAATTGTCAACCTTTCAGAGAATTCTCATTTGAAGAACAATACTGCTTGAATATTTTAGAAGTATAGCAAAACCAAAAGATCATGTAGCACCATATTCCTACAAATCAATGAAAAATAGCCCCAAGGAGCTCATAAACAACAACCTTCTATTTAACCATACCTCTTCCATCTTCAGTATACCATAATTAATCTTGATGTCTGATCAAACAAGCCCGAGTGTGATATTTGCAATGAAGATCATAAAATAAATGTTGCCCGGTATTCTAGATGGAAATTTACACATTATTCTTGTATGGAAATCACAAAAACTCAGCAATCAACATCATCGCATCTCAACCTATGAATCCTGAGTTTCTTCCCAACCATCCGCCACTCAATCCATCCTGTGTATCCTACCAAGTGGTCTGGTAGATGCATTCTCCTCGTAGTTCATCTTTCATCAAGAAAAATAGATCAGTGTTCATTAGTCAACTAATTTCCTTTTATGAGGCATAATATGGGTCATAAACGATGGCTCAATCAGGAAGAGCCAACATGAATGGAAATGTCCTTGAGCTATGGATGCATGGAGAAATGATATTGCAATGAAAAAGATATTGCTTTTTCAACAACTATCAGAGCACCTTACCCTTATAAAACCTGTGAGTATCCTGCATCAGACACATCCTTCAGGGACAGAAACGTGTTTTATCTACAACCTAAAGGGTAGACCTACGATGCATATGGGTCCCATAGGCACAAAAAAGCTTTGGAAAATTTCCAAAAAACCAAAATGAAAGTGCAGATTTAATCATCCATCATTGCGTTTGTGCACAAGTGTGGGTCCACTTTTTGATTCTAGAACAATCAAGAAGATTTCCACGACATGGTTAGTGAGGTGCAAGCTCTAGAAGAGATCCCACTTATGGGTATTCACAATAGCTTTCCTTGAGGCAGCTCCAAAGGATCCCCAAAACCTGAAAAGATCTCAAACACATAGTGAAGAAATACTTTGATTTCCCTAAGCATTCATCATGTTCAAATGTTGGTGACCCAAGAGAAAGCAATGTGGACTAGGTCCAAATTATGAAGCAGCAGTAGGCGTGACCAAATGCAATGTGAAATATCAAGTGGATGTAGTTCTTTGGAGTGCCTCATAAGTGATTACTGAGTGAGTTGAACACATATTTGTGTCCTTCATATAGCTATGAGGTATATAAAATTATGAAGCACATGTTTTCTTTGAGCCACCAACCCTCAAGTCAACCCCTGAATCAAAGAAAATAAAAGAGGAACTTATTATGCATGGTATTACAGATGTACACATGGATAAAATCAGGTTGCACAAGTTGGTGAGCAGTCGCATGATCCTTTCAGGGACCAATATTCTCAAATAATTTCACCATGTTGGACGGATCCCTAAGGAGAAAAAGTCACGAATACTCCACCCTCCCAAGCATGGTGTTTAACATTCTAACTTTCACAACAAAATAGAAGAGAAAGGAGCTGCACCAGAAAAACTCAAAACTTAGTAGTCAAGAGAAAATCCATAGAACAAGGACTACATATCCTCCATTAGTCGTTCTGCCATTTGTTGCATCAAAAGTACCACGATGCCTTAGAAAAAAACAATCGGGTGAACATGTTATGATTAATTGAGGTCACTACCAAGGAATCAGTTAGATTATCTTTTCATATTGTAGCTACTAGAATCTTATAAGAAAAACATTTATGGGAGTTAATGAGGATAAACCTTGATAGTACGAAATCAAGTAGATGATATGGTGGTTCCCTTGGTGCCTAGCTATAATGCTTGTGAATCCAGATATGTGATCAGAATAGACAGTTAGTGGTGTGTCCAGGAGACTTCATGAGAGTATGCTTCTTTGGTAATCCCATCTCTACAAGAAGTATATCATATCCACAAGGGGGAAATTCTGTTCAGCTAATGGTCAACCTAGCATGAAGCAAGGGGATAAGTAGTCTCTTGAGAGGGAGAAAGTGACTCCCGAGCCATTTGTGGGAGGGACTTCCTTCCTAATAGCAGTGGATAAGTGTGAGAGATATTTTTATTCAAACAACTAGTCATTGAGAAAAATGTTCAAACCCACAGCGATAATACAAATTCATGTGGCATATGGACATTGTCCCCCTCAAGGCCATCATACATCTCACAAAAAAACAAGAAGACATGTAGCTTGAATTCATTATGAACACAAAACTGGACACCATTCCGCAGTACTTTCAAGAAAAATCACATTTGAATAAAAATGTCTCAGAATGAACATAATTCCTTAAGATATTACGAAAACATAGGTTGATTCATGTTAAAACATTGACAATGATACAAAAAAGAGCATGGTAATTGAACCTTTTTGGCACAATATATCATCACGGAGGACACAATGATTGGCACATAATGCATGGTGTATCCAAAGTGGCTAAGACTTGGTGGGTGCAAAGGGAAATGAAAAACACATCTCAGGATAACCTGAAGGGTCCTTCCGATTGCTTGGACAGGATGGTAATCATCCATCGTGCAGTTGCATCCAGACATAATTTTCATCATCGAACTAGAAAGTCTTATCGTATTATGCCTACTCGTACTATATCATTCATAACAAAATGACATTCCACACATTGTCCCACTGAGCATAACAATTTAAACTCAAACACAAGGTTTGAGGCACTTGATGAACACCACAACAAAAAGAGAGCTCTGGTCGGGATGAACTGAGTCGACATACAGAGGAAAATCACAGATAGCACAACCCCTTTGCAACTTAAGCAAGAGCAACTATTGAGTTTTAACAACCCCTATGATGAATGTAGCCGACATAGACTTCGATATTTTGGAGAAGACAAGGGAGCATATGCATATGAGTCTCGCACAAGGTTGTTCGAAGACTCTAGGAAAGAACATGGTAGCTGGAGAAGCCCAAGAACGAGCAGATACACAACCCCAAACGGTACCAATTGTGAGAAGAATGGGAGCATCATAGAGAAAAGAGCCAGAAGAAAGGGATCAAACCATTGTTCTTTCTGTAAGAGTCTTATCCAATCCAAAAATGACCAGCCGTAATAGGTAATAGCCCACAACAAGAAGCTCCACCCGAGCTCCCACAAGCACAAACTAGAGAGGGTGTTGAAGTTGCTCCACCTGCAGCATCAGATGAGTGCCTGAAAGCTCAACTTCCCCATAGCCACATGGTCATGACGAAAGTAGATTAACCAGGCACTTTGAACACAAACTCAATGGTGTCAGAGAGAGGAGATGGTAAAGCAAGGCCAAGCTTAACCCTAATGCGAAGTAGTGCTCGTTTCGGTACTGATAATAGCAAGCAATGTGTGCAGAGGGGAGCTCACGAAGAACTCAAGCCCAAGTGTATGGTAGGTGTGATGCCGCCAAGCATATAGCAGAGAGTGCCTCTAAGAAGTGCCGCATAGGTTGAGAAACACCAAGGAGAAGGGAACAGAAAGCTCACCAAAGGCATGGAAGCCTTAAGCAACACTCAGAAGGCCGATGATGCCGCCTGCGTGGGGAGCTCACAAAGGAAGCTCAACCCGGAGATATGGCAGAAAAGAAAAGAAGGGGAGAGGAAACTCTTTCCCCCCATGCATTCAAGCATCAGAACGTGTCTCAGGGCGCATTAAAGAGGGATGCATTGAAGAAGACAAGGAATAGTCCTTGACATCTCCACCTACCCATGAGGTTTTAAAGGAAGAGTGTTGAGCCCATCAAAGTCGTATTAGTCAAAGTCAACCACATTCGAAGTCAACCATATTCAAAGTCAAAGTGATCAGAGTCAACATGTTCTAGGTCAAAGTCAACATGGGTGAAGTCAAAGTGTTCAAAGTTCGAGTGTCAAGGTGCACAGGTAGTGCACAATTAATTGTTCATAAAGGGTATAATTGCAAAAAGTTGGTTGCAGGTCGCAAAGGTATTTTTGTAATTCCCTAAGGTTCAAAAGAGTTTTTAAAGTGTTTTGGAAGGTTTAGGTGAACCCTCTCTTAGGTGCACATTTGAGAAATTAAAAGGCAAAATGTGAAGGTATGTGAAGCGACAGCGTACGCGGAAGTGAAAGTATGGCCCCCCAATTAAGATTTTTGTTTTAGTCTAAAGTCACTATAGGACAAAACAGGGATTCGTTGGCTGCCCACTTTTGGAGACAATCTTGGGACATCAAAGTGAGCACCAAGATACTCTTGCAGTTAGGAGCATACATAAATCGACACTCAAATCAAGGCAAGGACTATTCTTGGACTAAGCAAGACCAAGCAAGGTGAGCATAGTCTAAGATAAACGAGAGAGAGAGAGAAGTGCAAGAGACACACAATGTGCGACGCAGAGAAGTGAAGTGCAAGGTGTGCATGAAGAGTGAATAAGGAAGTGTGCATAGAAGGACTAAGCTATTCACCCCAAGGATCCCAAGGTCTCATTGAAGATGTGCACGTGTCGATAGAAGGTGTCCATCCCTCCCCCTTATTGGAAGCTTGGTGCAAGGTGTGCACAAGTGCAGGCTTGGAGAAGTTGGAGGTCTGATGCAGAGAAGGCCGGCAACAACAAGACCCTTGGGTATTTGGTATTTTGTGATTGAGCCTTCTGTGGGATTTTGCACAGAAGCATTTGATTGTATTGTGCATCACCATTGTATTTGTCTTCTTATAATCAATCGACAGAGGCTTCCAGTGTGTATCTTTCTTCTTGTCTTTCCCTTTTCTCCTACAAACACTCAAATCCCTTCTTGTCTAAGAATCCCCCAACAAAATTTGGCATGCATGGTGGGACTCCAAGGAGATTTGAGCATAGGAAAAGCCAAGTGCAAAGGGTAGAAGAGTTCGAGTGCCGATAGTACTACTTCATTAGACTAAGAGGTAAATATTTTTATCAATTATCTCATACTAAGAGGGATACGAACATCTCATGATTGCAACCCTATCCCAAACGTTGAGGGTCACCTGCAAGGCTACAAGAAGGAAGGCTATTAGAAGATCCTCCAGTCCACTTTCGTCAACCTCATCAGTAAAGAGCATGGCAGATCAGGTAGACTTGGAAACCCTACTATCAAAATTAAATATAAAATTTCCTTCTTTCAAAGGCCTAGCTCAGGAAGATCCGGACGAGCATATTAGAAGGTTTTTAGCACTATGCAAAACTAGAGGCTTAATGGGAAGAGAGGATGCCTTTTTGATACTCTTCCCTGCCACATTAGAAGGGTTGGCAGATAAATGGTTCAACCAGTTTGCTGAGGACCATTTTACCACTTGGGACTTAATGAAAGATGCATTCAAAACTCAATTCCAGCATGGAAATGCTACAAAAATCATCATAGAGGAATTTGAAAACTTGAGACTAGGTCCAGATGAAAAATTTCCAGAGTTTGTAACTAGGGCCAAGGCACTAGTGGCTAAGTTGCCAGATCCTCCACATGATTTTTTTGTTAAGAAATGGTTAGCTAAGCCACTTCCAGTGACCACCGAATGTAAAATCAAGGAATTAGTGTTGCCCACAACCTCCATAGAGGAATTCATCAACACAACTACATGACTGGAGCAGATAAGGCAACAATATGGAGCAATTTCTTCTCACTACCCTATTCTACAGAAATGGAGGATCCAGTCATCCAGCTAAGGAAAGAGCTGGAGGGCTTAAAAAGGAATAAGCCCCACAAAGAGGAGGAGAATGTTGTTACTTAGTTGAGAAGGGAGATTGAGGCATTAAAGCTCCAAAAGGAGGAGGAAGCCCAAGCAGAGGAATTGGCTCAACTGCGACAGGAGCTGCAGGAACTTAAAGGGGGTGGCATCAAGAGTGGACTTTGGTGTACCATGTGCAGCAAGCAAGGTCATATAGTAAGTGAATGTCCTCTGTTAAGTGTAACTTGCCAACTATGCAGGAAAGCTGTTCATGAGGCCCAAGAATGTCAATCAAGAGGAATGCCTGCAATAACATATTAGACACAAGGAGGAGCCCTACCACCAGCAAATGTGATGGCAGTTGCACCGAATCAAGGTAACAATTACAAACCTAGACATAGGGATAACTTTGGAAATGGGCCAAGGAGGCCAATTATTTGTTTCAGATGTGGAGAATGTGGGCATTATCAAAGTAGGTGCACTCTACCAAAAAATGCCCCTCCTTGTAGGAATTGCCCAGAGGCTAGAAACCACTATGCTAATTGTTGTCCTAAGAATCAAGCATCTTCATCTGGTCCCCACATTCAAATGATCTATGTGTGCAAAGGAGAAATGGTAGATCAAGCAAGGGTGCCATCACCATCTCCTAGGGTGGTGCAGTTAGAAGAAATTGAATCTTTTACAGTGCAGACAAGAAGCAAGGGGAAGGCTCAAGTGGAAATAGGTCAAGAATCAATGATTAATGGATTGAACAAAGACAAAGTTGCATCTGAAGACAAAGCCACCACATGTGCGAATACAAGGCAAAAAGAAAATTTCATAGGTATCAGTGATGCCAATGGACATGCATTCAACAGGGCTCATGAGGAGTTTGATAAGTCAATTGGAGCCCATGCTCTTAAGGAATCAGAAGCTTCCAGACTACTCAAGTCCATGGAAAAAGAGGTCAGTATTTTTGATTTAATAAAGATGGATGGGAAGTTCAGGTCAGAACTCTTGCAGATAATTGATGAAATGTCCACAACAAGTTTAGTAGCAAAGGCTGCTATTATGCTGTTGGCATACAAAGCAACAAAGGAGTCATGCACAATACGGCAACAAGGCCAGATCAATTTTTCCATAGATTATGTACAACCCAAGTGATTTTAATCACTACACAAACATTGTAAATCCCGTCTTTGGCAGATTAGACTCCATTTTGTGCAAGCCGAGGAGTCCTCGAGCTTGAGGAGTATTAGAAGTACCATCATACCAAATTTCATAATTTTTAGACTTCGTTTGAGCCCTCAAATAAGCCCTGGAACCTAATTTTTAACTAGGCCGGACACTAGGTCTGGACAGGGCCAAAAGCTAGTCAAAAACTATAAAAAGAGCTAGAGAGCTCATTTTTAGGTTAGATTGTAATTGAAACGAACTTGTAAGAGCATTTTGAAAGTAATCTAAAAGCTCCATTGATTCTCACTCTTTGTCTTACCGTGTGTGCGCGTGTGTGTGTATGTGTGTGCATGCTAGTGTGCTTCTCACTCACGCACTTGTGCCGCCACTCGCTCGAGGTCTTCATACCATCCTCACGTCTTCCCGGATTGACATTAAAGGAGGTGCTACTCATCACTGAGCTACACCAAATTTTGGCGCCGTTGCCGGGGATCGAGCTTTGAGGACGAGCGTGTGATGGTAAGACGTAGAGTTGACGCGTTGGAGTTGTAGGTATTTTCTTCACTCTCATCGAATTTCTTTTACTTTCTTCACCATCATCATCATCACCATCACCATCTCCCACGTCCATCTCCATCATCGCGAAAATTTCAGTTTTTGACTATATCCCCATCTCCACTTCATTTCCCTCATTTCACTTGTGAGAGAAAGCGAGAGAGCGAACTTGCATGTGCTGTTTTTGCATGTTTTCTGAGCTATTTTGCAGGTTTTTTGCTGTACCATCATCCCCAGCAGTGTGCGCAGGTACGACAGGCTCTGCACAGGTCCCGGGACGACAGCCTCTGTCTATCGCGACAGACAGAAAATCTTAACATTTTGTGAATGCATGTTTATCACTGTAACCTACACCTTGAGGGCACTCTAGAACACTAGAAGTTTTCCAAAAATTTGCATTTTTTCAGTCTATCGCGACAGACACTGTCTATCGCGACAGACACCGTCTATCGCGACAGACACCGTCTATCGCGACAGACAGAAATCCGCGACAGATACCGTCTATCGCGACAGACACCGTCTATCGCGACAGACAGAAATCCGCGACAGATACCGTCTATCGCGACAGACACCGTCTATCGCGACAGACAGAATTTCACGACAGACACCGTCTATCGCGACAGACACCGTCTATCGCGACAGACAGAAATCCGCGACAGATACCGTCTATCGCGACAGACACCGTCTATCGCGACAGACAGAATTTCACGACAGATAGCGTCTATCGCGACAGACACCGTCTATCGCGACAGACAGAAATCCACGATAGACACTGTCTATCGCGACAGACACCGTCTATCGCGACAGACAGCCCCCACGATAGATTGTGTCTATCGCGACAGACACCGTCTATCGCGATAGACAGGCATTTTCGGCAAAAAATTAAGGAGTGAATTTTTGGAAATTTAGGCTAAATTTTGGGCATATTTGCACTTTCATGTACTCATCTACTTACGAAGGCCTTAGAAAATGCATTAAAACCCCCGAAAGGTTCTGTTTGTCTAGTTAACCTCCTAAACCCTGAACGGTCATAACTTTTTCATACGAAATCCATTTTCTGAGCTCTAGGGCTTGTCGGAAAGCTCGTGACATATACTACACGCCCTCAACTGTTTTTTATAAGAATAAAACGTTGATTTTCAGATAGGATATTTGGAAGTTGACACACTGAGGGGTAGGAACACCAAGGGAGCTCTAGAGTAAATTTCTAACAATGCAAAAGGGGGAACAAGGGTCATTAACAAAGTGTCTGAAATAAATTGTCTGTCAATTGAAAGGTCTACTTGGAGCTAATCTTGGGATTTATGCAGGCCTATTGAGAAGCAATTGAGAGTATCCAAGCAAGGGTGTGGCACACGCTTGAGAATCCACTTCTCGAGCACTAAAGAGCAAGGTTCGGCAAGAAAGGTCGGAATATTCTCAACTCCTCTTCGTCAATTCCTAGCCTAGGCTAAGAGCGATTAGAAGTAGGAGTAAGTCAGGACGACGATAGGCCACTATCAAGTTGAAGACTACCTAAAAACTCAAGTTCAAGCTAAAAACTTAATCTCGGTACTGTCGACAACATAAAGGAAAGAACCTAACGTGGAACGATCAACCTGAAAGTACGAAGAACATTCAAGTATTCCTGACGACGTAATAGCAGACAAGACTTTAAACACGAGGAATAACTAAAAAGAATCAAGTGACTGGTACCAATTGATCGGCAACGAGGTTGTACTCTGGAAAAATTGGGCTAATCAGTTAGGCATATGAACCTTAGATCAGGACGACACCTAGCAAGAGAAAGACAAAGCCTTAGGTCTTCAGAGGCTAGTGTCAATCACACTGCAAGGTCTTGGGCCCAGCAGTTGAGCCACCACTCATACTACCCTAGCTCTGAGACCAGTGAGTCAGAAATGTCTCAAGGCATGGACAGACCTACGGGAAGTTCAGGAGTGCCTTACCTGTACAGGGTAGAAGGCCCTTACAAAACGCAGCTGGAGTACCTTAGGACCAACCAATTAGGTGCTAGCATCTATGAGGACGGCCTAGGAAGATCTGTGGTCCAGATTAAAAACCCTGATCAATCCATTGGACTAGAGCACCCAGCTGTCAAGTTTGAAAATGGTGCATACCTGGACAAAGAAGGAACTATATATGTAGTCACTAGTCACCCTGATAGGACAGATGACTTTGGGAACGTAATCTCAGAAGCGGATTTAGGGGACCTGGAACAAGGGAACATGGGTGCGGAACCTAGAACCCCTCGAGGTAAATCAGTTCTCACTAGAATTATCACGCCTGAGTGGGTCCCCCAAGATAACAAGTGCATAGATTTGCTTCTCAATCGAGAAACGGACGAAGCCTTTTGGAGGTATAAACCGGATCACCCAATTGATATAGGAACAATCATGATCTATGAGTTTAAGGATCCGGATAGCCCAGGCAGAGTGACCTACCTAGATCATGCTTCAGAACGGATCTTTGTGGTGACAGAAAATGATAGGCATGCTTACACTTGGAAGGGTGAATTTATTTTCCCCCAACCAAGATCAAATGTATCCTATGGTCACCCTGGGGCTGGAACTTCCCAAGCTCATGGTACGCAAAGAGACAGAAGTAGAGATAGACCAGAAGTAAGTTTTGCCAACCCAGTGGGCAGAGAAAGAACGAGAACAGAGACGAATAGGGTAGAACCTGAGATGCATAGAGCCCACAGGAACCAAAGAAATGTAGATGGATTCCCTCTGCCGAGGCCTAGAGAGCACACAAGAACTTTGAGACCCACCCAGCTAGTTAAGTCCATGAAGAATTACTTTGACGGCACAGGAGATCCCTATGATCATGTGGCAGAGTTCAAGCAAGTCTTGAGAGCTGAACAAGTGGAAGATCTGTTCACACAGTACAATGCCTTCGGTCTAACCCTTAGGAACACGGCACTTACATGGTTTCAGCCATTAGATGAGCGTCAGTTCAGGAGCATAGACCAACTCCTAGAGGCATTCATTGTAGAGTTCTCCAAGAGTGGCATAAGACACAACACCTCCTCACTGATTCACAGCTTCAAGCAAACCCCTCAAGAGACTGTGAGGCTTGCAGGAAGAAGATTTAGACAATATCTTGAAAGGTGCCCTATTTCGGAGCTACCCACATCTGCTAAACAAGTAGCCTTATTCCTTGATGGACTACTGAGTCCAAAATTGAGATCCTACGTGTATTTGAAAGACCCTAGGACCATAGAAGAGTGTGTACGTATATGCATTGACATTGAAGATAACCTAGGAGAAGAGCTAGAGCTGTCCAAAATTTACAAAGATTCAGACAGTGCATCTAGTCACTCTTCCATGCAATCCACATCAATTGAGGAACTCGCAGAGAAAGTGGCCCAGAAACTAGGTGTAACTAGCAAACAAATCCCAAGGTTTGCCCCTGTGAAAAGGTGCTATACATGCGGTGGTGACCATATGGCGAACGTCTGTCCCATTATGGCTCAACCCCAAGTAAACCCTAGTAGCCAGTACTGCACCATAGAACGGAGATACACCAATCACACCGCACAAGATTGCCCATACAACAAGCAGGCAGTTAGGCAACCCTATCCGCAACCCTACCAACAAGGCAGATACCAGAACCAAAACCCACCACCACAATATGCTAGACCCCAACAAACCTACCAACCACAGTATCAGGCCCAACAAAGGCCTCAGCCTGTGCTAGCACAACAACCCCCTGCCCCAGCTAATGTGATTCCGGTAAAGTATACTGCTGCAGAAGAGAACCTGAATAGAGCTATAGTCCCTGTAACATCCTTGATCTCTGAAAATGACCCAAGTGACCATAGCTTTGATTCTACCCATGTGGACAGCCCCCAGGCTTACTACATGCAGTCCCCAGAACATGGAGAGTCCTACTATGGTGAAGAGCCGAACGAACCTAGTTGGGAGTCAGATTACACGAACATCATGTATACAAACCCCAACCCTAGACCTCAACCTAGGCAAGTACGACCACCAATTCCTAGAGGACCGTGCTACAGATGCCAAGGAGATCACCTCATTCGTGATTGTCCCTTGCCTCCACCTACGCAAACCCAATCGGTGACGATCCAAGGCTTCTGCCAAGATTGCGGAAAAGAGCATCTCTTACGAGATTGCCCAAAGAACCCCAATAGCATGCCAAAAATCACCCCTATCAACGTTGTTGGGTTAGTGGTAGACTCCTCAGGAAGCGTCACTTCCACTGCACCAGTACAGGTAGTCACTAGGGCTCAGGCATTGCAGCAAAACCAAGGGGTAGGCCAGGAAAAGAGCCTAGATGCTAGCGATACTGAGAGCCAAAATAAAAAGAGAACAAGAACTTGGAAAGATAGCCGCGAACGCATGAAAAGGCAATGGGCAAAGAAGATGAGTGAACTTGAGGAAAGTCTACGAGAAACCAAGGCTAAAATCATAGAGATCACGTCTCAACCGCACTCTCACACATTCCCACCGCTACCATCCCCATCACCCTCCATCCCTTCACCCTCTAAGACAGCCCACGCAACCCACCCACCACCCCAAACAGGATCAGTATTAGCTGATCCCACTCCCGAAGACATAGACATGATGCTTAAGGCATATCAGGCCAGAATCCAAGAAGGGCCAAACGTCACGGATCATGACAAGTGCTATCCTAGAGCTGACCTAGAGATAGAAAGAACCAAACTATGCGCGAAAATGGTCGCATTGGCTCAGACTATGTTTGAAGCCAGTCGCCTTTTCAATTACTCAGGCTCAGCCAAAACGCAATTACACTTGGATGGATTCCTAGAGAAGTTAGAGAGGATAATTGCAAGATCTGACAAGGAAGAAAAAAATCAAGACCAAGAAAAAGCAGGCAAAAACAGGAATCATTCCCAATCAGAAGTGTATGTGGCCAATGCCCCTAAACCGGACAACTTCCCCTCCTTAGAAGGAATAGAGAGGCCAATAGCACAGCCAGAAAAGGAACCTACCCCTCAAAGAAAGGAAAGGGCAAGAGAACGGGTAAGCCAGCCTCTTCAGGAAGCCCGTGGGCCTCCTCAAGAAGCTTATCTTCCCCCCCAAAAGGCAGATGAGCCTCCCTCGAAAGCTCAAGTACCTCCACAGGTTGCCTACATTCCTTCTCAGGGAATGTGTGAGCCTGTTCGGAAAAGTAATAGAATAAGTGATCCTCCCCAAGAAGCTTGTGCTCCAGCCATTTGCGAGAACGAGGAGAGAGTCAACAATAGAATCAGCCCTCCTTCACAGGTTGCTTATGCGCCCAATTCTACGGAGCCAGACACTTCTTCTTCTATGAATCGGTTTGCACCAGACTTCCTACGAGAGATTCAAGAAGACAAATGGGATAACGAAAGCGAGGTCGCCCCTCCTTTTGAACTTGTGGACGATGCACACGACCAATTCCCACAAGACATCCCATCTATTTACGGGGAGCATGAGAGTGTTCAGTCTCACGAGAGATTAGACTTTGAGTCTAATTCCATACAAGAGCTACCCCACTTCACAGGCCCATGGGAAGCAAAGTCCACATGTATGAGAGCACCCACAGTCATGGTAAGGAACGACGACTCAGTCATTCCTAGGAACACAGAGGTAGTGAAGAACACTAATGTGCAGTGTAATCTCAAGTTAGAAGAGCTACTCAAGGTTAGACCTGAAGTATGGAAACATGTAGCCAAACAAGTGCCAGAGATAGCAAAACCTCGTTCCCAGGTAGGATCCCATAGGACAGTGCCAGAAATTCCCTTGGATAAGATAGGGGATATGTGTGAAGGCGAAGAAGGGAACACCTATCTTCCCATCACCTACCAAGAGTACACCACCAAGGCAATTTTAGACTCAGGTGCAGGAGTTGCAATTGCCACTACTTCCCTTTGGAAGCGTTGGGGCAAGCCAGCACTCAGGCCAACAAGAATGAAATTGCAGATGGCCGATGGTCATATTGAGAGACCCTTAGGATTGCTGGAAGGGATAACTCTCACCACTTGTGGTGTTGAGTTTGAGCACAGCTTTGCTATATGTGACTTCAGCAAAAATCATGCTTATGAGATGATTTTAGGAAGACCATTTATGCGACAGTTGCAAGTGGTACAGGATTGGGGAACCAACTCCTTGTATTTGCAACACTTGGGCGTTACAACCAAAGTCAATCTCAAGGACTATTCTCATAGAGATGTCCCTCCTATCCAGTGGAATCCCATCCATAGAGCCAAAGATGATACAGAATCTGTGCATTCCCTAGAATCTGGATCCTCATGGATGCATGAAGACACTCACTTATGGATGTGCAAGGTAGCAGTAGAAGAAGAGAAAAGAGAGAAAGCCAGAGAGGTAGGTGCGAAAGAAACCCATAGATCAATCCAAGACCCAGCCTATGCACCTGTAGTTTTTCCAGACGAAGAATTTGAACCTCACGGTTGGGCAGAAATCTTAGCAACAATGGACGTAGCCATCAACGAAGAACAATGGACACCTCACTGTGATGAGGATGGTTATGATATTTCAGTCTTCTCCATAGAGCCAATCATGGGAGAGGCAGTTCTAGAAGAATGTGAACCTAGCCCTGATGCATTTGAGGATGCAAGTGACTCCGATCTAGAATCAATCATTATGGACCCACCATTTGCATCAGATGAAGAATACTTCCATGAAGTAGAATTTCAACCCCAGAGGCATGGAGAGGTTACAACTAATGTAAGATTAGCAACACATGTGACCCCGAAGGAAGAAGGAAAGAAACGAAAGAAGAGAGAAGCCTCACCAGAAGAGGAAGAATCTTTGTTTGAGGTCCCCGAAAATTTTAAGAAGTATGAGATAGATGACAGGAGAGTCATGATAAGAATGCCTAAACGAGAGGCACAATCAGGAGAGGCCTATGATAACAAAGAAACTACTAAGAAAATAGTAGTGGCCATAGAAAAAGGAGAGGAGAGATGTACGTACATAGGTCATGACCTAACAGCGGAAGAAGAACACGAATTGGTTGCCTTGCTAAGAGAATACAGAGATGTATTCGCTTGGAGTTACAAGGATTTGAAAGGTGTTGACCCTGATATATGCTCACACACCATTCCCATGACCTCAGATGCTAAACCCTCTAAGCAAAAGCCATATACATATAACGATAACTATGCTGCTAAGATCAAGGAAGAGATAGATAGATTGGTCGAAGCTGGATTTATCTATGAAATTGAGCACACTGAATGGGTATCCCCTATCGTAGTGGTGCCCAAGAAGA
The DNA here is from genome assembly GCA_020310875.1 of Ceratopteris richardii. Taxonomy (NCBI): domain Eukaryota; kingdom Viridiplantae; phylum Streptophyta; class Polypodiopsida; order Polypodiales; family Pteridaceae; genus Ceratopteris; species Ceratopteris richardii. Next base: position 131,938,783 of record CM035427.1, on the reverse strand, counting down.
ATGGCAAACTGCGTGTGTGCATTAACTTGAAAAAGGTTAATGCCGCCACAATTCGAGATAACTATCCGCTTCCCATCACAGAGCATCTCTTAGAAAGAGTGGCAGGCAAGGAAGTGTACAGCTTCCTTGATGGATTTTCTGGCTACAATCAAGTAGCCATAGCTCCAGAGGATCAGCATAAGACAGCCTTTGCCACAGAATGGGGCATTTTTGCTTTTAGAGTAATGCCATTTGGGCTTACCAATGCACCAGCTACCTTCCAGAGGCTGATGTGCCATGTGTTTAAGGAGTTCCTAAGGAAGAGTTTAGAAGTCTATGTTGATGATCTTTGTGCTCATTCCAACGTTAGGCAAACCCATATTCCTGAACTCAGACAAATCTTTGACAAATGTAGAGAATATCAAGTCTGCCTAAACCCAGAAAAGTGCGTTTTTATGGTCAGGCAAGGCAAGATTCTAGGACACATAGTGTCAAAGAATGGCATATCTACCGATGAAGAAAAAGTGAAAGCCATAGCAGAGCTACCTAGGCCAAAGAATGTCAAGGAAGTACAAGCTTTCATGGGGCATTGTGGGTATTACAGACGTTTCATCCACATGTATGCTGTCATTGCAAAGCCCATGTACGGACTTCTGACAAACTTTGAGTGGACGGATGAATGTGAGAATTCCTTCCAAGAGCTTAAACGAAGATTATGTTCAGCACCAATCTTGACCACACCAGATTGGAATAAGCCATTCCATGTTCATGTGGATGCATCCAATTATGCTATTGGATGTGTGCTGGCACAACCTACTGGTGAAGGTAATATGGATCTTCCAATCGCCTATGCCAGTAGACAATTGAATGCGGCTGAACGAAATTATACCACTACTGAACGAGAAGGATTAGGCATGGTATATGCAGTTAAAAAGTTTAGACATTATTTGCTTGCAAATAAGTTTAAATTTTTTACAGACCATCAGGCATTGTTGTACTTAGTAAACAAGCCATGCAATACGGGAAGATTAGTAAGATGGTTTCTCCTGCTAATGGAATATGATTTTGAGGTTGTGGTAAGAAAAGGTAGAACCCACTTGAGAGCAGATCATCTCTCTAGGCTCACATCGGGAGAAGCCCCACAAGGAGTGTCAGATGACCTTCCTGATGCTTACTTGTTTAATTTGGAAGTGGTGCCGCAGTGGGCCAAGCCAATAGTACCAGTATTGACATACGGGCCTAATCATCCAGTGGTGAACACACGGAATAGAGAGATCGTAAAAGCCCAAAAGTACCATATCATGGCAGGAAGCATGTACAAGCACACAGATCAAGGGATCTTGGCTTGTTGCGTAGAAGAAGATGAGTACGCTAAGTGGTTGCAATTAGCACATGTAGGTGCGTTAGAGCAACACCATTCAAAGCAAAGAACTTTGCAGACTCTAAAGAGATTCGGAGTGCATTGGCCAACTATGGAAGCTGATGTCCAAAAGTTGTGCAAGGAATGCCCAATCTGTAGCACTAAACCACCAGTGGAACATGCCACTCTTTATCAAGTATCCATTGTGCCAGATTGGAGTGAACCTCTAGTATCATTCTTGAGAACAAACACATTCCCTCTAGACATGACTCTAGCTAGGAAAAGGAGTTTAGAACAAGAAGCCCAGGATTACTCACTCATCGGTAATAATCTATATAAGCGCGGTAAAGATGGTTACCTGAGACTATGTGTCCACGAAAGTGAATATCTGAAGATCTTGGAAACTGCTCACCAAGGTGTAGCAGGAGGACACTTTGGACCAGATCGGGTAATCAAGGCGATACTATTTGCGGGCTTCTGGTGGCCTACCCTTCACATGGATGCACATACCTATGTGAAACGGTGTGATGTCTGTCAAAGGACTCAGTATCCTATACGCAAAGATGAGATGCCACTGAAACCTATGATGGGTGGACGGGCATTCTCTAAGTGGGGAATAGACTTCGTAGGTCCTATTAATCCCCCAGCTAAGGGTTCTCATGCGGAATACATCATTGTGGCAACAGATTATCTCACCAAGTGGGTAGAGGTAAAAGCTACAACCAAGAACGATGCTCAAACAACTGCCAAATTCTTGTTTGAGAATGTATTCACGAGATATGGACTACCTATAGAGCTTGTAAGCGATAGAGGCACTCATTTCTTGAACGAAGTGATTGAAAATCTGCTCCAAGAATTCTTGGTAATACACAAGAAGTCTGCCCCTTATCACCCTCAAGCTAATGGACAAGCTGAGAGCACTAATAAGATTTTATGCAATGTACTGACGAAATTAGTGAACACTAAACGCTCTGATTGGGACAAACAGCTACACCATGCTGTTTGGGCATACCGAGTTGCCTACAAAACGATACTCCAAGCCACCCCCTTTCAGATGGTATTTGGCCAAAACGCTGTGCTACCCTTGGACTTCCTGATCCCCACATTGAGAGTAGCACAAGAGCACGAATGGACAGGTCATGAGCTCTCCTCTAGGATCTTTGACCTTGAACGATTAGGAGAAACAAGACTGAGAGCCGCTGCAGGGATATATGCAGCCAAGAAGAGACAGAAGGCATACTTTGATGCCCACGTGAAGGATAAAGGCTTGAAAACGGGAGATCTAGTCTTAGTCTATACACTGAAACAACACGCAAGGAAGCTAGAAAAGAGAGGCTACGGACCTATGATCATCAATAGGATCTCCACAAGTGGAGCAGTACAATTGGCCACATTAGAGGGTGATGTTCTCCCTAACTATATTAGCGGATGCAGAGTCAAGTTGTACCAGGAACCCCTCACGGAGGAAATGCTCAGCCGACTCAACACTGCTAAGAAACGCAAAGAGGAAGAAAAGAGAATTAGAGAAGAAGCTCAAGCAGAGGCTTTAGAACGCATCAGAAGGATGAAATTACGAAGGCAAGGTAGAGATCAGCCTGGTGCGAATGACTATGCAGACCAAGGATTTCCTATGGCCATGTGTGAAGTCGCAGGAACAAGCTCGCATAGGATAATTGATAGACGTCCTTTCGTAACCTTAGATATAGGACAAGGAAAGAGTGCAAGGACCATAAGAGCCTTGATTGACTCAGGTGCAGCCACTAGTGCTGTTAAATTGTCTTACTGCCAAGAATTACAATTGACTGTCAATCCTGTGGAAGCATATCTTATAGGATTGGGAGGAGTGGAAACCCCTTGCATGGGCGAGGCGGAACTTCCCCTTTACATTCATGATGAGGCAATGACAGTTAAAGTACTGGTGTGTCAAGATGAGGATCTCACTGAACCTCTAGTCTTGGGTCAGGATTGGATCTATGACCAAGCAGTCAATCTAAACCTAAGAAGTGGACTTCTCCAGGTTTGGGTCAATCATAGTCGAGTTACAGTAGAATTAGACAATGGAGCACTCAAGGAACTAGGAAAGGCACAGACTCCTGGTCCTTCCAGGGGTACACATGAAGATGACCATGCTATTCTTGTTCAAAACTCTGTGTTGCAGAGGAATGACATTTGCAAAAAAGGAGTCAGGGAGGCAACGGAACTCCCTTCTTTTGCAAAGGTCAGAAGGAGGCAGCAACCAAAGGTGGATCACAGGCAGAAGAAGCCGAGTACTACCTATGTCCGAGATCAAAAGTACCTGCGCAGCAGAATGCCCCAGAAACTCAACCAGATGTGGGTGCGGAAAGGCGAACGACCGGTTGCACCACCGTCAACCACACGGGCAAAGCCTCTTATTAGTAGCCAACAACACGACGCTAATAAGAAGTCTTTCAGAAATTCTTCTGCGAAAGTAAAATCTATTTGGGTGCCCAAGAAGTCGATGAAGGCAAGCCCACAATCTAGACAAATTTGGGTGCCTAAGGCTTGCTTGCGGGCACAAGTAGTTAAGCCAAGGCCGCAACCTATGCAGCATAACCCATCTACGAGTACCACCAGAATTCCCTCGTGCTCAACACTTAAGAACACACAAAGACCCATGAGTATGCATGTAATCACTTATAAGTGGGTCCCTAAAAGGCCCCATTCCCAAACAGCAACACCGACACAGCTCTCTGGAGTCTCTACGAAACCGAAAGCAAAGCCCATCCACTGCATTTGGCAGTCTAAGATCTGTAATAAACCCCCCGACCCCGATTTGTAAATTCACCCCACTTACTAACGGCATTAGTCTCCTAGGAATACACAAACGTTAACTACACTCACTGTCTTCGTGCACTTACTAACCACTAACTCACCATATACCTCATGTTAATGTTGTAACGGGGACAGCAACGGATTTAGTCTGTCCATTACGATGTTAACACATGCTTCTATATTCTCACAGAATCAGAAGGCAAGCAGTAAAATGGCAGAAGCGACAGGTTCGGGCTCACAAGTAGGGATACTTACTGCAGGAATTGATGTGGATAGCCTACCTGTGGACGTGCCCCCGACTGAACGTCCAGTGGAGATGCAACACCTTCAGCAACTCCCGGTGCCAGACCCACCTACAGGAATCACGGAAAGAGTCCATGCCAACTCTCATTGGTTCAATGGCATGCCCGGTCCATTAGGAGAGGCTAAGTATATCTGGGAGTCTAAATGCGAGTATGACAGATCATGGGTGCGTTTCCAATTTTTCTCCAAGGAGTTCGAGACTTTACAGAACACCGAAGACCTCCAGATCATATGGCAACGAGCAGGGTTGGCGGAATATTTTGAAGCCCCACTACCTAAACCCGACCTCCTCCGATGTTACTATCTGGTCTCTACATTACAAGCTCATGAAGATAAGGACCAACCCGGATCATTTGTTCTCCCCTCATTGTTGGGCAACAACGAGTTGAAGAGGTTTGAACTTACTGTGGAGCTAGTGAGTGATGCTTTAAAGATGCATGGCACGCATGTACCCTCAGAAAAGGATGCTCTCGTTCCCAATAACATGAAGGACAGGAAAGTAGTGAAGCTAAAAGACATGGCAGCCCTCACCCCAAATGTGTCCATCCCTCTCCGCATGTGCATGCAACATTTCGCCTTCCCCGGTCAAGACCGATTCACGCAACCACACAAGAAGATCTGGTTTGCTCTCTACTTGGCGGAAGCAGGTGCGCTACCTATTAAGCTACCAGTGTGGATTATAGATCAGTTGTATGAAGCGAACAAACGGGCTTCTAGGAAATTAGTGGTGAACGGATGCTGTGCACTCACACGCATCATTTACCGATGCTTGGCATATGATGTCCCCATTGAGCGTGCCTTAACTTGGGCACAATTACAAATGTTTAAAAGGCTCAAGACATCCACACATCAGTCCAAGCGCATGAGGGGCGCGATTCCGTGTGTCCAGACAAGGGAAGTCCTGACTACTCCTGAGGCATCACCATTAAGAGAGGGCACTGTACCTCCTTTTACCATTAGGATACCCAGGTCGGAATCTGACACTACGACACAACCCACCCCATCGGCTCCTCCGGTTACACCTGAATTCGAGTTTGCTGCCACCGGAGAGGCTGAAGGATTGGACCCCCAGGATTTCGAAGCATTCCTACAAAGCACACAATTCTCTGACGTGGAGTTTTATTCAGAGGCAGAGGAGCAGGGCACATCCTCGCGGAGAAGAAGAAAGTCTACAGACGGTAGACATGTCCATTGGAGTGACGCTCAGCAAAGTCAACAACACGGACAACCGGAAGAAGAAGAAGCATATGAAGAAGAGACCACTGAAGCCCCAGCATATACAGCAGAACTCCGAAGGCTGTATCAGATTATGGAAAGAGTGCGATCGCAGCAGTTACTCACTGAACAGAGCAGCAGAGTACTTATGACTCAGTTGTTGGAAGAAGCGGGAGTTGACTCAGAGTACAGGGAAGGTCTCTTATTGATGGCAGAAACATATGGAGTTGTAGAAGCTGTGCGCACTGCCATTCAGAGGCCTTCAGTTCAATATGACCCACGAAGGTTCCAGACACGGCCTCGCTCAGGTAAAAATATCCAAATTCCCGTTACAGTTGCAGAGGAGCCAACTACTACACCAACCTCCCAAACAGCTAGTCAACAGCACCCCGCCACCCATGAGGAGTCCACCGAACCACTACCACCTACTCCCCCACCATCGCCTCCGAGAACAGAGACAGTGGAAATCCCATCGACCACTCAACCCACTGACCCAACCTTCATCTTTCGTACTCCCATCTCTAGTGCCACCCTATTCTCTACCACTGATAACCCGACCTTTGAAGCAAACCCCATCACTACACAACCCACCGAAACCCTTCCCGAGCCTGCCCTAGGACAACCATCCCCAAGGCCTTCAGCCACGGGTCATCCTGACCCCAGATCCACATTCATGGGTTTCCCTACTACCATGCCACCCTTTCCACCCTCCTCAAATTTACGACCCCAACCCCCGATATCCCTCTCTCCATTTCTACAATCCCTCCAGGACATCTTTGCTAGGGCTTTTCAACCAGGCCCTCAACCATTCCCTGTCTTTTCAGCTCCCCACCCCACTTCACACCTATTCACCACTTCCACACACACACCACCTACCATACCAGTGTATATGGCAGGCCCCACACTAACACCCACTCCTGAAGGAATGGACATTTCACCACCCACGGCCCCACCACCCACGGGTTCACCTCCTCCCATTCCCCCTCCACCAATTACACCCACACACACAACTTTCGTAGACACATCATTCACTATCTCCCTTCCCCAATTCCCTTCCCATGCATCTTCCACGGTAAACACCCCCCACTCATCTATAGGTAATGCATTGGACACCATGTTGGCTTGTATATCAAATTTAAGAACAGATTACATTCAGCTTCAGCAACAAAACGCACGCCTGCAAGAGCACTCTGCGACACTACAGCTCCGCCTTGCGGTACTAGAAGAGGAGAATGCTCGCCTCCACACACAGTTCCAAACCCTCCAAGACGCCCATAATATATTGGAAGTACAGCTACAGAACGTAGATCAGGAAGCAGTGCAGGTGGTAGAAAGTCACCTACGGACACAACTGGAACGCAACTCAAAACTTCAGCGAAATATGGCACTACTTAAACGCCATCTTGCGGCTGCTCAGGAAGAGAACAGACGTCTGCAAATACAAAATCAAGAGAACCTGGAGGCAGCTATTGAGAGCACACCGGGGGCACCCATCAGCCCATCCAAGTTTCAAGCAGTGACCCCCGATAATATCAAGATTATATTGGAAGATTATGCCATGCTACTCGAAGCACATGATAAGCTATCAGAGGAGCTAGGACAATTGAAGCAGGAACACCAACAAGGCCCAACAGCTGTCCCTCCAACCACCCCCTCTGCAGCTTCGCTTCCCTCCGACGCAGAGGCCATAAAAGATCTCCAGCAACAGGTAACTGAATTGCAAACACGCCTACTACAATATGAGAGGCCATCTTCCCCTCCGGAGGCTCCCACGGACGAAGAAGTTGTGCAAATTCCTGTGGAACAAACGTTTGATGAAGAATATGATCCGCAACCATTCCCAGGAGGCCAACAAACAGAAGAAGCGCAGGACACGTTCGAGGCACCACGACCGCCATGGTTACGACAAGTGGAGGAAATAGGGACCTCGCATGAAGAGCGCACCGTAGTGCAAAATCAGGCTATGAGGGTCATAGAAGAGACTGTTTTACAATCAGATTACTTCAAGAACTTGTCATCGAGACGCCTGATTCTCTCATCGGAACTCCAGTACAGGCCATATTATATTATCTTGGCTGATTATAATGCAGAAATACAAAGAGTCACGGGTCAGATTCCTACTTTTGCGACCCAATTTCAACCCGAAGACCTTCCTCCAGAGGTGCGAAAAGGCAAGATTCGTCAACCGACATGGCGGCAGAAACTTTTAGAGACTTATCCAGAAATGCTACGCACATGGAACAACGCGCCACTGCACCTCCTGTACAACCCATGCTACGGTCCAGTTCCCCGCCGCAGGTCGTGGAAGGCATTTAATATCAAGGTACAGAACAATGCGCAATGCAAGGAATGGCTGAACTACCCGTACATCGCGCCACCACAAGGACCACCATCGGTAGCATATATGATGGGAACCATTCGCCACTGGATGCCGCGCTTGAAGCCCATGCCAGATGTAGCAGCGCAAATGATGCTTAAAATCTTAGATATGATGCAAGTAGTGTTGAAGACCTTTAGAAATGCAGCCGCGCCACAGGTACGTCTTCCGGGGTTTAGCAATGGAAATTACGACTTGGTGTATGACATGAGCACCACCCCCAGTATCCGTGTGGCTTACGCTTGGCATGCACGCATCAAGTACCTCCCCGCCTGCTACAAACAGACCTTCGAAGAAATGTTCAGATCTGGTTTCTGGGAGTACCACTCGGAGATTTTCGCACCAAAGCCGACACATCTGCTTCAACTGTTTGCTTGTGAACAAGCAATGTATTCAGAGTACTACACCACCCCGCAACCAGAAACCCCTGGTGCAATCAATTGGGAGGCATTGGAAGCCGATCTAGCAAGAGGCTTAAGGATAGGAGAACATGAACTGGCCACCAATGTCATCCAATATTACATCGACCACCCGCGCGAACAAAGGTCTGTCAGGGGCGACAGACGCTAGGAAGGGGGGAGTGTTGGCATACAAAGCAACAAAGGAGTCATGCACAATACGGCAACAAGGCCAGATCAATTTTTCCATAGATTATGTACAACCCAAGTGATTTTAATCACTACACGAACATTGTAAATCCCGTCTTTGGCAGATTAGACTCCATTTTGTGCAAGCCGAGGAGTCCTCGAGCTTGAGGAGTATTAGAAGTACCATCATACCAAATTTCATAATTTTTAGACTTCGTTTGAGCCCTCAAATAAGCCCTGGAACCTAATTTTTAACTAGGCCGGACACTAGGTCTGGACAGGGCCAAAAGCTAGTCAAAAACTATAAAAAGAGCTAGAGAGCTCATTTTTAGGTTAGATTGTAATTGAAACGAACTTGTAAGAGCATTTTGAAAGTAATCTAAAAGCTCCATTGATTCTCACTCTTTGTCTTACCGTGTGTGCGCGTGTGTGTGTATGTGTGTGCATGCTAGTGTGCTTCTCACTCACGCACTTGTGCCGCCACTCGCTCGAGGTCTTCATACCATCCTCACGTCTTCCCGGATTGACATTAAAGGAGGTGCTACTCATCACTGAGCTACATATGCATAAAGATAAAGGTGTAGGGGAAGCACCCCTCACAGATTATAAGAGCCCTCGGCTAATAGTCTTTATCAAAGGTCATGAGTTTCAAGGAGTTATTGTGGATGGTGGTTCTGGCATTAACTCGATGTCTGAATATACCATGAAAAAGATAGGACTACACCCTTCAAGACCTACAAACTTCACTGTAACACTGGCATACCAAAGCATAGTAAAGCTTATGGGAGTGGTCCCTGGAGTCCCAGTCAAGATACAAGGTACCATTTTTAACTTGGATTTTGTTGTTTTAAGGCTGCCACAGGTAGAAGGAAGTTTCCCTCTGTTAATTGGGAGACCTTGGTTAAGGCATGCCAATGTACTACATGACTGGGGCAAGGACACAATGTGGGTAAAGCAAGAGGGAAAAGAGTTGCAGCTGATAATTTTAGAAGAAGGACCAGACAATCAAAGACATACCAACATGATGCAGACAATTGGTATTTGTATGGAAGAAGAATTGTTGGACAACCCAGAAGTAGATCTATTTGAAGGAGCAAATTTATATGAAGATGAAAACATGTTGGCTTGGCTCCATGCAGAAGACCCATCTTCCTGCTATAGGATTTTTCCAAACTCAAGTAGAGAGGAAGCATATGAAGAAAAAGATGACATCATTCAGGTTACTAACTCGAGTGAGACCGTCTTAGTGAAAGACCATAGAAGAGAGAAGAAAAGAAAAGCCCTTAAGTGCAGCAGTGACAAAGCTACTTCAAATCCTATATCAAGCGCTAGTTTGTTATGGAGAGTGGCGTGTGTGTGCCTATGCATGTCTCTCCTTTGTGTGAGTAGAGTAGTTGCATTCGCTTGTATTTTCCTCATGGTCTAGGGTGTGGTAAAGTATTGTGTTGCAATATTTTTTGCTCAATTGCATAGGATTTGAGTTCTTGCTTGGCCGTTCACCCTTCGATTAGACCATTTGCTCCTAATTTCTTGTTATTTACTAGTGTAGTTTTAGTTCATTTCTGTTGGATGCACAAAAACACGCCCTAACCCCCTTCTCTCTCTCACTCTCTCATATACACACTCCCACACACTCATACTTGCATCACACTCCATCTCTATCATTTCTTGCTTTGAGTGTTTGCCTTGAAGAAGGGGATGGGAAGTCCTTTATTGTCCCTCCCTCTTTTCAGTCACAAGAGGCTATGTACAACCTGGACAAATTTTGCAGGTTCCAGGTGATCCATAAATCTTCACTTTTGTTGATGATAGGCATTGAACCTTGATATATTGACTCGAAAAACTCCTCCATAATCTCCAATTGTACTGCACTTCATTGGTTTTGTCTTCTTGTTGGGCACACTGATCATCTGATAGTGGTACCCTAAATCCTTCATTAGAATATTATCTCCTCCACTGCATCTTTTGTATGTTTGTTTCAGCAACTTTATAACTTAATCTGCAAGATTCCATTTTTACTATTCCAGATTCTTCATCCAATGGAACCATCTATTTATAGTTTGGAGTAAAAGAGAGCCTTCTTCCATTGATAAGAGATATTACATGAGAGCACGTCGACCAAAAGCTCCCTCTTTACAAAAATGAGCTTCTATATATAGGCTAAGCTCTATTCCCCATGTGCTCCTTTTGAAAAGTAAAAAAGGGAGCATGTGTGTAACTACCATATCTTGGAAAATATTCATTTTCTAACAAACAAATCCCAAGAATTAGAGGCATGGGATTTTCACATGTGTTCTCTTATATGTGTGCAAGAGAGGTGGCTATTTACAAGGCTTCACTACCTTAGTATAAGAGAAATATCAAAAAGTTTCCTAAGAGGGTGTGAAATTCTAAGTAGATACAAAAAGAGTTATTTTTATGGTCTAGGGAGGGTTCCCATGCACAATTGAGGATGTGTGCATACCCTACAACCCACCATGGATGAATTGGCTAAGTTAGTGGCAAAAAGAAAAAAGAGTTCACAATCAATCTACCCTTAAGTAGTATCCACCTCAACAACTGAGGGTATCTATGCTTAGGAGATGCTTGTGATGTAGATGAGACCACCCAATGCATGCTTGTGCAAGAGGAGGACCTCCTTAACCACGTCAGTAATCCTATGGAAGATCACCTATGCAAGGGATGACCTACTACTACTACATTAAGCAAAGTATACTAGTCATACTACTGACAATTGCCCTTATGATAGGTCAACATACACAACAATAATCTAAAGTACATAATCTGCACGCTTAAGATATAAGGTGCTCTCAGTTGGATTGTTCTCAAAACCATGTGCAATCAAGTAGGCATGGATCTTTTCATACCAAGCATGTGGTACTTGCTTCAAACCATATAATGGCTTTTTTAGCTTGCACACTTCCTTTTCATGCCCTTTCTACACAAAACCATGGTGCTGAAATACATACACTTCTTCATGTAATTCACCATTCAAAAATGCAGTTTTAATGTCTACTTGATGTACACTCCAACCATGATAACCTGCAAGTGCACAGATGCTACAAACAATGGTCATTCAACATGTGGAAGCAAAGATCTCATCAAAATCAATGCCCCTCTCTTGAGCACAATCTTTTGCAATAAGCCTAGCCTTATATCTGTCAACTATTCCATCAGGCTTGCGTTTCAACTTGTATACCCATTTAGTGCCAATAGCCCTTTTTCGAGGAGGCAAATCACATTAAGACCAAGCATCATTCTTCATAATAGAATCATATTCTGATTGCATAACAACCATCTAATTTTATGAATTTTGTGCTTCATCAAAAGAAACAAGCTCATTCTCATCACAAAAACTAGAGACAACCATTGCATAATAATCTGATGCAAGGGAAACATTTTGAGAACATGAAGGAGTACGATATGATAGAGATGCATCTAATTTTCTATCTCTCAAAGTCCACACCAACCATTTATGCATACTTTTAGCCTCTTCTATGTCAACCCTCTCATCGACAACTGCATCATGTAAATGTGCATAAAAAATGGAATGATCTACGTCATCATGTGGAACCTATAAAGGTTGAAAAATTGCCACATTTGGACCAACACTTGATAGTGCACCTATAAAATGAGTTAGCAAAGAATCATACACATCCTTAGAGCCAGTTGATGTCTCCTTAGTACATGAAACTAATGGTTGAATTGCATCTTCCACAAAAACAACATCATGACTAAGTAAAATGCATTTATTCTGTGTACCATATAGACAATAGCCTTTGCTTTCTTAACTATACCCAACAAAAATACATTTCACTAATTTATCGTCCAATTTTCTACATTGTTGTTCAGGCATTAGTGCATATGCAAGACAACCAAAGACATGTAAGTGAGCAATGAATAGCTGCGACCATGCAAACCCTCATATGAAGTGATCGATTGCAATGATTTGGTGGAACACCTATTAAGTACATATGTTGCATACATAAGAGCCTCAAACTAGAAACTATGTGGTAAAGCTTGAATTTTGGCCATACACCTAGCCATTTCCATGATATACCTATCCTTTTCTTTTCGAAAATCCATTTTTCTAATGTGTATATGACATTGGACAATGGTGTTTTATCCCATGTTCAACTAGAAATGCATTGAAAACAAAAGACATGAATTCCCGCCTAGAACAGAATGGAGGGTTTCCAATTTACATCCTGAAAGATTTTTAGCCAAAACTAGAATTTTTTGAAGCACATAAACACTTTGGACTTTTCTCTCAATGGATGCACCCATGCATGCATGAAAAAATCATCAATAAAAGTCATGATGTAAAGTTCGTTCCCAACAAGTGTCTGCATAGGACCATAGACATCACTATAAACAAGTTGTAGTTTATGAGCAGATTGAGCTGAACCATCTTTTGAGAATGAGGAATGTTGCATTTTTCCCAAAATACAACCTTCCCAAACATGCTTACAAGGTGCCTCAAGTTTAGGTAGAGAGGACACCATTTTAGATTTCTGGAGGCATAGCAAACTAGCAAAATTTAGATGACTAAAGCATGCATTATAGCATTGCATATGAGGTAGCCTGAGAAGCTTGAACTTCACATGCTAAATCATTGATAGATTTTGCATTTTCTATGAGCTTATATAGCCTATGGAACACATTTTCAAAAGCTATAATAACATTGCCATTTGAGAGATCATGAAATGTATATCTGTAATCAACATATTTGACAACCAATAAAATCTTGGCTAATGCTGAAATTGACAATAGATGTTGATCCTTGGCACATACAAAGCATCTTACAATGTGAAATAACTACTATTAGCATTAGTCAAAATGATCTTACCAACTCCCATTATAGGATAAGGGAGTTGTTAGTGCATGTGAGAGTATTCCCTTTAGGGCGAGGCTCAAATGAACCAAAGAAATTGCACTCAAGGTAATATGTTTGGTTGCCCCATTATCAAGGTACTAAACATCTGAGTCTACTGCAAATATACATTAGTCATGAGTAGATGTGTCATAGCTGGAAATAGTAGTGAATGCCCATTGTTTATTTTGAACAAGATTAATACACTTTGTTTTAGGTGTAGAGGCCTTTGCAACAATCATTTCATTCTCTTTCTTCTTTGCCTCTTTTGTAACCAATTTTGGACAAATCTTTATGACATGATCATTTCCCTTACAATATTTGGAAAATTGTTTTGCAATTTTCTATTTTCTTCTCATCTTTGTCTTCCTTCTTTGAATCTATGACATTATCAGATTTTTGCTTACTAGTAGATGAGCTCCATTTATCTTTGCCCTTCTCACTTGCTAGGAAAGCTTGATCTACAACATGCATAGTTGAACTATTCTATCTGGCCTAAACTTCCTACAAGAAGCATTTGGATTTCCTTTCATCATCCATAAAATAGTAGAAGCAAAATTTTGATATGAATCTGGAAGACTGTTAAGAACAGTCTATACAAGTGAACTATCTAGTAAGAGTTCATCAACAAAAATCAATTGCACCTTCAAATCTTTGATTTTTGTAAAAGAAAAACTATTCATGGAATCTCCTTCATTCATATGCTCAGTCTCCAACTATTTTTGGAGGTATGCAAAATGAGCCTCATTTTTGGCCTTGTATAAAGTTATAAGTGTATCCCAAGCATCCTTTACTGTCTTGCAAGAGTGAATGTGAGGGATGATGGCATGTTTGAAAGGAAAAGTTATCAATTCATGTGCCTGAGCATCTGTGCCATCCCAATGAAGGTGTTTTTGGAGAAGATATTAATTGTATCTTCAACAAGGAATTAAAACTAAGATGGATCTCCATAACTTCTCTTATAGATATTTCCCTCCTTCTAGTGGAATCCAATCCACAATGAAGAATATGATATTTACATTCATCGTGCAGACTCAAGTGATCACTCTTGGATACATGAGGACACACACTTGTGGATTTATAGGGTAGGAAATAGAGAAGAAAAAGACTTCAAAGTTTCATGCCTATGCCAATAGAAAAAAGGCTAATTGAGGATCCAATCTATATGCCTTAAATATTTCTAGAAATAAGCTTTGAACCCCAATATTGTATGGAAATACTAGCCACATTAGACGTGTGCATGAATGAACAAGTCATCACAATGAAAATGTGTATATGAAGATGGATAAGACTTGAGTCTTTTCAGGGCGACGATTCATGAAGAAGAGTTCGATGACGAGAAATCTTATGAATATTGTGAGTGTGAAAGGATCATAATGGAGCCAAAGTTTGAGTTGGAAGAGGTTTACTTAGAAGAAATAAGGGCAAAACATTCTAGTGAATACACTAATGTATTTACTACAGAGGAATGTCCTATGGATCGAGGCCCACATACAAAAAGAATGGAAGAAGAGAAGCAACCCAAAGAATATTTTGAAGCCCTAGAAAACTTTAAAATATATGAAGTAGAGGAAAGAAGGATATCCATTTATGCATAAAAGAGAGGCACAAGATGGAGTAGCATATGACAATAAACAAAAAACCAAAAATGTATTAGTGACCAAAGAGGATAATGAGGATAGATATACCTTCATTTGGGAAGGATCTATCACAAGAAGAGGAGCAAAGCTGATAGAATTGTTGAGAGAGTATATGGATGTTTTTGCGTGGATTTGCAAGGATTTGAAGGGAGTTGATCTTGAGATCTGCTCACATAGAATACCCATGACTCTTGAAGATAGACCTTCTAAACAAAGACCCTATGCATATCATGATGTCTATTCAGCAAAGATAAAATAGCAAATAGATACATAGCTGCAAGATCAATATAAAAGATAGACCACACAAAGTGGGTGTCCCCCATAGTGTTAGTACCAAAAAAGAATAGAAAGCTTAGGGTTTGCATCAACTTGAAGAAGGTTAATTCAACCACTATTAGAGATAGTTATCGTTTCCCCATTACAGATCATCTTTTGGAAAGAGTACTTGGAAAGGAAGTGTATAGATTCCTTGATGGATTTTTAGGTTATAATCAAGTGACTATTACTCTTGAAGACCAGCATAAGACAACCTTTGCTACTGAATGGGGCATCTATGCATTTAGGGTTATGTCATTTGGCTTGAGCAATGTACCCACCATTTTCCAAAAAATAATATGCCATGTATTTAAGGAATTTTAAAGAAAGAGTATGAAAGTCTATGTGGATGACTTATGTACTTACTCATCTCCAAGAGAGAATCTTGTTCCTAAAATCTGGTGCATATTGGATAAATGAAAACAATACATAGT